>JAQFVV010012427.1:2301831-2746967 GCA_028023455.1 Epiperipatus broadwayi
ACTGGATCAATTGTTTAAATTCATGAACTATATTCTATGAGTCAAATAATAAAACATACACATGTAATATAAGCCTTAAAATAACACACCTTTTATTATAATATATTTTTTTTTTCTTACTTTTAAGAAAATATATTGCCCATACCCTTTTTACATTTACATAACCCAATAAAACCTACATATGTATTTGTGTGGATTTACAACAGAACGAGAAAACGAACGTATACACAGATAAAAATCTAATCAGCTGTATTTTGAATGGCCTTATCATAAAAAAAATATATGAGTTTCTTGCCTTCATTCGTTCTCCTTGAGGGCTTCAGAAAACGTGGTAATTTTTGGAAATAAAATATCATAAGTTCATATTACCTGCAATTTTTGTCCGATGTGATCCCCGGGGATATCAAATAAGAAGAAAAACACATGAAATCCGCAGCAAAACGTACGAGACAGTTCATCACGCTTCAGTTCATTCCGAGTCGGATCGATTCCTTGCGAAAAGTTGATAGATCTCCGGTAGATGTTCTCTGGTCACTGCCGCATGGACTCTTCGGGGTAAGGTCCAGAAAACCCAGCACGCTTAAGCTTTTACCCCACCGTACTCATGTTCGGCCGTAGCCTTAGTTACTCTTCTTAAAATATATATATAAAAAAAAAATGAATATTTTTTTTTTTTCTTTCCTCTTTGAAAACCAAAATAAAAATGACACTAGTTAAAAAAAAAAACTACGTCTCCACTCTCCCTGTCACTTTTTCTTTTCTTTTGTTTTCGCAAACACAGTCCGTCCCCTTTCTTCCCCACCACGTGGTATAGATGGCCAGTTAAGCTAATAAGCAAAAAGAACTTTTCGCACCTTCGGACATTTTGGCAATTAACATTCCGGAAACCTTTTTCTCCAACCTTCTTTTCTATATATCCTTTTTTCATTCAAATTCCCCAGATAAGACCTTCGATGTTTAATATATCTTTTTTTTTTTCTTACAATAATCTCTTATCTTGGATCCAAAAATGTATTCATACGTTCGTTTCTAAAATTGTCTATCCACACCGCAAATACATACATATACCACTTTTACAAAAATAAAACGCAAATTTCCCCCCCACTCCCTCTTTTCTTACTTTAATAAAATTTTAAACATTTTCTCCCACTACAAAATAAATACTAAAACGAAATAAAATCAAATTATATGAAACTAATTTAAAAATATATCACATATGTGTGCGCCTTTCTACATTGTAACTAGGGTTTAAACCCGACTGTTTAAAATACCCTCCTCCCGGAAGCCTTTAAATACGGTCTACGTATTTGAACGGCTCATTCCTAACTTATCAAATAAAACGATGCGTTTTTAAATATTTTCCCTTTATAACTTTCTGCCCTGCGGTTCTAGAACAAAAGAAATAAACGACCATCAATCCCAACGATATGCTATAAGTTCAACCACCAACTCACACGCATGTGATATGCAACGCACCGCATACAATCAATTCCACACAGACTTATCTGGTTATGTGACCGGAAACACAAAAAAAAAACCTAAAAAAAAATCTCTTTTTTTTTTCTTTCTTTCTACGTGTCAGGACTTTCTAACCGCACTCTGCTACTTCAGAGTCTTATGAGCGTGGGTAACTAGAACAAAATCTGACTTAAGTAGGGGTCATCCAAGACCGTGCTCGCCTTTGGAGTTTTGTGGGTAACGGGTGTGAGTGCCGTGCTCTCTTTGGAGACTTATTGGCTTAAGTTTAAATAGGTCGGTCAACCATGTCGGGAACAACATTTATATACAGGACGCGACACACCACATGCCCAATCCAAGCAACCAACCCCGCCATCCACCGTCAGACTCGATAGACCGCTCCCATCTCAAATCTCCCTAGCCACCTTTATCTAACTCTCTAGCCTACAAAACAATGAAGGAGAAAAAAAATTCGACACACATATATAACTTCAAATGTGGCCTTATATAACGGCCCCTATACTTAATAATATCATTGTCAAATATTAAACCCATACCCTAATAAAATAATTTAAACAAACACACAAAAAAAAACTTTCAGCCTATGTCCAATTACGTGTATATATCTTAACTCTATCGGCTATCCTTTTTCTCGGATGAACTCGAAATCTTTCCCTGTCCATAATTCGGCTTGCGTGGCGGTCGTGGCTCTTCATGTTCATACTGCCATTTCGGTCTAGTATTACCATCCCCTCGTTCGGGATCCTGCAAGTTCCAATCCGACCCTCCTTCTTCCGTCCCAAATTTCACAACCTCGAGTATCGTGAGTTTCTTTTCCTCAGCTCTATCGGTAAATTATAATCATAGGTGCTCATATCAATCGCATTAAGTAGCTCAGCTTACCTCCTCCATGGACGCTTTCCTTATGCCTAACATCATTTGTTCCACCTTCATCGGCATGTTATGTCTCACGATCCGAATGATGTGGTTTTCCTTTAAATTGCATGCGTCTAACGTTCGCAGCTTTGCCACTTGTCGATGGAAAAATTGTGAAAAACTTTCTTGCTCTCCTTCCCTATATTTCTCCTGCATAATCCGATATCTAGCCAACTCTTGACGATCCTCTGACCAAAAACTATCTCTCATCTCTCGTTGATATTCTTCAAATGTCGTAGGTTGTTGAAACAACGAATTCCACCATGATAGCGCGTTTCCAGTTAGGTTGCTGCAAGCAATAGCGATTTTGCTTTCCTCAGCCATCGGGTTAACGCTAAAATATCTTCCCAGACTTTGTAAGTGTTCCACGGGAGCTTCTCCCATTTGGCCGGCAAATGGCCGAACCTTTAAAAATTGGTTTACATGGGCCTGTGCTGGTACGTACTTCAGTCACGGCTTCCCTTTCTTCTGCTATTTTTATCTTTTCGCCTCAACCTGTTTCTCATCTACTTTCTTTCCCTTAGACTTCTCGCTCTTTATCTATACTTCCTTCCTTCTTTGACTCTCCTTCGTTCTCTTCTCCTTGATTAACTCCTTTTATTCTTTCCATTTGCTGCTCTAATTTTCGCAGCCTTTCCTCAAATCGATCTTCGAATTTTTGAAATCTTTGTTCCAATCTTTCCAGAATGACCTCCAAAATCTTCGATTCTTCCTTCTTTTCTTGGTCCATTTTCTTTTGGAGTCTTGTTTTCATTCACACTATATTTTACTAAATATATTTTGATATCTTAAAAAAAAAATCGTATTAATTTGTTTTGACTGCTTCCAAAATCACAACGTGGTAGGTTTTCTTTTCCCCCCCCCAAAGCGCCATGCTACGTGTCTAATTTCTTTATCAACCACTCGGAAAACTATTTTCTGTCTTTCAATAAAACTATTTTAATCGAAACAAACTTCACGTCTCTCTAATATTTCTATTTTACTCCCCCTCCTTTCCCTTATCGAATTTTTAATCTTTCTACTCGGGCCCCCATACATTCCATTCTTCATAAAGCCTTAGTTGGGACGCCATTGTAACGGGTGTACTCGTTTACCGTATACTTATTAGTTCTTATCATAAAAAAAAATATCTATATTTCCCTTTTTTCTTTTTAAGCAAAAAATAGTGATAAGAAATTTCGTATTTCTCTCACAGCATATTTATGGACGTCAATCATTGACTCCAAGCGCCAAACTTACTTTTTACATAAGTATTATGCTGGAAGAGAAAATACGATAGTAATAGGGCCCTCCACTAGCTCAGTACTCAGGGCGGGTGGCCTATAAACCGTAGGAAAATGTACGGGGGAAAACTCTATGCAACCAACAGCGACACTCGGATCAATTGTTTAAATTCATGAACTATATTCTATGAGTCAAATAATAAAACATACACATGTAATATAAGCCTTAAAATAACACACCTTTTATTATAATATTTTTTTTTTCTTACTTTTAAGAAAATATATTGCCCATACCCTTTTTACATTTACATAACCCAATAAAACCTACATATGTATTTGTGTGGATTTACAACAGAACAAGAAAACGAACGTATACACAGATAACAATCTAATCAGCTGTATTTTGAATGGCCTTATCATAAAAAATATATATAAGTTTCTTGCCTTCGTTGGATTCTCCTTGAGGGCTTCAGAAAAACGTGGTAATTTTTGGAAATAAAATATCTTAAGTTCATATTACCTGCAATTTTTGTCCGATGTGATCCCCGGGGATATCAAATAAGAAGAAAAACACATGAAATCCGCAGCAAAACGTACGAGACAGTTCATCACGCTTCAGTTCATTCCGAGTCGGATCGATTCCCTTGCGAAAAGTTGATAGATCTCCGGTAGATGTTCTCTGGTCACTGCCGCATGGACTCTTCGGGGTAAGGTCCAGAAAACCCAGCACGCTTAAGCTTTTACCCCACCGTACTCATGTTCGGCCGTAGCCTTAGTTACTCTTCTTAAAATATATATATAAAAGAAAAAATTGAATATATTTTTTTTTCTTTCCTCTTTGAAAACCAAAATAAAAATGACACTAGTTAAAAAAAAAAACTACGTCTCCACTCTCCCTGTCACTTTTTCTTTTCTTTTGTTTTCGCAAACACAGTCCGTCCCCTTTCTTCCCCACCACGTGGTATAGATGGCCAGTTAAGCTAATAAGCAAAAAGAACTTTTCGCACCTTCGGACATTTTGGCAATTAACATTCCGGAAACCTTTTTCTCCAACCTTCTTTTCTATATATTTTTTTTCATTCAAATTCCCCAGATAAGACCTTCGATGTTTAATATATCTTTTTTTTTTTTCTTACAATAATCTCTTATCTTGGATCCAAAATGTATTCATACGTTCGTTTCTAAAATTGTCTATCCACACCGCAAATACATACATATACCACTTTTACAAAAATAAAACGCAAATTTCCCCCCCACTCCCTCTTTTCTTACTTTAATAAAATTTTAAACATTTTCTCCCACTACAAAATAAATACTAAAACAAAATAAAATCAAATTATATGAAACTAATTTAAAAATATATCACATATGTGTGCGCCTTTCTACATTGTAACTAGGGTTTAAACCCGACTGTTTACAATGCATTCAGCTGGGCAATGATTATTTATTAATTCTTTGTGAACAATGTCGATTGACCACCTCCTATTAAACACTCCATATAATTCTGTTACATCCATGGCTGCAATTTCAAAGTCATCATTTATTTCAGTATTCTTAATTTTTCCAACCAATTCAAAGGAAGTCTTAATTGTGTAGTCATTGAATATCGACTAAACACTGGTTAACCAACTTGGAAGTTTCAAAGCAATGGACTCCTCCAAAGTCTAGCATCAGTCTTAAAGGCTCACCAGATTTATGTAGCTTTGCATTAGCAAACATCCTTGGTAGTTGGTGGCAGATGGATATATGCGATAATATTTCACCTTGGAAATACCCATATCATTGTGAGTTCTGGGAATTGATGAAATAAATTTCTCTCTGTTGAGTTTAATATTGAAATTTTCCACTAGATTAAATTTTAAGTTTCTACGCAAATTATGATAAATTTTTAATTTTTATAATTAGAATTTTATATTTCTCATGGCATTAGGATAAAGTTAATGTTATATAACATGTGAGCGATAGGCCTAGAAATTGCAGTTTTCAGTGAGTGTAGTCACGTATGGATTTTCTATATTTAGGCATTTACAGGCTGAGCCAGATTCAGCATCGTCATGGGCTGGAGATGGCTCATGGCCCACAGTTGCCCACCCCTGGTATAATCCAATAGAAGGAGTCGAGATATTGAATTTTCTCACATTATCACTTTAGTTACTTGTATGGCTTAAATATATACTCAAAGGTATCAATACAAATGAATTTTGGATTTGGATTATAGTGATAATATTTTTACTATGGCTTCAATTGAATTTAAAAAAGTTATTATCCAAATATTGAGAAAAAAGTGTGAAAAGTTTTTTCTTTCCTGGTAATTTATATGATCAACATTTGACCAGAAATATGTGTAAAGCACATTGTATAATCTTATAAATAAATAAATGAATAAAAATAAGAAGTCAAGTATAATTAAGAAATAAGTTCATATTTTATTTAAACTAAAGAATAAGCTGATAATAATTTATTGACTTTCTATTTTAATTGTAACTTCCTATTTCCAGTTTATTACAAAGAAATAAATAGTTCTAACAAAAAATTATATAGAGATATGCTGAGGTTAAATTCTGATCATCTTAATCAGTATAACAATATATCAAGTATTTGAGAACAACTTGGAAAATATTTATGCCTAGAGATACATAAAAAGCATTTTAAATTAATTTGGTATTCACAAGCATTAGTCCAAGAATAGTTTGTATAAAAAAGACTTCATGGCATAGACCTATTTTGTTAGACATTTGCTAATATTTTTTTTTATGGACAGCTGTAGGTAGTATATTCCCAAATTTATTCTATGTTTATATTTTATTATTCTAAAATGACGCTAGAGATATTGCTATTGTCTAATTATATTTAAATTATGGAAGTGATATAATGATTAAATAACAATAAGACAAATTACCTGGTTATATAAGATATGATATGTTGGACTATTCCATCATTTATGAGTGAATGTTGAATGTACAGAAAATTTGAAACTTTATTTAAACTTTCCAAATACAAACAACTTGTTAGTAATAACACACAAATAGACAGTACAGGTTAGTAATTACACAATGTTTCGAGTAGTATTATTCTCCACTCTTCTTCAGGTGTTGCTGGCCTATATGCACAGTGACAATATTCACTTAGAAGTTGAACACCTTTAGATTCTTGAATATTGAATTTCAGGCAAACGCTCTACCAACTGAGCTATTCTGTCAAAGGCCAAATACCTGTTTACATATTTAATGAATAATATTTCTATAGTGTTTCAACACACCACTCTCATGCAAGGAAGGGATTGGTTTTTATCTGCTTTTAATACCTTGTAGAGGAATGTAATCATAAACATATGACCAAATCAGTGAATCCCAAGATGTACATTTCATGCTGAACCAGCACTCATCAGTTGGCCCAGATCACATTCTCTTACAATATCTTTATCATTGTTAGAGAATTATTACAGTTTAATTGATAAGGGTCAGACTTATTGCTTTCACCACGTTGTTACAAATCACTTGATGGAAATATATTAATAACATTTATTAGTCATTTATTAGAGGTTATCCATTTAATGAATAATATTTCTGTAATTTTAACTACATTACTCTCACGCAAGGTACAGACTGGTTTCTATCCGTTTTTAACTTCTTGTAAATCAGTATCAAAATGACTTCTGCTAAGATTGAAAAAAGACAATTTTGCCTTATTTATATTGGGAAGAAATTAATTAATGAAAATGGAGTTGGTTTGGTGCCACTGCTAGAACAACGATGGTAAACAATTACAATTTTAAACTGAATCTTCCAAAATATAAAAAGTGATGTGAAAAAGGAGGGGGGTGGGGGAGAACTGAATAAATTTGAAAATCTTCTGAGGATTAAAAATGATTAAAAACAATATATATATAATTCTTTAATATCAATAAAAAAAAAGTTTTTGTCACAATAGATTATTAAAAAAAATTAAATAGTTGCAAAAAAATATTACACATTATTAACAATTTAATAGTGAAATAAAAAAAACCTTCAAGCTATAACTCTCATAACGCTTTTCATTAACAAAGATATTTTTATCTTTAATTTTTTTTAAAAGCAAATTTAAAACATAGAAAAAAGTTTAGAAAATGATTATAAATCAAATCCTCTACATATGTAGGTTTGATGTTAGCTTAAAATTGTTATAAAAAAATAAGGCAAGCCTTTTGCTAAAAAATTTAACGTTTAAAAAAATAGAACGATTATCAATTATAATCATATATTAGAATGAGATTTTTCTTAGTCACTACTGGCTTAATTGAAATAAAAAATACACCTTGTGCAAAAAAAAAATCCAACTCAAAATTATATTGAACCAAACATTAAATAAGAACGAAATTCTTAACAGTGGAAGCCATAACAAAATAAAAAAACTAAAACATCACATGATACACAAGCTGTTAACTAGCAATAACAAACTATCCAGACCGTAGTGCCACCCAGATTTAAAGCTCCTCATTGATGGAAGCACACGCTAGAAACTACTCTGGTGATATTGGATGAGTAGTCACTAGATGGGGATTTTATGCCTTTCTGCATTCATTGATTACTAAGGCTTGCACTAGGTGGCACTATTGTCTGGAGAGATTATTATTGCTAAATATTGTCTTACGTTAAAACATTGCATTGGATTAACAACAACATTGTTAAAAAGTAAAATAATCCTTAAATCATTGTGAAAACATCAGTTATTCTTTATCAGAACTAGATTCTTTAAACCTAATTTGACTTTCAGAGATAGTGGTTTGATTTTGGAAGGCTCCACTCGTAAATGCTTATATAAATAATTGTGATTAAATTGTTTAATATAAGAAATTTTTACTGAAAGTACCAATTCTAGAAGAAAAATACTTGATAATAATGATTACATTAGCAGGAGATAATTGGTAGAGAAATAACTTGAATATTGGTAAATATCTAATTTTTTTTACAGTTTTATATAATACTCAATTAATTTTAAAATGTGTGTGTATATATGAAATAACTTAATATTCACCACAATACAACTTTTGCCTATGAGTTTTAGATATATTTATGTATAACAAAATAAAGATTGTTGATCAAACAGAGTTAGTTCTCTATAGCTTATTGTGTGAAACAAAATTTGAATGTGCTTGTATTTAACAGAATATAATTATTTTGGTAAAATATCGTTAACAAATAAAGTTCTTAATTAGTAATTAAAAAGAGCAATAGAGTAGAGTATAGAGTTTATAAAATACTATATTATACAATTAGTTATTATAAACATAAAATTTAAACTTCTAAAGGCTAGAAACTATAATGGGAAAATAATTTTCTGGTGCTTGTCTTATAGATAAAGATGCCGTTCAATGGCGCCATTTTCACGCTAAAACTATAAAATATGACCATTCCCAGGCCATTGATTTTAATCATGTTGATGTGTTTTTTGTAATGCGAAAATAAAAACAAAACAAAATCATCTTTTTTAAATATTATTTTTTATTAACGTATACAAATTAAATGATAATAATAAATGTAAAATAAAATAAACAAATTACAATTTGATTCGTGTTTTTTATTTTGCGTTATTAGAAAAATCAATTTTCTATCGGATATTTTTTTATGGGGTTTATGGCTTTACCGCTATTTTTACTTCAAATAGAATGACAACAAAAAGTAAAAGTTGTTAGGGTTAGGTTTAGGGTTAGTTTTAGGGTTAGGTTTAGGGTTAGTTTTAGGGTTAGTGTTCTGTTGTTTGTAATGCTAAAATAAAAAATATCAAAATCGTATTTTTGTAAATATTTTTTTTTAGTAACATCTATAAAATAAATGATAACAATAAATGTAAACTATATTCAACAAAGTATAACAGTAGTCGGAGAAAAGAAAGAAAGTAAAACTTTTTTAAACAACAACAAACACACACACATATATAAAATGTCTTCTTTACTTATTAACCATGTTTATAATATATGCTTTTTATGAAATTTACAAAAAAATGGGAAAAATTGTACTTTTCTTACTGGATATTTTTGTGTTACCGCTCTTTTTTACTTCAAAAATATACACACAGTAGAATCTTGTTTGTCTTGTGGATTGTTACGAACAGTACATTACTTGACATGTTACCTATATCTTGTCAACATTTTCCCAATTAAAACTTCAATACAGTATGGTGTAAAAAGTCTGATAATTATTACTTTACAAAATCTGAACATTTCAATACTTTAAAATACAAAAAAATCCAATGAAAACAACATTTCCATCCAATTCAAATACACACACCCTCTCACCAAGCCATAACCATTTTATAAACTGTGCGAATTTGGAAAATATATTTGCTGCGATGCGACTTACATGCTGTACTGCAACGTGACATAGCGGCCTGCAATCTGTAGCACAACAAAAAAGTTGTATTATAGAAAATGCGGGTTTGAACGTGTTGGTTGCGGAAACGGCATTTTTATGTGTTTTAGCGCGAAAACAGCGCCATCGAGCGGCGTCTTTAGCTATAAGACGAGAACCAATTTTCTTAATCAGAGAGTCATAATATTGATATAAGCAAGTGTTTAAGTAAAGATGTCAGAGAGGTTTATTTGTAGAAAACTTGCTAATACAGAATTTATTTTTAATATTAAATATGATTTTGTTTTATAGATATTTAAAAATTATTTTGTTTACTTAGTTCACTGTGTGCCAAATTAAAATATATACCAGGACCTCTATATAGTATTTTTAATTATTGTAGGTTCCCAAATAATTAAATTTCTTTACCTAGTTTAATTATTTAATACTTGTGAGAGGAAAAAAATATTTTAAATTTAATTAAAATTTTAATGTAAAATCATAAAAATTTAACAACTTGAATTCATAAAAAGAAATTCACGGTTCACAATGACATTTTTTTTTATCAAGTTCCCTTGGTGTGATGGTATTTTCCATTTCAATTTTTTTTAAAATGAATCAATAGTTCTAGAACAAACTCTGTAAAACTACCCATGTTAAACACATGGTTTGAGTTGAAGCCACAGTATAAATTCATGCAAGAATTAAGATCTTTTTATTAATTAAATCAATTTTTTCCACCTATATCTGGATTATCTATACAAAAGTATTTTTTTGAACCTGAGTACTAATTTTAAATAGCATTTGCAGTAGATAAATAATGTTAGCATCCATATTCCAATCTGATGAATAATTTTAGTGTTATATTATAGTGTAATAATAGGTAATAACCTATGCATTCATATATATAGAGTATGCATATGTATTATAATTGATTTAATGCCATATTTAAAAAATAATAATGACTCACATATAGTTACATAATATTATTAATAATATTAATGTTTTATATTAATAAATAGTAAAGTCACACACATATTTATATAATAAAACAAAAGATATTATTTGAGTATTTGAGCATATAGCAAGTAAAGTAAAGGTTTTGTAACAAAAAAATAAAATAATCAATCAAAATATATATATTGCTTATAATACTTCTTTCATATACACCTCAATGCAAACAAATTTTCTTAAAAAACTTCTTTATTTTCCTTACAGTTTTGACTGTCCAGCAGTCTTCATCAGAGCTTTATCAAATCTCCTCTGCTTTAATTGAAGCAGAGAATGAATAAAGCTCTGATGAAGACTGCCAGACAGTCAAAACTGTAAGGAAAATAAAGAAGTCTTTTAAGAAAATTTTTTTGCATTGAAGTGTATATAAAAGAAGTATTATAAGCAATATATATATATATGAGCATATGAAGATATGCAAAGAAAGTGAAAGAGAAGAATAAGCGAATATACTTCTGATAATCAATCAAACCAAGATTGAAATAAATAACTATTAATAATTGTATTATATTTATCCATCTGGCTTTCATCTGCATTGAGATCTTCTCAAGAATATCTTGAAGTCTCAATGGAGATGAAAGCCAGTTTGATAAATATTACAATATAGTTATTTATTTCAATCTTGTTTTGATTTGTTATTTATTTATGTATTTGTAACAAGATTATGGACAAATAAATTGTATTGGATATTTGATTATTATTATAACAAAGAATAAATTGTTAATATCATTTATGTTCTTTATTACTTTTTATAATGCTTTTTTACCATTCATGGTTTTGATTGCCCAGCAATTTTTTATCAGAACTACAATAAACACTATACAAATACATGAATACAAATGTACATGAACATATAATTTTATATTATATATATATATATATTCTATCTTATAATCATTATTTATGTACCACACATATCTTTATATACCTCTATATAATTATTACCTTTTTATATATTATACATTTTAACCTTTTTTATATTTTATATTTATCAATCAATGCTTCCTATAATCATATATATCGATTTTATTTCATTTATTTTTTATTTTATTCTTATTAATTTTTTAATATTTAACTCTAACATTATATATTCATATTTTTATAATTCACATTGTTATTATTCATTATACTAACATTCAATATGTATAATTTTCTTTAACTTATAATATTATTTTTAACATATTTTTTATATCTATCTTCTACTTATATTTTCAAATCTTCACTGCTATCAATTAAAACTTTTTTTATATATAATTAAATCTGTTTTTTATTTTTTTTATTTTATGTCAAAAAATTTTTCAGGCCCAAATCTCTATTTAATATTGGCTTAATATAATTAATATAAATAACTTCTTTTATTTTTCTATCCCTTTTATTATTTATATCATCTTTATACAATTCTTTCCAAACTTATACCCTGTTTTTACTATATGTAAATATATCGATGAATTTTTATTATATTATGTAGTAATAGTTGTCTATATATTGAATTCTTTGTTTCCCCTACATAATTTACTTTTATATTATTAGTTTGATACATTTTACAATTAATTTCATATATTCCATTTATTTTATTATCTGAATTTTTATTATAAAAAAATTTGATATATAAAAAAGATTTAATTATATAAAAAATAGAAAAAGAGAACTCTTAAAATATAACTGTAAAATTTAAAAGTTTGAATTGATAGCAGTTAAAATTTGGAAATATAAATAGAAAGTAGGTATAAAAATATATTAAAAAATAATAAGTTAAAGAAAATTATATACATATTGAATGTTAGTATAATGAATAATAATAATGTAAAATATAAAAATATGAATATATAAAGTTAGAGTTAAATATTAAAACATTAATTAGAATAAAATAAAAAATAAATAAAATAAAAATAATATATATATATATATGACTATACAGAGGCAAAAGTCTCATACAGTAGCACCATTCAGTACAAGCCAGAGCAATCAGTGGATGCATGAAGGTTTGTGCATAAAATCCCTATCTAGTGCCTACTCATCCAATATCCCAGACTAGTTTTTAGCTCATGACAATACGGATGTAGGGATTTTATGCACATACCTTCCTATATCCATTGATTATTCTGGCTTGCATGGACTGGCACTACTGTACGGAGAGTTTTGCCTCTGTAACAACAGCTTGAGTAAACATAAAGAATGGTGATCATGTGATGTGTAGTGGGTTAATATATGATTATAGGAAGTATTAATTGATAAATATTAAATATAAAATCATTAAAATGTGTAATATATAAAAAGGTAGTAATTATATAGAGGTATATAAAGACATGTGGGTATCTAAATAATGATTATAAGATAGGATATATATATAAAATGTAAAATTACATGTTCATGTATATTTGTATTCATGTATTTGTATTGTGTTTGTTATAGTTCTGAAGAAGATTTGGGGCAGTCGAAATCATTATAAGTTGTAAAAAAGCATTCTAAAAAGTAGTAAAGAACATAAATGATATTAATATTATATGATTTTGGCAATGCATTAAGAAAGATAAAGAATCAATCTTGAATAAATTTAACATTGCATAATTAAAATTATTAAGATACACCCAGATCATATGTGGTAAATTTTCAGTCAAGATTATACCATATATACTCATTCCAACTGTATGAATGTTTGACACTCAAACCAGCCCATATATAGTCATGTTGAATTAAGATCAGATTATATATGGTCATTCCAACCATATAAATGCTTCACATTCCAGAAGAAAAGTCGACAATGGAGGGGTATATAAAGCCCCTCCCCCAAAAACCATGGGTCAGTATTGTGACAGTCAGATTATGTATGCTGGTTTAACCTAGTTCGAATCCTAAGCGAAAGTACCTCGAGGCCACTCATACGCGAGATATTAAATCAAGAATACAATAACCTCTGCCCTATTTCGCCTATTCTCGAGGCTAATTTACGAACCAACAACACCATCTGAGCCACACATAAATTATTTTTCAACCGGCCACAAAGCTTAGCAACAGCGGAAGAGACATGGACAGGAAATCCTAAGGAGCTAAAATAGTTAAATGTGCAAAAGTACTAAGAAACATGTGTTTTGCGTTATGCGTGCCTGGATCATTGAAAAGTAAAAATAAAGCATTTAATATAATTAAGAAACTCAAGCTTTTTATAGTTAAATCATGTTTAATTAATGACTTTAATAATATGACTAATGATATAATGGCCTCCGCTATTCCCCTAAATTAATGAAACAAACTAATTAGACAATCAAAACAGATTAATAGGTTTGCGGTCTAAATCTTTTCTTCCCAATTTTATTAAAAATTGTCAACTCGATCTTCTCGATAACGTACGATAAAAAAAGAATCTTTCGCAAGCATTTCTAATTGCTTTGCGCTACAAACAGGGTTTAAAAATTATTTAAAACGTATATAGTTAAATCAGATATACGTAAAGCTAATGGCGGACAAAAGAGGCATTATCAAAGAGATCAAGTTGGCACACAAAAGAAACCGACTCGCATTTAATTAACAAACATAAATAAAATTGGAAAGAGATTTTAAATGAACAAAACTTAACTATTAAACTCAACCGCAATGGAATACTAAATATTTACGCAGGTTAGTGAGGAAGAATAGCGAAGGGAAAAAGGTTACATATAGATAGATGATCACACAATATATATATAATTAAGGTTAGTCTAATAAAAATGGTTACATAGCAAATACATATAAATTCACTGAAGCAATTAGAAAAAAATGAACAAAAGGTAGCATGAGAAATAGTTCAATAGAGGAGATACGATTACCGTCCTTTTTCCTTGGTCATGTTCCCCACGGCGTTCGTGGCTTGATCCGACCGTCAACAGGTATTTGTCCGGACAATGAAATTATGTAGTATGGTTTCACGAAAAGTTCTCCAGACACGGCACAGAGTTCAGATGACTATTGAGTGGATATTAAGGCATTTTGAATGGTATTCCGGAACCTCGCGATAGGCAAAGCTATTTATTTGCCTAGCGAGCATAGTAGAATCTATCAAACTGATATGATTTTTAGCTTGAGCAGGTTCAAGCTTCTTCATGATTTGTAGACAACAGTTGTAGACTTTTGGGAATAAAATCAGAACAAAATCTGACAGAGTTCTCTAAGAGAAATCTGAATGCACCTTGCAATAGCAAAATCTAAAAGAATCACCTTCACAAGGAAAATCAGAATCAACTGAATCCTTCAAAAGGAAAATCTGAATATGTGAATTCTTCAAAAGAAAAATCTGAATACTAAATCTTTTGTTCTCCTTCTATTTATACCCTCTCTGTCAGCTACCTTCTATTGTTTGTATGATCTGAGATCTTGATAAGCCTCCCATGCTCCTTTGTTTCAAAGCAACACTTTCTAAAGATAACTTTAACTTTTTACTCTAACTTTCTTACTTCAAAGTTTGAATTCTCTTAATTAAAAAGAAAGAAAGAGAAGGCCATCTTTAATTACTCTTGAATGGCTCACTAATTAAAACTATACATTCTTTTAGAAAATGTTGGCAGGCTTATCTCAAAATCAAATCATACTAAATATTTTAACAAAATTTTAACAACAATATATTATTATTTTTTTATAGTAGAATAAGCATTTTATTTCAGCAGAATTTTGCATTAACTCATATATATACGCTAGATGTATATATATGTTTGACTAATAGGTTAAGCAATTTTTATTAATAGAATGAAATTTATTTAAAACAAAATATTTAAATGTAAAACACATTTGATAAGCATAATTATTTTTAACTCTAATGCAAAACCCTGCTGATATTGAACTATAGACTTAATTCAGGTCTACAATACTAATTAAGTTTATAGGAAGATGTGAAGCATGGATCGGGCTTCAGATCCATTGCTTCATTTCCCAATAGTTAGTGAACAAAAAAAAAATGTTAAAAAAAATGCTGTTGCTTCAGGTCAGAGGTAAGAATTTTGTGCCAGGTGAGTTCAAGCCTACTCTTTATTTGCTGTAATATTTAATTTGTTGCTACCTATGGTGTTTTTCTTTCTTTTACTAAATAACTAACAGTTTATCCATAATTCACTCTCCTATATTTTAAATCAAGTCCGTGTTGTTTTTAATCTGACAAGTTATATTTCTGTTTTTAATTTCTAAATTTTCCGGGGTCTGGTGGTATATAAGGTTTTAAGTTTCTGTTTCTAATATTATATTCTCTTTTTATGCTGAGATTATTTTTCCAAAACAAAACAGTTATTCCACACTTCTTTTTTAACAAATGAGGGCCTTTATATATTGGAAAAAACGGAAGAGCTTCACGTCTGCACTACACTAGTTGGCTTCAGATCTCTCATCCACACTTGCTTCCTTTGCCTGAATTGATATTGGCGGTTTCGTTTTGTCTTCCGATGCAGCACTGCCCGTCTTAATCGTTCGCTTGTGACCTTTTGGTTTCCTAGTTGGTCTATTTTCTGCTCTTCCACTAAGATTTTGGTTTTGAATACCTGAAGACATGCTGTGGCATACTGCAAATGTATCGGAGTAGCTCCAGTCAAGTCACTCATTTTATTATTAATGTCTTGTCCCATCTTTTCAGTTTCGTTTACCAAATCCACAGTCTGAAGTGTCATTGTGCTCTTGCTATCCTCTATGATTCGACAATTTTGTTCTCCACTTTGCCTTCTGTGTTTGACTGACAAGTCCAAGTGGTGACTATCTTTACATACTTCTTCATCAATCAGTGATTCAACCTGAATATCACCTTGCTCACAGTAGATTTTTTTTTTCCGTAATTCTGGACGCCCATCGTGTGGCTATTCGAAATTTTCCATACCCTGCAATGCCCTGTATAACATTTGTATGTGTGTATAATGTTTTTTCTTTTTCTGTTTTAAATTAATGAATAATATATATGTAGATTTTTTTTCCGCATTCTGTCGACCAACTGGGCCAAATTTCATTTTTAGAATAGGAATATACTATATAGGTAGACGTATAAGATTTTTTCCCCGCATTTTGTCTCCGTGGACGAATGTCATTTTTTTTAAAAAAAAAAAATCTACTGTGACAGTCAGATTATGTATGCTGGTTTAACCTAGTTCGAATCCTAAGCGAAAGTACCTCGAGGCCACTCATACGCGAGATATTAAATCAAGAATACAATAACCTCTGCCCTATTTTGCCTATTCTCGAGGCTAATTTACGAACCAACAACACCATCTGAGCCACACATAAATTATTTTTCAACCGGCCACAAAGCTTAGCAACAGCGGAAGAGACATGGACGGGAAATCCTAAGGAGCTAAAATAGTTAAATGTGCAAAAGTACTAAGAAACATGTGTTTTGAGTTATGCGTGCCTGGATCATTGAAAAGTAAAAATAAAGCATTTAATATAATTAAGAAACTCAAGCTTTTTATAGTTAAATCATGTTTAATTAATGACTTTAATAATATGACTAATGATATAATGGCCTCCACCTTTCCCCTAAATTAATGAAACAAACTAATTAGACAATCAAAACAGATTAATAGGTTTGCGGTCTAAATCTTTTCTTCCCAATTTTATTAAAAATTGTCAACTCGATCTTCTCGATAACATACGATAAAAAAAGAATCTTTCGCAAGCATTTCTAATTGCTTTGCGCTACAAACAGGGTTTAAAAATTATTTAAAACGTATATAGTTAAATCAGATATACGTAAAGCTAATGGCGGACAAAAGAGGCGTTATCAAAGAGATCAAGTTGGCACACAAAAGAAACCGACTCGCATTTAATTAACAAACATAAATAAAATTGGAAAGAGATTTTAAATGAACAAAACTTAACTATTAAACTCAACCGCAATGGAATACTAAATATTTACGCAGGTTAGTGAGGAAGAATAGCGAAGGGGAAAAGGTTACATATAGATAGATGATCACACAATATATATATAATTAAGGTTAGTCTAATAAAAATGGTTACATAGCAAATACATATAAATTCACTGAAGCAATTAGAAAAAAATGAACAAAAGGTAGCATGAGAAATAGTTCAATAGAGGAGATACGATTACCGTCCTTTTTCCTTGGTCATGTTCCCCACGGCGTTCGTGGCTTGATCCGACCGTCGACAGGTATTTGTCCGGACAATGAAATTATGTAGTATGGTTTCACGAAAAGTTCTCCAGACACGGCACAGAGTTCAGATGACTATTGAGTGGATATTAAGGCATTTTGAATGGTATTCCGGAACCTCGGCGATAGGCAAAGCTATTTATTTGCCTAGCCGAGCATAGTAGAATCTATCAAACTGATATGATTTTTAGCTTGAGCAGGTTCAAGCTTCTTCATGATTTGTAGACAACAGTTGTAGACTTTTGGGAATAAAATCACGAACAAAATCTGACAGAGTTCTCCTAAGAGAAATCTGAATGCACCTTGCAATAGCAAAATCTAAAAGAATCACCTTCACAAGGAAAATCAGAATCAACTGAATCCTTCAAAAGGAAAAATCTGAATATGTGAATTCTTCAAAAAGAAAAATCTGAATACTAAATCTTTTGTTCTCCCTTCTATTTATACCCTCTCTGTCAGCTACCTTCTATTGTTTGTATGATCTGAGATCTTGATAAGCCTCCCCATGCTCCTTTGTTTCAAAGCAACACTTTCTAAAAATAACTTTAACTTTTTTACTCTAACTTTCTTACTTCAAAGTTTGAATTCTCTTAATTAAAAAGAAAGAAAGAGAAGGCCATCTTTAATTACACTTGAATGGCTCACTAATTAAAACTATACATTCTTTTAGAAAATGTTGGCAGGCTTATCTCAAAATCAAATCATACTAAATATTTTAACAAAATTTTAACAACAATATATTATTATTTTTTTATAGTAGAATAAGCATTTTATTTCAGCAGAATTTTGCATTAACTCATATATATACGGTATATATATGTTTGACTAATAGGTTAAGCAATTTTTATTAATAGAATGAAATTTATTTAAAACAAAATATTTAAATGTAATACACATTTGATAAGCATAATTATTTTTAACTCTAATGCAAACCCTGCTGATATTGAACTATAAACTTAATTCAGGTCTACAATACTAATTAAGTTTATAGGAAGATGTGAAGCATGGATCGGGCTTCAGATCCATTGCTTCAGTATTAGATTTCTGCTTCTGCAAGTGTTAGTGGCAGGATTAGGTTGTTATTATAGGTTGCCTCAACTTATAATTATTTTGTACAACTTTATTGCATTTCTGATTGTATATATGTAAATACAAGTTTAATAAAATCCATTATTAATCTAATTCCTCTCGCTCTCTTATTATTCAATATATAATTGATGCTAATCCAGCTCATGACCCCTAAGTGTGCCAAATTAATAGGCAAGGCTGCACAGCAGTTAGCATCTATATTCCAGTCCATGAAATAATAAACATTAATTAAATCATGTTTGAATTAGTATAGAAAAATGTATATAAAAGCATTTTTAAAATTTAAATTGAATTCTGAATTTAAAATGGCATTTCAGAGCACATGCCTAAAGATTGTTAGAGAAACTGTTGTAAAATAGGATATTAATAAACCAAAAATGATATGCCAATATTGTTTTGTTAATAGTGCATCATATTATAATTGTTATTTTATCTTTGTTCAGTGAATTGACACCCGACCAATTATTAACCTGGGATCTTTTATATTCCAGCTAAAAAATCTATTACTCATTTATCAGTCTATGTTTGGAATACTAGCTGAGTTGGCTGTTTACTGGGTACTTAGAATTCCTAAATTGGCTGAAAAAAATTCTGCTTGAGTAGGTGGTTCAGATAGTGGATATGTTAGGTGAATAAACATTAAGTTTTTTTTTTATTAAGAAAAAATTTGCAGTGTCAGGTAGCTACATTTTGCTGATTACAATAGTTTTTATGTAGAAGTTCAAAGCTTTGCAACCAATCTGTGTGGCATTGTCATCATATTATTTAGTGCAGTAGTCTGAGATGTTGTCTCATCGTCAGATATGGCAATCTGCGCCCATGTGTCCACAAAGAAATGCTCTGGCACAAGGAGGCGGTCTCTTTTCTTCATGTTTATTAGTATTTTTTTAAAAGTTCTCCAAGGATCACTATGTCCTTGTCTGAAGATATGCTGGCACCTGGTGATCCATAAGGCATGTAATAGGCATGCTGCTAGCCTGATAGTGGCATAGTTTCCTTCTTTCATTGCTCGATCAATTGACAGAACATTGCCACAGTCAGAGGAAATGCTTGTGATCATTTTGTTTCTAGTGTATCTCAAGTACGAGCAAGCATAGAAGATGTGCTCCAGCGTTTCTTCATGTATCTTACAAAGTTTACATATGGGGCTTATTTGACGGAATCCTCTTTGCATCACCAAAAATTGACTGGTGGCCAAAGAGGACAAGTTAAACAATTATAAAATCAACCAGCTTTGGTCCCCTCCCCCCTTTAATAATACATGTATAATGTTTTCTTTTTTCTCTTAATTACTGATTTGTGCAATCTATAAATAAAATGTTACACTTATTTTCTTTCTAATTATAAATTTATTTAAACGCACATTGATTACGTAAGTAATATTCATTAAGGCTGTAGCCTCAAGCACATGCTCCAAAGAGTAAGCTTGTGGTTTAAGACCTGTAGAGGTCCCTACTATCGCAACTTATTTTCTTTCTAAATTAGGATTTTTATATACATAAATATGTTTATAACTTTGATCATATATAAATAAAATTAATTTTTTGTTTTAAAAGGAAGAAACAAACTTTTTTTTTAATTGCTAAAGAAATTTGTTAATGAATAATTCGGTAAATTATGTAATAAAATATTAAGCTCTTTAAAAGACTGCTTTCCAATAATAAAGAGGAGTTTAGAATGCTCATCAAAGTTTTATGAGTTTTCTTTTTTTAAAAAAAACTCTTCTTTAATGACATTGTTTTATTGCATTTTTACAGTAACTTTTTAACAACTTGAATTTGATTTTTGTTACACTTTTTATTACCGCTGACTTTATTTGTTTTCTTTATAAATCTCAATTTAAGGTTTTCAAGAGAACATTTTTTTTTATTTTTAATGCTATCTGCATAGTTCTGCCCTCTATAGGAGAAAGCATAAACTAAAACCGTTGTAATTTGTTCAATAGATGGCAGTAATTGTTAAATAAATAAGGTTCTGCAGATTTAATATATGGAAATTATGAATTTTATTTATTATCTTGATTATATAAATAATATATCGATAGAAAAATTAAATAAAATTAAATGAGGTGGGAAAAACAAACAACGAATTACTTTATTCATATTTTATATATATATTTAGTCATAATAAACAAGAAATTTATCTGCACGCTACTGACATCTATAAGAGATAAAACTAAAATAGACTTTTAATTTTTATTTTGATTAAGGCATCATTTAGAATTATTTTTTTTGTAACAATGAGTCAGTTGATATGAATACATACATATACAACAAAAGAAAAAAAATATTAGATTTTAAATAAAGAACTTACTAGAAGAATTTCAATTAAATAGATGTTTATAGTGTCCACTAATTTACCTTACGAAAAATTAATCTTTCATTTTTAAATTATTAATTTAATAAAAAGGGAAATTAGAAATGGTGTATATATAAATAGAATTTTATTAAAAAAAAATTTTTGTGAGAATAATGTAAGACTTACTGTTATTGTTATTAAAGATATTTGCGATCTTGACAAACAAAAACTGAATTATGTTTCTTATTCCCAGAAAGTGATAAAGTTACCAGCCAATGTTAGAATCCCCTGATTGCAAAATCTGGTTGCCCTTTGATGGTGACCATTTATTTAGGTATTTACAACTACATACAGATCACTTTCAAGTAAAGGAAAATTACATGAATTGGAAGAACTGTCTAATATTAAATGGGACATTGTTAGACTTTGTCAAGTTTGGAAAAAGGAAGAAGAAACAATTACTTTAAAACGTAAACATGTATTTTATTATAAAGGCACAAATATGAGAACCACAAGATGACTTAAATTTATTATAAATAAAAAGTGGAAGGAAGCCATTGTGAAGATTTATCACACAGAGTGAAAAGATTAGCTATTTAACTATATCGAAGATAACAAATACAGATAATTCACATTTACACTTCTGTAAGTTCTTATTGTGATGAAAGAAAAAGAATTTAAAAATTGTCATGTGAGATTTTAATGCTGGAGTTGTTATAGTAGGTAAATGAGAAAGGGGAATTTGGTTATGGTGATAGAAATGAGATAAGACACAGACTTGTGGAGTTTTCACATACACATTAATTATTTATTTGAGAAAAATGTTAAACAGAAATGAACATGGAAGCATTGAAATAAAGTTTTAATAGAATTCGATTATATTTTCAGTAACAGAAAGTATATATGATTATATTTTCAGTAACAGAAAGTATATGTTTTTAGGATAGTAATATTTTTAATAGATTCAACACAGAAATTGATAATCAATAATTGAGTTGTAAGGTAGATGTTAATGCAAACCTAGAGAGACAAAAAATATCAAGGTATTCACAATTGATACTCCTAATCTTCAGAAACATTGCAATGAATTTAAATTAGAACCTGCAAGCAAATTATTTGAAAATATTATCATATTTGAAGATGGTTCTATTTTGAATGAAATCAGTAAGAAAGTAATTGATCCACTATTAAGAACTACAACAAAAATAGTTGGTACAAAAAGGCAGAGTTTAATAACCAATTTTCTACTGAAACAAAACAATGAATGAAGAAAGAAAGGATTATGAAAATATATAAGAATGATCCATTAAGAAAAATTAAATATTAAGCATTACATGATCACCATCTCTTATACTAGCACATAATTATTATAAACAAGGCAAAACTCTCCATACAGTAGTGCAATCCTGTGCCAAACAGAGTAATCAATGGATGCCAGCCTTCTGGCATCCATTGATTACTCTGGTTGGCACAGGATGGCACTACTGTATGGAGAGTTTTGCCTTGTTTATAATAAATTACATGTCTAGAAGTTTTTAAAAATGATATGAAAATGAATTAATAAGACATAAGAAATTGTAATTGTATATTGATAAGAAACATTGTAAAACAAAATAAAAGTCTGAAAAGTATAAACCAACATTTTGGAATTGGAATTGAAGTTATTTCTGCAATAAAAAGAGATATGAGATGTGGGGAAGAATTATATGAGAAATTATATAGTAATAAAAAAAAATCTTATGCGAACTTATCCAGAATTTATTCATGAATAATGATCTAACTATAAAATTATAAGCTTTAGCTCAGACCAAAATGTAGTTGTAGATATATGAAGAATGTATAAAGAAAAGCTTTCATAAAATACATTTTTAAACAGCACATGCTTATCCGGCTTTTGGCTTGTAATAGCGGAAAACCAGCTAAACATGTACTGTTTAAAAATGTCTTTTATAAAAGCTTTTCTCTATACATTCTTTGTATATATATTATGAATAATGATCTATGAAGAGTAACAAAAGCTTCAGGAAATGATTTAATTGTAATTGCTATCTTAAAAGAAATTGGTGAAGAAATAGAATGAATATTGACTGAGTTATATATAAAATCTCTAAATATAAAGATGTAGTAGATGTTTGGAAGAATGCAATATTAATATTGATATTTAAGAAAAATGACAGAAGATTAGTCTTCTATTAGTGCTATATAAAATCTTTATCAGGATAATTATAACTTGTCTTCAGGAAACTTTGTATTTTAAATAATCAAAAGTTGAAGTTGGATTTAAAAGTAGTTTTAGCACAGCATATCGCAACCGAGTATTGAGAAAAGTTATAGAAAGGACCAATAAATATCAATATCCATCATGTTTTGAATTTATAGATTATGTAAAAGCATTTGATTTTATAAGTATTTTTATAGTGATTAAAACATTGAATTCTCAAGATATAGTCCTAAGATATTATCATATTCTGGAAAATGTTTATCAAAATGCAATAGTGATAATTAATCCACATAATGATTCTAAGAAGATAAACATTGATGTAAGATAAGCAGATTCCATATCTTAAAAAACCTTTCCCCACAGTTTTGCAAGGAGTATTTTGTGAATTAAAATGGGAAGCCAAGAAATTAAAAGTAAATGGAGATTATAAGTCATCTAGATTTTTCAGATGATGCAGTTGTTTTTACAAATAATGCTTCAGAGCTTCAGCAAATGTTGCAAGAGTAATCAGAAGAAAGTAGCATTAAAGGTGAATATTAAAAAGACTAAAGTAATGTTATATATTCAATGGTCAAATATCCAATATAAAAGTAATTATTTGTCCACAATGTTGTTATTGATATATACTTAATATAATAATCAATCTAAATAAAATTGAAACAAACAACAAATTATATTTACAAATATTTAATTATCAACCCAGCTTTCATTTCCTATTGAGACCTTTTCAAGATATAAAGTTTTATACATCACATGACCTATTAACTGGATTTCCTCAAAATAAGAAAATAAAGGTTGTCAGTGATGAATTAAAAAAAGTTAACAACTATACATATATTGGTTAGATTACTATTACAGATGGAAACGTAATGGATTAAATTAATCACAGGATTAAACTTGGCTGAAGTGCTTTTAGTAAAAATAGCTTAATGTTAAATGAAAATATGCCTATGAATTTGAAAAGGTTTTGAATAGATGGGTGTTCCCAACTTTTATCTATGGATCCAAGATATGGACATTTACAAGAAGAGCAATCAGAAACTTCAGTCCCCTCCATGAAGTATGGGGAGATGCATATTAGGAGTAATAAGAATAGATAGAAAATGAAATATACAAGTGAGAGAAACAGATTAGGTATCACTGACATTATTAAAAGAGTTGATGGTTTAAATGAGACCCCAAGAAATTGTAAAAGACCTAGAAAGAGATCACATGTGAGGTGGATGGATGAAATAAGAAAATTTGTTGGTGAGTTGTGAAAAAGAGATGCTAGAAAGTGGAGAAACTGGATCAAACTTGGAGAAAGTTTCATTTGCACCGGATTGATAATAGATGAAAATAATGATAATGGATAACAAATATACTTGTAAGTATAAACAAAATATATAAATTTATAATCATACTAAAAACTAATTTGTATATTAAAATATAGCCATAATCAGGTTTTCAGCTTAAAAAAAAACAAACTGTATGAAGATGAAAACAAACACCCTCTATGAATAAACATAAAGTTTGAACTTCAAACAAACTTTATATTTATCCATAGAGGGCGTTGCTGAAAAACAACATTTTAATATACATGTAATTGGAGAAATATGGGTGATTTAAGCTGCAAGCTGTGTAATGGAGGTATAGAAAATATTAGGCATCTGTTAATTGAATATAAATGCCTGGAAGCAGAAAGGATACAAATAATATTGTGGAAGAATAAATATGAACAAAGTGATTATACAGAATGTGGATTATTGATTTTTATGCTGGGTTTGGAAAAAGATAAGGGGGTTTTAGATGTAAAGGCCATGGAGTTGGCAAATATTACATTGTGGAAATGGGATGGAGCAGGGTAGAACTGGGTGGGGAATGGAAAGAGATTCAAAGTGGCTAACAGGTTTCTCTGGGCATAGTTGCTGAGAGATTTCTGACTTCGTATAAGGAGAAGTCACAGTACATCACATCACATAGAGGATGATTTGAACATTTTGTATTTGAATTTTTAGCTAGTAATATGCACTAGAGTATTTTCATATATATATACTAACTTTGATTTGATGGAATCTCTAAAAAGACAAAAAAAAATATCAAAATTTTACACAATAAATGTATATATTTTAAAGTAAATATTTATCAAGTATTGGTGTATTTCAAGTATGGTGATTGTAGGAGATTAATCACACATTGATTACTAAATAGTATAAATTGTATACATAAATAGTAATATGATTTTATAATTACAGTTTAAAATCAGTTATATTTGTTAAAGTCAATAGTGTTATTTTAAATTATGTGTGTAAAAAGTCTATTTTTAACAATTATTGAATTTATTTTGTCTTTTTGAAAAATCAAAATTATTACATTTAAAAGAAGTTGATAAAATATAAATTAATTTGATTAAATCATTTAAATAAAAAAAATATTATTTAAAAATAAATGTATATGGTTTTATATTACGAATTTATATGTGATAATATAAAGTGTTTAAGAAACATTAGTAATATTGTAAATTAAATTAAATATATCATCTTTCAAAATTATGATTAGTTAATGATAGCCTTATTACTCATTATATTATAACCAGACAAATATATTCAGTCTATGGGAAGGCTGTTGTTTTTTCTATTGATTTTTAATTGCTTATTTTAACAAAAAAATTTATAATAGTTTTTTTAATTGGTTGCTTTAATAAATTTTTTAAAGATCTGAATAATAATGTATTGGCCTAAAGACCATCATTTTTTTAAAGTTAGGTACTAATAGTAATTTAGCTAAATTGAAGTAAGTGAATTTGAACGTTACAGACAACTATATATTCAGACAACAGACAAAGCATGGATTTTATATATAGAGATAAGAATTAGTGTGGATTTATTTAATAAAGTATAGCACATTTATAAATGCATATTTACAAATCTAATAAGATAATATTCATACAGTTTCATGCATTGCATAAATAAAGGCATGATCTTTAATTTAATTGAAAAACATACAAAAGAAGTAGATAGCTAAATGAGCTTAGAATCACAACTGGACAAAAGCATCATTTAAAATGCAATATTAACCAAAATCAGTACATAAACATTAGTTTCAGAAAATGACTTTAGAACAATTTTTTTTACTAATATCAGCCACATGACAATCTTTACAGTATTTAGTTGATCATTTTCAGCATCAAATGATATTAGTAAATTTATTTAGGATACTAAATTTAAAGAAACTTTGTAAAAGCTTAATTAAGTAAATCTGGAATTTAATTACTTTAAAATTTTCTAAGAAAATGTATATTTAAGAAAATGATATAATCTAAAATTATCTGCAATTTTTTAAACATTTTTAGGACTAATATATCTTTTGTCAACAGCCCATAAAACAAGAATAAACTGAAAGATTGTTGAAATAGTTCTTAAATGGAAGATTTATTAACAGTTACATAGTTAAGAACCTGTTCTATCTTTATAGTATTAATACAATTAGCAAATTTATTTAGAATATTTATTTCAAAAAAGGCTTGATAAAAGAAATGTTTGTGAAAGGTTGGTTGATTTTAAGTTTATGTAGTTACTAAGATGTTTCTTACTATGCTATTTATCAATAAGGTAGTAGTTTTGGAAAAGTTAAGAATGAGGATCAACCTTTAATGATTTTTGTTTTGATATTTCTGTTAAATATTTTTTTAATTTTAGGAAAAAAGTGTCTTGCTAAGCAAAAGCAAATGCAATAAATATATTTATAATAAAAAGTTTCACAGAAAAACCAGATGTATAGATCTTGAAAAACATGGTGTATCCTTATGAGGACTATCTTGTAGAAAATGAATTTTTCGTTTATACAAAGAGAGAGGAATTTTTTATAAGTGCAAACTATTTTAAACAAAAAATAAAGAGAGAATTTTTTTGAATGATAGTTTAGTAGATAAAAATCATTGAAAGCTGCATTACTTTATAATTCCTTTTTTAAAAATCGATCTTAGATGAAAGTCAATAATTATACAGGTATTGCACTTGCATTATTGAAAACTGTTTCAGTTAAAAAGACATATTTGATGGTAGAAGATACTGTTTAGGAAAAACTCATTGAAAAAGACTTGGAGATTTATAATAAGGTATTGGCACAAAGAAAGTTGCATTGTTAAGTAGAATATTTGCTTCTTGCCAAATGTTGGTCAGTTTATTTATTTAATAAACATGAATGAAAATTAATGGTCATTTATTTTTTGTCTTATGTTAAAGATATGTTACAAGATTAGAAATAGGTACGCTACTTTTGAAGTCTTATTGGATTTATATCTTAAGGTTATTGTCTTTACTGCATTAAAAAGGATTTATTTAAAGTAAATGGCATTTGCACTGAGGAAGGAAAAGGTTTCTCTATACATTATTAATTTTTTGACTAATTTGGAAGCAAAGATAATATTTTATTGAGTTTTTGATAGTCATGTTATTATTGTTACAATATTAAATTTTATCATGGATTTTTTTTTTTTTTTAGTTCGTTTAGAAAATGGAAAAAACAATGATATTGTTTGGATCATCTCTCACTTATTAGCTGTGTTGGTATTATCAACTTCATAACACTGCATAGATCATCTCTCAATGATATTTACTAAATGGCCCTTCAGTTGTAGTCTGGATGAGCAAAAAGAAACATTGTCAAAATCACTAGTCAATGGTATTATCTGAATCATCTCTCAGAAATCTTATATTACTCTACTCATTATCATTATCTGGATTATCACTTAGAGAAATTAATTGAATTACCACTCATCATCATTGTCTCTATCTACAATGATATTGTAGCAATGATATTGTAGAATCATCTCTCTGTGGCATTATTATAATCACCATTCAGTGATATTCTCTGAATTCAGCAGAGTATCACTCAAGGGTATGGACTGTTTCACTACTAATTGTCATTCACAAGATCAAAACTCAATGGAAATTTTTGGAATCATCATTTAGAGGTACTGTCTGGGTTATGAAACATTGGCATTGCATGGATTTCCACCCAGTAGCATGCCATGATCCCCATTTAATGGCTCTGTTAGAATTCATTCAAAGGTATTATCTGTATAAGTTTTCATCGTGGATCATCATGAGAGATATTGTTTGGATCATCACTTCATGGCATTGTCTCGATTGCCAGTCAGTTGCATATTTTTTCTTAAATTGTGGTAATTGCTTTAATAAAGCTAAGAAATCTTCAGCAGTCTTATAATTCTTAATTTAATTAGGTCTCCTGTCTTTTTAGAAAATTGAAAAAAAAATGGCGAATCTTCCAGGTTGACTGAGATTATTACTGTAAATGAACTAGCTATAAAATGACTTCTGCTACATTGCTTTTTCAGTTTTAATTTGGGTAGAATGATTCATTGTCTTCTTATTAATCAGTAAGCAGGGGAATTCAGATTAGTAATTATGATTTTAATAAGTTATAAAACTTTGCGTGAGTAAAAAAATTCTGAATGTGAAAAAACAAACTGTAATCCTGACATGATAAACAACTCTATATCAAGAGAAATTTTTATTTTCGGTTTCTCTTTGTTTGTAAGTTTATTTTATCATGTTGTGAGTTCTATAAATTTCAAAAAATTGAGATTGCTAAAATTTAGAATGATGACAGAATGGTTGAAATGGGAAAAACTTGGTTACTGACAAGCAATATTTTGTAAGAAAGCCAAAAATAAAATTATTGTTGTGAATTTTAAGGTCTTTGATGGTAAAAATATTTAATGGATGATTTAACATGCATAATGCATGGAAAGTGATGTGCAGTCGTGAATTTTTTTATAAATAAAAATAATATTTATATTGTTCATAGTATTTTGTTTTTATAATCTCAGGGTTTCCTTCAATTTTCATCTCTGGTTAAAATACATCCATTTGTAAAGAAGTGCTAATTTAAAGATTTTTTTAAAAAAAAATTTGTCGAATAAAGTATTTGATAAGTTTTAAAAAATTTTTCTTGTTGAACCATCAAATAGAGTTAGAAGTAGTCTTTGCAAAGGATAATGATGTAGCTGAAGAATCTAATTGGTATTTCCAATCTGTCTTCATCTATTAAAAGTTACTTAAATGGATTCACAAAGGTCAGTAACCACTCGTAATAAAAACCACTGAACGTCAATTCATAAACAATATAAGAACCAATTTTGAGTGACTTTAGCCTGCTAGAAATATCCAGAAAAGTGGTATTACAGCCAGACTCCATAAATTCAACAAAAAGTAATTCTGCCAGTCAGTAATGGATAATGGAGCTAAAATAAAGTGGAAATTTGAGAATAAAGTAGGCTTAAAAAGTGAGTGTAAGTAAGCATATACAATATGTTATAAAAAATGTATATTACAATTAACTATAAGATAATAATAATAAATTAAAATGTAATTGTTATGGAAAATAGGCTAATTTTTATATAAATAATTTTTTTAGTATTCAATTTGTGAGTTTTTTGTTCATCTAACTGTATACAAATAATTTTTATTATAGGATTGTAAAATCACTTTTTGAAAAAACAAGGTGTGATGATTGAAAGAAATTAAGACAGCATGAATATTAAAAATATTAATCATTATACTGCTATATTTTTAATAGATAATTAAGATTGAGATTAGAGTAATTTTACCTAGGAATGTAATCTAAAATGACTTGAAGACTCAAATATCTATGATTGTTGAGGTGCAAATGAAAGTGATTCTATATAAAATAATGGATTTATTCCTTCTTAATAGAATAAGAATAACAAAGATGACATTAGAAAAGATGGCTACAAATCAGGGGAGAATGTTTCTAATCACATATTATTATATACACAATAATTTGTGATTGATCCAGTAATCTAAATGAAGGCGATGCCTGAAAGAGATATATTAATTATAATGAAATGAAGGCATTGGTCAATTAAAACTAGTAGCGCAAACTGAAACCACATGGTTTGATTATAACAATAATATTTACCTGAATCTCTAAATCTTTCTTTCAGCTTAAATTGGCTCACACAAGTACTATTCTTATTATTACATTATTTGGTTTCAGTTTTCAATATTAGATTCACATAATTGTTGTTTTGATGAGTGCTGAATCCAAGAGCAGTAAGAAAATAATTGACAAAGGCAAAATTGAGATGATAAGCTAATAGTTTAATTTAAATAGCATATGAACATATTTACAAATATACATAGCCTAAGGCACATAAAAATAATAAAAGGTCATTGTGACCCACACAGAATAAATCATAGTCCTGCTTTTTGATTTACAGAGGCAGAAGTCTGAATTACATAAATATCAGAACCCTTATACCAGATTTTGGGGATATATATACCCCTAAGACTTCTGAAATCTTTTACATATAGCATTTTTATGTACCTTACCATATATGGTATTTTTTACATACTTCTAACCACACATGGTGTTTTTTCCCACCCATCATACATGGCGTTTTTTTACAGTTCTCTGACCTTATAAGGCCAGGTATGCAACTCTATGACCTAAAAACATTGCTACTTTATATGTTTTATTATTGTATGCATGTGTACATGTACCTTGAGTTATATATCCATCATATGCAATTGTACAAAGTTATTATTTTTATTCTACACAATTATTATATGTATTTTTATACATTTATTGTTGCACACACATATATATTTCTTGCTTGATCTTGAACGCTGCACTCCTTCCCCATTCCAGAAGTTTGTTTCTTCACCTAACATAGTATTTGAGATAAATAGGAGTATTTCTGGTTCTTGTTAGATGCAGGTCTTTACTGTGTCTGAGTGGTGATTTCAGTTTAGCTATTTTATTTCCAGAGTGTCTCAAGCTATCAACAATTTTTTTCTTCAGGTTTGTGATCTCTGGACTGGTTGATGCTGTAGTTTCTGCTTCAATGCTGTTGTTAGTTGCCTCGTTATTTTTTCCATTAATTACAGTTGATAGATATCTTCTCAGGTGGTTTTGATACTTTCAAAATTTTATGCCCTCTTCAGTTTCAATTTTTAGCAATTGATTTGCAATATTTTTTATGATAGCTGCTTTCACACAACTATTTTTAAATTTATTCAGTGACCAAACATTGTCACCTATTTCAACTTTTTCTCTATCATTACTGTCTCATTAATTCTTTGTCAGGTAGGTAACAAGATATGACAAGTTGTTTCTTATTTTTCTTTGAAACAATAGTTCAATTGAGATATTCCCAGTGGCACTAGATGGTATACAATGTTGATGAAATGTGATTTTAAATGTCTTTATTTATATTTTCAGTTTTAATCAAACTGTTTTTTATGTTTATTTATATTTTCATTTTAACCTTGCTTCACCCTCTCAGTGATTCTATTGATTCATGGTGACACGTTTGTGATTTACTGTTTTATTCGCCATTCATTAATAAATTGTTTAAATTTCTCTGAGCAGATAATAGTACCATTATGTGAGACAAGGATCTATGGTGTCCCAGGTGTAGGGAAAATCTCTTTAACTTTCTTGATCATTGCGGGAACTAATATTTTTTATTATTCTGTATTCAATCCAACAACTGTATGAATCCACCATTATGCAGCTTCAGGTCTTTATTTATTCCTTGCTACTATACATAGCTGCATGCCAGGATTTTACCTGTAACTATTCCCAGATGATCTTAATGTAATAATCTAAGTACTCATAACTGAATATAAGTACATTCTTATCCATCAATATACAGCCTATATTTATGGACAACATCATGTACTTTCCACAGCCCTTTATTCAACCAGGGAGGACATTTAGTGGGCCATTTACTCCCCATCCAATTTTTAAGAATTTTATAGCCAGGATCTGTATTATTCCATTCTGTTATTGTTTGAATATAGGCTTTCACCCTAGGGATTTCAGCTTTATCTGGCCATCTAAATAATGCATCCACATGCGATAAATTTTTACCCTTCTCATATGTGAGATCATAGTCATATTCTAATAAAAATTCTAGCCAACAAGGGGTTATTCAATCTTTTCCCAATATACCCAGTAGGAGTTTGGATCAGTGGTGGTCTTAAACTTTTGTCCATAGAGGTCTTGATGTAAATTTTTAATCCTGAATATTATAGCAAGTTCTTCTTTATCCAACTAACTGCTTATTTAATTTTAGTGTTTGAGAAGCATATTCTATGGGATGATCAACAAGTTTTGACAAATGACATATTACAGCTCCAAGTCCATATTGTGACATATCTGTTGTTAGCATGACTTCTTACTTGTTATTTAATGGATGAGAAGTCCTTCAGTTATTAGTAAGAATGTGACTTGTTCAAATGCTTTTTCTTGATTGCATCTTCTGTTTCTTAGTTCATTTTTCTTTAACAGATTATAAATAACATTTGTCTAGCACATGCACTACAGTTGTTTCTCAGACAGCCAATCAGATTTTTAAACAGCTGTCTTTTAAGAGCGATCAGGTTTTTGACACATGACAGAGATTTTGATAAGAAAATGATGATACCAACCTTTTCTCAACTTAACTTTTATATATATAAGCCAGTCTTAAGCATCTTGGCCTGAAAGCTTGAAAATATAAAAGTTAAGTTGAGAAAAGGTTGGTATCATCCTTTTCTTATCAAAATCTCTGTTGTGTGTCAAAAACCTGATTATTCTTAAAAAACAGCTGTTTAAAAATCTGATTGGCTGTCTGAGAAACAACTGTAGTGCATGTGAAAGATTAGCAACCTTTCAATTATTAACAGGTTGTATGAAGGTTGGGCACCATGAGCCTTGCCCTTTAAGAAAGTTTCAAATAGTTTAGTAGTCCAAATAACATTTGGAGTTTTTAACATTTTTCAGGGGCGATGCATTTACATCCTCCACATTCTCAGGTGGGGTTTTTTTACCTTGCTTACTGATTAGGTATCCAAGAAACTTAAGCTCTTTTATATTCCAAATACATTTCTCAGGATTTAACTTGGCTCCAATTCTCTCAAGGAGTTTTTAGGTTTTCATCACTCAATTTTTAAATGCTTCTTCGGAGTTTGCCATTGTTAATATATCATAAAAATGCAGGATGACTTCATCAGTGCTATGAATAATGAGTCCATTTTGGCCTGGAATATATTCGGGGCCACTGTAATTCCAAAGGGTAGCTTATTGTAGATGAATAAACCTCTGTAGTTTGTGACTATTAAGGTCTCACATGTTTTGTAGGTAATAGGTATTTTCCTTTTGTTCCAGCCTGGGTATTGATTTTTGTTTAACTACCCATTTACAGTGGTATGATAATCATAAATACTTATTTTTTCATTTACTCCCTCTATTATTACTATAGGAATAATCCATTTGGCTGGTTTCAGAATTTCTTATTCTATCATTTTATCTAATTTTTCCTTGACCTTTCTTTGCTGAGATTGTGGTATTTTTCAAGCTTTTGTAATAAAAGATTTTGCACTATCATGCAATTGTATATCAATAGGTGAGGTTTTTAGTTTTCCCAGATCCTTTTTGAATAGATTGAGATAGTTATTTTTAACTTATGATTCTACATTAATTTTCTTAATGATGCATATCCTTATGCCTAGGGGCGCAAACCTTTCTTAACCTGATTGGGTTAATTTCCCTGCTCACTATGTATAGTGGTATTTCTTTACTCTATTTGTTTCTACTTTCACTTTTATGACTCCTAGTATTTTTATGGAATTTTTGTTAGCACCCCAGGCCCTCAAATGAGTTTTCTCTTCTTGGGGGGGGGATTTAAAATCCCTAATTAGTCTTTTTCCAAGCTTTGATTTTCATCAGTGATACCTCTGTCACACTATTAATTTTCACATTTATTGATTTGCTGATTATTTTTACATTTAGCATAATTTGATCCAATTCATCTATGGTAGTATTTTTATATAACTACTTATCATTGCACCACAGGTAAATTTTCTGTTTGGCTTTTTGTCCATATGATGGTGGCCTCTTTCAAGGTTGTCAGTTATTTTCTTACACTTTTACATTCTTGCTTATTTCAACAGATGGCGTTCTACCAAAAACACCATCAAATGTATTTTGTTTACATAAACGTCAGAGAATGCATTCACTATCTCTAACTTTAATTCCACTTTCAGATCATGATTTCAAGCTATTTGCTATCGTCAGTGAAAGACAGGAATAAGAACTAGATCTAAACACAAACTCTGAGCATTTATGAAACAGTTTCTATTCAGCTTGCAAGCGTGAATTTTTTAGACACGTTGCAATTACGAGGTTTGTGACCAATTTTTTCACCTTAGAAACATTTAACTAATTTTTCCGTTTTAGATTCAATTCCCAATATTTTATAAATTGTAGTTTGAAATGGTTCTGATCTTGTGAAACTTCTGAACTTTTTCACTTGGTTGAGCAATTAGTTCATGAGATATTCCATATCTGACTGCTTCTTCGTGGATTAAATATTTTACTGCTAATAATATTTGCCTAAACTGATTATCTATTAACCCATATAATAGTTGTTCATGGAGACCTTCCTCTAAGTATGTGTTGTAAAGGCATGGTTTTGCTATCTCTCTTAGTCCCATGTCATAATGTTTTATTTTTTTATTTTTCCTTTATCTTCTGTCCCTAAAATATAATTGAGCAATAAACTTGGATGGCTGGGAGTTGAAATAATCATTTAGCTTTGTTACAAGGTTGTCATATTGCTATGTCTCTAGTAAATCAGACTCACATAAGTTTGTTGGCTATCTCGATTATCCTTTGGTCTGCAGAGCAAAGTAAAGTGGCTACTTTTACAGTATTATTGCTAATATTATTTAGTGCAATATAATTTTCATCTGAACATACATTGGCCAATCACTCAGATTATCTACATTAAATTCACATATACCAACTTGTGATATATCCACCATTTTCCCTGTAGGTCAAATTCAGTCACAACTGCCCCAGTTTTTGTTCAGGTAATTACTTGTGATTCAAATCCTATGACAACTATGCCAATTTTCTGTGTCTGAGAGCAACAAGTAAATAATTGACAAAGGCAGAATTAAGATGGTAATCTAATAGTTTAATTTAAATAACATATGAACATATTTACAAGCATACATAGCCTGTCTAAGGCATATAAAAATAATAAAACCTCATGGTGACCTGCACATAATAAACCCTAGTCCTGCTTTTTAACTTATAGAGGTAGGAGTCACTGAATTACATAAATACCAGACCCCTTATGGCAAGTTCTGAGAGTTTATATAATTCTTAAGACTTCTGTAGTCTTTTACATACCTTACCATATACCACATTTTTACATACCTTACCATATATTTTTTTTATAAACTTTTAGCCATACCTGGAATCTTTATATACCTCACCATGTATGAAATTTTTACATACCATATATGATGTTTTTCTACATACCTCTTGCCATACATGTGTTTTTTTACATACCTCACTATATATGGTGTTTTTTTTTCAGTTCTCTAACCTTATAAGACCATGTTTGCAACTCTATGACCTAACAACATTGCTACTTTATATCTTTTATTATTATATATATATGTGTAAATTATACCTACTCATACCTTGAGTATTTTATATAATCGTTTACAATTATTTTATACAATCATTATACATAATTATTGTACAAAGTTATTATTTTTATTTTATAAAATTATTATAGGTATTTTTTATATATTTATTGTTGCACAAACATATATATTACTTGCTTAACTTTGAACATTGCACTTAATATACATAAATATAACTTTCCCAGTGGTTAATATTATGTTATAATCAAGATTAATACTCTAATACTGGTTTATTAAGTAAATGAAATAAAATCTTGATTATAACATATATATATTGAATAGCTTAAATCAAAGAAATTATATTAAATAGTTGAAAAGAGTAATAAATGTATAAAAGATTCTTTAAAAATGGGAAGTGCAAAATAAGCATTGATATCAGATCAGCAGTTAAGACTAAAATGAGTTTTATTGGCTGATTGGTGAAAAAATATATTTTTAGTTTAGAAGCAACCAGCTCATATTGTATATGCTGACTAGTCAAACAGTAGTAGATGGTTAAGTTTTGGTTAGAGGAAGGGGGGGGGGTGTATTTAGTTCATCATTAGTCATTCTGATATTGACCAAAAAATTGATATGAATAAATTAATGTGATTAAAAGTTGAAAATAAATGATAATGATGAGAAAATAAAAAGACAAAATAATATCAGATATTCTAAATAAGGCTTTCATATAAAATTTTAGATAGCTCATGTTTTGAAAGAGTCATTTTCAGAAAGTCTAAACTAAAAAAGTAAAAAGAAAAAAAAACAACTGATATCTTTTTTCTTTGTTTTAGTAACTTGTATATATTTTTTTACATTATTATTGCTGCTTTTGTATATAAAAAATTGTATATTTTGGCATCGTATATCAGGCTTTTTAAAAATCTATTATCTAATGTTTTCTATATCTATTTCCATATTTTTTTTAAACTTGCTATTTTTTTTTACTTTGAAGGTTTATAGTCTTTAAAACTTTTAAATTTTTTTTATGTTTGTTTGGATATTTTTTTAAAAAATATAAATTTTAATAAGAGTTTAGTTATTTAATAAAAAGGCTGGTTCTTTTAGTATAAACTGTGAGAACCTAAAAAAAAAATTGTGGTCAATACTATTTAAATATCACTATACTTTATATCTGTTATCAATATCATACTATTATATGTTGCATTATCTATAAAATATTTGATGTGGTAGGCAAGCTAAGCAATTATAATATCAATGATTTCTATTGGTTTGTAAATGTTTAATCGGTACTTATTACTTAGCCGGGCTTGGCTGCCTATTGGCATTGTTGCCAGTGCAAAACAGCTACAAATGCCATTTATGTGGCCTAAACTTACGGCTAAGAAAACAGTTGTGTTTATCTTAACATTGCAGGCTGCTTGATGGTGTTGCACAGAACATTACGGGCTGTTTTGTGCTTCATGATACTTTATGCGAATTTAATCTTATCTATGTACTCTGGAATCACAAATTTTACGTTAACATAAAAACTTTGTGTAGTAATATAAACAAACAATGTAGAAGTAACATTTGTTAATATGTGAAATAACATAAAAAAGTTAATAATTCAAGAAATAGGAAAGCTCTACACAATGGGACACAGCTCATCCATGGGGTTGCCACTAAGTAGCATGGTCTGTAGCATTATTCTAAACAAATTTGAAAAGGCAATTATTCCAAGACACTTTATCACAGCTGCCTTACCTCTCTTTATATGCTACATTGATTACACTGAAGAGAAAACTATCATTAAAATTCAAGCTGAGCTAATCCAGCTAACCTCTTTGGTCTGAACAATAGAGCATAAAGACCCAAAAGAAATCAAATTCCTGGATATGTACAGGGTGTCCCTTAAGTCTGGAGACATAGGTAAAAACATATATTTTCAAGAAATGAAATTAATTAACATTTTATTCAATTGGAATATTAAATAATATCTTCAATATGATTTCCATTATTTGCATGCAAAGATTGATGTGCTTTGCAAAATTCTCATGATGTAATAAATCCACATTGCCATCAATTTTAGCACATTCACTCTTTATGGCTTTAATAAAGTGTGTTACATCTGTAATTTTTATTGAGTACATCTTTGCCACTATGGAAAAACCAATTGGAATCCTCCTTTAATGAGATGCATTAAATTCTTCTGCTATCTTTCAATATATAGTTAATGAGATTTTCTATCTGTCCAGACTTAAGGCACACCCTGCACATCCAATACTCCAATGGGGAAAAAAACTGTTAAATGATTATCAAACCATCAATGTTTGCAATGCTGTTCATCCTCAGTCACATACTCCCATCTTAATGAATTAGCTGGCATTAAGTGTTTCCTCCACAAAAACCAAAAGCTATGCAAGTTTGAGGCAGACAGGAGAAATAACATCAAAAACTACATTAAAGACAAATTAAATTATTTAACAAAAAAACCCTTAATTTTTTGCAACAAACACCAGGTCTCTGAACCACAACAATACTAATGTATGAATTAGCCTTCTCTTTATACTGGGTGCATCACAGAAGTTAAAAGCAATTTTCTTGAATGAATTCAATATTAACTTCAGGACCCTCCTAATCTCAATCAATTATTAAATAACACCAAAGACAAGTTACCTCTGGATCAAGCTCTCTAAATAATCTACAAAATTAGCTGCAATGAACCCACTTGTAATGCAATTTACTATGGTGAGTCTCATGCCTATAATGCCACTAGATTAGTGCAACACAAATATATATATATAAATAATAAATCAGACCTTAACATAAAGTCAATATTTTTAGAGCATGAGATCGACTCGGGCCACAATTTTGATCTGTTTGACATTAAAATAGTTTGTGCTGAGTGCAACAATCAAAAGAAAAATATAAAAAGGCACGGTTTATTACAAAATAATACCCACATGAAAAATAAAAGAGATTTATGTGTTGTACTAACACAGGTGGTATATTTAAATTTACAAACTTGCATATTAATTAATCCAAATATTCATTCTCCTACTTACCTGTCTTTATGCTATGAATATAACTGACCTGGTCAAAATCAGCACTAAGTTGTGAAATAGATATAATTGTTTGATCTTTTCTGTATAGTGGACCTTCCCTATTCATTGAATTACAACGAAATAAGGAAAGAAATAAAATCTGTTGAGTTAAAAATAAGTTATAGTAAAAGAGACATTATTAGAAGTCAGAATCAATGTATAACTTCAACAAATAAAATTTAGTGATTGAATATTACGTGATACTGGATAATATTAATTGAAAATAATTAATATTTTACTCTAATCTTTGTCTATAACACTTTAAGATGTATATTACAACAGGAAAGGGGTACAATAACAATTCAAAGGAATACATATAAAATTAGTTATTAATATTTAAAATTGTTAATAAAGAAGGTATGGAATGAAGTGGCTAATCTTACTGAAAACAATTTATTTTTTTTTAAATAAAAGACAAAAAATTTCTTTCAAATAAAAATTTTTAAAAATAAATTTATTTAATTAAATAAATAATACTAATGAACTTGTAATGTACAAGTTAATCTAAAAAGCTGAGCCAGCTTTCGTCAGATCGCTACCAGAACCATAGTGCTGAATGAGAATTTGCAGTTAGAATATGCCTTTATATTAGTGTGAAGCAATATGTAAATTAGGTGCAATATGTAAATGAAATGATTTGCATTTTTTTGATAATGAGACACAGAAATCTTTTTTATTGATGGAATGAGAATCCCTTGCAATGACCCAAGCGCCTCTTTATATTTTTTTAGTTTATCCCTCTTGGCACATATTATTCTTACATTGGTGGGTGAAAAGATAAAGCTAGCTTAGTGTATTTAAGCCTTTCTTATAGTTTAATTAATTTACTTTTTCAGATTAACTTGTACATTACAAGTTAATATTACATAATTGTATAGAAAGAGTGTATTCTATCGAGAATTAATTAAATAAGATTTTTCTTTATATATATATATGTCAATTGCGTTGACTGGGAGGTGAACCCGGGCCTGCTGCTTGGAAGGCAGCTATGCTAACCGTTAGGCCACCAATGCTTGACGACATTTTTTCTTTATAATATGTTAAATTCATCTTCTTTCAAATTCCATTCTGAACTTGATAAAAATGTTTTCATATCAGTTATACTATTCGAGAGTTTAAAAAATGTGTGTGCATTACTAATGATTTAGTTACCAAATATAAAATATATGTTTATCTCACCTGATATATTGGATTTACACTTTAGTATTGCCATTAAATAATATTTATTTTTAATTGTTCATAATTGTCCATGCTAATAAATGAGAAATTTATGATTTTAAATGACGTTTTTTTATAAAAAGCAGTAAATTTAAGATAGCCAATTTATAAACACTGCTTATAGACCGTAAAATTTATTAATTTAAACAATTAAGAATATGGACGAAGAGCTGACGATCAGAATCAAAAAATAATATTCAAGACTATTCTTTAACATAGGCTGCTTCCTATAATCATCGAATTTAACAAAATAATAATTATTTTGAGAAAGAAGCCAAAGATATATATATAGTACTAACATTTAAAATTAAAACGTTAAGAAATTGAGTATTTGTTTTATTTTTTATTATTTGAATTAAACTTCTAAATACTTCTGGAGATTCTTTTGAAATCTGCCTAATATTTGTGGCTTTTATTAATAGATTTATTTTTTTCATTATTAAAAAAGTGATTTAAAAAAAAATTCTTGCAGTAATACTTTCTATACCCTTGATAGTACAAATATCATTCATATCTAAAAGATTCACATATAAAACAAGTTATTATATTTTTCTTTAGCAAAAATTTGGAAGCAGTGGAATAAAAAACATATATCTATTTATTATTATTGAACAATGGATTGTGCTATCTATAGCATTAATTAATATAAATGATATAAATATTAGAACAGTAGAATAAGAAATACAGATCTGCTATTAGTTGCTTGAATAATGGGTTATACTATCAGTAAATACTAATTATTGTAGATAATATTAACAAAAATCATTAATAAAAACAGGCAAAACTCTCCATACAGTAGTGCCATTCAGTGCAAAACAGAGTAATCAATAGATGCCAGAAGGCTTGTGCATAAAATCCCTATCTACTGCCTACTCATCAGTTTCTAGCTTGTGGCTTTCATCAGTGAGAAGCCTTGGATCTGAGAGCACTGCACCTAGATCTTAGGATCTAATGCAACCCTCCATTTTATCTCTACTTGACAACAAAACTATGAGTCTGAAATTGAAAACACAATATTTTCAATCCAAGATCATTAGCTTATATAGTCATATAGGTCTGAACTCAGTTCCATAACATAAATTTTGGTGTCCTTGGTTCTTTAATAACCAAAGTCATCATTATCCTATTAGGCAGGATTAGTATTAAACCACTAAACACCACATGATCACTATTTCTTACGCTTGCTCATAACTGTATGGAAAGTGGCACTTCTGTATGGAGAATTTTGCCTGTTTTAATAACAATTATGAGCAAGCATAAGAAATTGGGATCATGTGAAAAATCATTAATACTTATATAAAAAAATGAAATTACTACACACAGATTTATTTATTATGTGATTTTTTTTTATGTAATAAAGTATTAACAACATTACAAAAGAATCTGTAGAGATTTCAACTTGAAAATATTATCACTAATAACTTTATTACATTTTTCAATTCTGTTACTGTATGAATAGATTTGACATTTTTAATTATAAGATTCATGGATTGTTTTGCTGTTTATATGTAAATAATATATATAATATTAACCATTTAACTTTCTTTATTACTTTTACAATGCTTCATATAATTGATGCTTTCGATTGCCCCAGCAATCTTCTTCAGAACTTCTAACATATTTTCAAATCTTAACTGCTAACCATAGTGAGTTATAATTATATGAAGCATTGTAAAAATAATAAAGAAAGTAAAGGATATTAATATTATATGGATTTGGCAATGCAATAAGAAAGATAAAGCATAAATAATATGCTGTAAAATTTCATTTCTTAAGCAGATAAATGAAGTCCCTAAGGCTGATTCTTATATCTGTAAATGAAACTTCAGTAACATTTAGAAATAACTAATCCAGACGGTATTATCACTGAATTTGATAAAATAAATTTATTTTCCCCTCCTTTCTTCCAAAACATAAGCTTGTGGTTAAAACCTGTAGAGGTCCCTACTATCGCATTTTTACCTGCATATTCTTGAGGTTACAGCCTTAGTAAATATTACTTAGAAGTCTATAAGAAGTCCATTTTTTATACTGTAATTTTTTGTTTATTTAAAAAGTTTTTTTATTGTATCTCAAAAAAGTGGATCTTGATTTAAGATATGTTTTAGGTGGTCAAACTATATTTTGAGTTAGTAGATGATGCTAAGTCTGTTGGGAAAGTTTCTACCAATATCTAGGGAAATTGAATATATTTTAATATATAAAAAATAAATTAGCTATAAGTATTTAATTTTTATAAATTTAATAATGTATTAGTGATCAGGCATGGTAATATATAAATGAAATAATCCTAAAACGTATTGTATTTAACATTTGAATCAGTTCTAGAAACATAAATTCATAACCATTTAAACTTTTAAAATAAAAATTAAAGGCTAACTCTGAATACTAAACATGGGAATGAACAAAGATTTGAATATTATAGTATTATATTATAATTGCATCACATGATTTCAAAAACATAAAGATCAACAGTGAATTATCCACTCACATTGCCCACTGTGTATTTTGAAGGAGACTAAATATGTGACAGCAATCCTATGAAAATAAAATATTAAGTAGCTGATGTTTTAGTGTGAATACATCAAGCTTTTATCAAAATTCACACTTTATTAAACTCTAGTTTAATAAATGATTAATGATAAATGTAGTTAGGTTTATCAAAAAGGTACGAAGTTGAGATTGTGAGTGAAGCAAGTTTGGCAGTTGTAAATAAAGATGTGACAATTTGCCATAGATAAATACTATTCATGTAATAAAGATATATATATGAGAGCTGGTGACCTGAGCCAACTGATGAGTGTTGGTTCAGCATGAAATGCATCTTGGGGATTATTTGTCTTTTATACCTTTATTTATATAAAGAATAATAAAGAACAAAGAGGAAGTATGGAGATTATTAAAACTTTATTAAACTGTTAGTTAAACTATAAGCTTGTAAATACTTTTTGAAATTGTTGATGTCTATTGATTGTGGATTATAAAATTTTTTTTCTCTTCTAATAATTATTTTTAGATATTTCAAATAATTTATCTAATTCATAATTTTTAAACACCTTCTTAGTTGCTTTTGGTAATCTTATGAGAATGCACATTTTATTGAAATGGATTTTATGTTTTAGTATGGGAATATATAGCTCATGCATTAAATTTTTTTGTATGCATTTTTATAAGAAAATGAAGCTCTGAGGGTCTATTGCCACTGAATGTTTAGTGTTATTTCATAAGATGATTGCCATGAGCTTGATTAAATAAAAAAGTTTCTGGTCATCTTCAAAATAGGCAATGGAGTAATATGATAGAGGAATGTCATTTTTGGAGAAAGAATTAGTTCAGATTATAATACTAATTATTTATCTTATCAACATATATGTGTTCAAGTGTATCAGTGTTATGAGATAGTGTGGAGAATGGTGGGTGGTGTGAAAGTCTGTGCTCATATACCCTATATAATACTAATTAATATAGTTTTAATCAGTACCTATAGTATTTTTTTTATAAATTGTATGCAAATGTCTTTTATCATGATCAAATATATAAACATATATATATAATTTTAATATATGAATTTTTTTCTACAGTGCAGGTTTTTTCATACCTGCACTCCAATATGTAATATATAGGAGGTTTGAACTCAGATTTTCACACAACCCTTAACTATCCATGCTATCTCATACTGCTGACACACTTGATCACACACATGTCGAAAATATAAATAATCACCAATATACATATTTCATGCTAAACCAGCACTCATCAGTTGGTCCAGATTACCATCTATGCACATATATACAATCAATGCTCAGCTTATATTAAGAAAGCCAATCTTCATTCTTTAATGGACACGCTTCAGTCCACTCCATCCCACAACTCTCAACTATAAATTATAGATAACTTTATAATAATATGATGTAATAGTACAAATTTGAATAGCTCTTTTAAGTAATACTAAAAGAATAGCAACTAGTGGAATGGCTATTTAATATTAATGTTATAAATCTAATCAGATGTACACAGGAGAAAAAAAAGAATAAATCAACAATTGAAATACGACATAGTGACATTTTTTTTTAGAAATTAATTGTAATATAAGCTATATTATACATATTAAAATATAAAAAAATGACTTATTAGCAAATGGTAACGAAATAAAAATGCAGGATAAATTTTAATAGAAAAAATTAAAATTCTAGATACTACAAATAATGGTGTATTGTTTTTTAAATAATATTTATTTAATAATATATTATAATTTGATATTTTTGTTATTTTTGTTTTATAATATAATTTATATATATTTATTAATTTTAAATATATAAATTCAGCAATAAATAAACACATCTGTGGTGTAACATATTTTATCAATACATACACTAATCATGTTTTCCACACATTTGCGCCATAATTCAGATAGGTTAATTAATTTTTAAAATTTTAAATATGCTTAGTTTTATTCTTTTAAATCACTGATCTAGTTCATGGCTTGCATGTATAATGAATTATATATCTTTCTGTTTTACAATCAATATGTATATTCCTGTATTTTCATTAATTAGATATTATATTTAGAGCACCATATGTTTGTTGCATAGAAAGAAAAGAGATTTCACACTATTTGCAAAAGTTCTAGAAGTATAAAATAAAAAAGATGAAAGATAAAAAAAATGAAGTCTATAAGACAAAATTGATGTCTTTGTATTCCGTTAAATTACAAAGTGACGTCAAGACTGTATGAAATGGTTAGCAATTTCTAATGCAATAAATATAATTAATAACCATTTATGTCTTTACTGAAAAGAGATTGTTATGAATAAGTACTGGATAAAGAGTGTCCCAAATAAAAGACATTACACCATAGGAGATAATTTGCATTTTTTTAACCTTATTAATTCTCAACAAAATCTACAATGGTGTAAGATTATTTTAAGGATGATTTATTTTTTAAAAAAATTTCTTCTTTTCTTATCTATAATAACAAGCATGATTAAATATAAGTGTATTGTCTATATTGACCTTCTGTGTATTTAATTGGACACATTAAGGTCCTATATATGAGGGATCAGAGTGACTTAATATCAACATGGGTATGACAATAATATTGACATCAACAAGGGCTTTAAGCATTCCATTATCAGATGTTCAATGATATGAATGGCTGAAGAATTTGAGGGTGGAAAAGATTAAAGCCTATTCATTAAAGTTTGAAGATTTGCTATATTAATATAAACTAAGCATTGATTATATATATGGGGGGGGGGGATTTTGGTTCAGCATCAAATATGTGTATTAGAGATCATTTATCTTTTTCACATGCATGTAATTATGTGTTTTAATTGTATAGAATAGAGTGGATAGATATAGGAAGCTTGAAGGTCTGAGTTCAAATCCTTTCAAATACAAACATAATAAGAATCATTTAAAAATCAAAATAGATCTATCTAAGAAAAGAGTCTTAATAATACACTAGCAGAGAAGCAGGGCATCAAACTCTACAGTTTGTGGCATATCAAAGAATGCAGAAAGAGTTTTTACAAGGATTTTTAAGAACATCAAATAATTCAACATTGTTATCAGAGATTTAGCTAAAATATGCTTCACATTTACAACTTGAAGCAAATTAACTTTTTACATATTTAAATATCTTTAAGAAATGATGTTATAAATTTATTTATTAGCATTACTTTCAACAGCTGTTTTTGTTATTTCTTAATTCATACTATCTTTTTAAGCATTTAATGTTCATTATTTTATAATGATATTTTAGTCATAATTATAGACTTTGTATTGTTGTTATCTAGGGTATGTGAGTACTCGAAAAGCTATAGCTGATTATTATACAACAAACGAAGCACCAATAGAAGATAAAGTAAGTAAGAATTAAATTTATTATATATTTGTAATTTAAGTTTTAAGTAAATATTGAATGTAGCATATAAAAATAATGATACTAATTAATAAGAACTGAAAATCAGTTACATACATATTACTAATTATTTTACATCGTTATTAACTGTTAAAAATATTAAGTTTAAATATATGACTTGCTGATGGGAGAGTATTAAATTCAGTTGGGATGTAAGAAATGTTGCTATACATTGTATCTCAACTTTTATAGCTATATCCAACTAACTACTAACTCATACATAATGACATGAGTGACTGATAAAAAGAGACCTCCTTTTGATTAATAGTAGCTTGGACAGGTTGGTTATGCACATCAATACATCTTGGCTGTGGATTTAATTTTGTATATATAAGGATGATTCCATTTACTAATCAATTTACATATTGAAACCCTCATGTCTGTGTTTACAGGCATTGTTCTAATGCAATTATTTTTTTTATTATATATTATAGAATATTAAAAGTCATGTTTAAATACATTTTAAAACGTTTTAAAAATGATAATAATCATTGTTAAAAGTAAAATGTATTAATATTTTATTTTATTTTTAAAATAAAGAATATTACTTTAAATAAAAATAACATTGCTATGGGAACCAACATAAGCTTTCTAAAATTGTCTGCACTGCAAAAAGAGTGGGGTTTTATTGTTACTAGTCTTCATAGTGTCTTTTATGGGAGAGCTGAATGTGGAGCTGTAAGCAAAAAAATGCCTTAAAATTAGTTTTGATCCTGCCAGTCTATTAACTACTGTTTAAAGCAAAAGCTAAAAAAATCTACTACACTTCAAATGTAAAGAACTTTCCTCTAATGTACTATGAAAGAGAAATACACTTCTGTAATTAGTTTGTAAATCTACTTATTTTGATACTCATAGGAAAATTGCAATGGAAAACCTTATAGGAAAAAACTGCCACAAAATAAATCAAAAGAAGTTAAAATGTTAATATTGCTAGCAGATTTTAAAATTAATGATTTTAATGGCTATATATTCATATGTACAGAGACGAAAATATACATGAGCTCGCAAAAATATCATTTCGATTAACTGAACTTTCTATTAGCTTTTCCCATTGAGAAATTTTCCTTCTTAAGTGTGTTCATCATATACTTTTTAAGTGTAAATATGTAGATACATTTTTTTTATTTTTATATAATTTTATTTGTTTATTAAAATTATTATTATTGTTAATAATTTTGTTGTTTGTCATTTCTCATCCAAAGTCCAAGCTAATTATTTATTTTATCAATTTAATAATAGTATTAGATCATTCCCACAATATATCATAAATATAATGAGTAAATATATACTGATAAATAAGATTCAGTGAATAAGAGCAGGAATCAGCATGAACAAAACCATAAATTGCATCTTCAGCATTACAGAAAAATAATTAAATCAAAATTAATCCACAATTAACAAAGAACAATCAAAAAATCATCGTCAACCTTGGGACTAGATTTGAAAGGGGTCCACCATAAAACAGGCTACTATCTAGTCAATTCTGAACTCACTGCAGAATATAAAATAGTTATTTGGATGCACATACTTAAGTGCTAACCCATTACTCTTAATAAAAAAAAATATAATGCTGAAATACTAAAACAAGCTGACCCTCAACAATGCTTTCACCACATAATACTATTAATGTATTGGTCAGTTATAGACTTAATTTCTTATAAAAACCCAAAAAACAGTTAATCAACTTTAAAGATGATATCTTTGCACTCTCTAGAGATATCATCTAAATATTCAAGCACAAACATAAATCTCTACATAACTCAGGAAGCTAGAACTCTATGAATTGCTTCTATGAGCAAGAGATAAATAAATATAACAGCTTATTCTAATTTACTTTAAAATAACTTTACTGGAATAATTTGAAAACAATCTCTCAAACTGTAAGCTGTATTAAAATCAAGTCACACACACACACACACTTCCAATTCATGTAATAGATAGCTGGAAGAATAGAGAAATTATCACTAGAATATCTTTTAAACAATTATTTAATAAATGAGCTGATTGATAATAAAAAAATAAAAATAAATGACATGATAATATACTTTAAACTTATACATTTTACCAAAAATTATTTCATAAAAAGTATAAATATTCAATAGATTTTTATTCATTAAATTAGTTAACTTTTAAATTTTTAATTAATTAAGTTATTCCCTTAAATAACAAATTAATGTGCTTAATTCTTTGTATATAATTTGGAGTGGGGTGGGGGTAAATAAATAAAAAAATCAAATTTAATAAAAACGAAGTCACTATAAACACTTTCTATAATTTTGAAAGAAAAAAAATCACATGAATATAAAAAACATATTTTAATTGAAAAAAAAATTAATAAAATTTAATTATTAATTGTTAATTAATTTTAAAATTCCTTTATAAATTTAATGTACACAAAATTACCTTTAACCATGGTATTATTTTTTTGGAGTTCTTCTTTGCTATTGAAATTTTTTAGTTTCCATGTTGCTTTCCTTCTTGAAGATTTCTACACAAAATACACTGATAATTTATATTTCATCATAGAATATATCAGGCTAACAAGCACCAAGAATTTATCCATTTTCTTTCCAATTTTAAGATCAGGCTAATATATAGAGACATTCATGCTCTTGGTTGGAGCCAAAATTTGTATTGCAGATTACTTCAGGGACATTTTTGTTCTTTATATTTTATTTCAATGAGATATGTTACATGAAGGAAGATGATGTTTAAATTTTAGCTAACTGTTGCACATTATTTTTATTGTAGAAAACATTTTTATAACTAAAGCCATAATGTGTTAACAGCTTGGCTAAAACGTCTTTCTTCTTTAATAACTGAATCAGAAATGATTGCTCTATTCAACAGCTAGATCAGGAAACATTTCTCCTACTGTCTTTTTTGCAACTGAAAGAAGAACCTTTTTTTTACTGTCTTCTTCAGAAAGTGGGATCGAGAATGACTGCTTCTCATAAGACAGCTCTTCTGATCACCTCACATCCCTAATTTTGGAACAACCTTATTTTCAAACCAATTACAAATTGTTCAACCATTTACCTCCTTCAACATTAACATTGGAAAACAAGTCACAAATTTAAATTAAAATCATAAAATTTTTGACATTCCTTTTTAAATTATTATTTTCTCTGCAAAAGAAAAACAAGATAGTCCATTAATTACACTGATTTCATAATACTGCCTTTTCTTTTGGAGAGAGATAAAGAGTAAAGAAAGGAAAAAACTAATTAAAGTAAAATTTTAACAAAATGTTAAAATCGTATTTTCTTTCTTTTTTTAAAAAAATAAATATAAAATATTCATAATTATTAAAAATTTAATGTTTGAGAATTCTCATATTATCATGTGGTCATAAAATATTTAAATTAATTAAATACCCCTTATTATTATTAAAATGTATGTGGGAAAATTAATTATTTCTCCATGAATTACATTATTTTAAATTAAAGAAGCATGTTGTCAATTATTTATTTTTAATACAGAAATGTAGTCACATGTTACAATATATTTCTACAATTTGATTTACAAACATTAAATTTTTTAGTCAAAATAAGTCATAGATCACATGACCTATCTCTTAAGCTTGTAAGTTATAAACAATGAGAATTGCCAATTTCTCTACAAGCTTTATGATAAATGCTTAATCAGAGCCAGCACTCAAAATATCTCTGTCAGACTTTGATACCATCCATTTAAAATAAATATGTTATTAATTATTAGTAATCATTTATTAGGCTAAAGATTATTAAACTTAAACATGTGTCATCATTACCCCAACTTTAACTCTCTTGTGTTGTAAATATTTTTAGATGTACTTTAAACTTCCACTACACCATCTTGAAATAAATATGTGCTATGTTTAAGTTAATGTTTACATATTAAATGTTATTTAATTATTGTAATCAAGATATTAAAAGATACTTTTTTCAACTTTGTATAATTGGTTATTAGTTTAATAAATATTAAGTGCCACATTCTATCCAGTTAATATATTAATTTCACTCTAAATTGCTAACAATGTTAATAAAGGTATGTTTATAAATATCAGTCTCCAAAAATAAGTGGATTCATTTTATTCTTATACTTTGTTCAATATTCAGTGATTTTAATTCATAGTCTGAGGAAGAGTGATTTACTTCCTTTGCATATACACCTGGGTCTCATTTTACGCGATAGATAGGTTCCTCAGAAAACACACGCAAATGAAATCATGCAAAAATAGACGTAACTTACATTGAAAAAGGGGGGATGCGGTCTGTGATTTTTCAAAATTCATGTAAAAGCAAAGCACCAATGTAAAATTACTTTAAAATTCACGCAAAAAAAAATAAGGAAATAAAATATGACTAATAAAAAATTTCAAATTTGAAAAAAATTGATACAAGACAAACTTTTTTTAACTATAATATTTAATTTTATTCAAAATAATATATTTTTATGCATAATTTACAATACGATAATTTACATTTTTTATACACGTTTTAGTTATTATAGTTATTTGCCGAAAAACACGTTCGTTTGCAAACAATTAGCACCAACTTCACACTCATGTTGTGTCAATGGTTTTCTGGTGACAACATAATTAGTAATTAATCTTTGAGACGATGATTTTATTAATTGTTTATGAAACTAACAACTAAAAATTAAATTCTTATTTTTGTTTTTAATTTTCAATTCCGTTTAAAAATCAAATTTCACATCACATTAATTTCAAGTTGCCGTAAGTAATTTTTAAATTGTTAATTACGATTAAAAATCTGATTTTAATTTTTAATTGTCAAATTAATTGTGCCCACTGCTATTACTGACCTTTTAAAAATAAACTTGTGGACACTAAATGATTAATAATTGATTATGTTCTTTTTTAAAAAGCAAAAACAAAATGTGATTTAAAATACAAAATTAACACACACAGTGTTTGAACAAATTTACATTATAATCTTGTAAAATTTAATGTGTGTATACATAAAATGTGGAAATCATGATTTTAATTTCATTATTGCATAAAATCTTACTATTATAAAGCACTGAAAATATTGAAATTACTAAGATGAAAGTCGAATTCCAATAATGTGCTGTTACTTTCAATATAACGTAAGTGCGCGAAATTTATTATTTAAAGTAATAGTGCATTATCAGAGTTCAACTTCCGGTGAAACAGAAATCGCGTAACTTCAAAATTGTGTTAAATAAGTTCGCATAAAAAGAGACCCAGGTGTACATTGAACTATGCTTAATTTAATGAATCATATAGTAAGACTTATTTTTTAAACAAATCTATTATTTATTTAAAAGTTTACTTTAGGTTGTTTGAATATATATGATTAACAATTCAAAACAAAACAACACTCTCCATATAGTAGTGCCATCTTGTGCTAACAAGAGCAATCAATGGATGCCAGAAGGCTTGTGCATAAGTGCCTAGCCTTCTGGCATCCATTGATTGCTCTTGTTAGCACAAGATGGCACTACTATATGGAGAGTGTTGTTTTGTTTTGAATTGTTAATAACAATTATTGTGCTAGTATGAGATAGTGATCATGTGATGTTTAGTGGTTTAACATATATGATGTAAAGAGTTCATTAAAGTAATTGCTAATTATAATCAAGAATTATCACTTGAATGATCACAATTTAGTATTTTATTGCTAATTGCATATCAAGTACATAAAAAACTAATTATTTTTGTAGTAAATGAATTCGAATTCATAAAAGAACTTAGAATATAATATATTAAAAAGATGAAACTTAGAAATATAAAGGAGGCAGAAATACAGAAAAAAAAATGAAAATTTTTGATATGTGATATAAAAGGAAAAAAATGATAACTAGACTGATAAAGGTAGAAACAAAAAAAATATCACAAAAATTGAATGTCAAAAAAAAAAAAAAGAATAATTTTATTGATGAAATTTTTAAAAAATTACAAAAAATAGATTGGACTACTTTTAATTTTAATGATAAGGTTGTATTCTAAAAGAATGTGATGTCTAATCTTCAAAGAAAATAAAATTGATAGTTTTAAGAATAGAACAAAAAAGAAGAGGCCTGGATTGAAAAATAGGGTCCATCATTTGACAGAAAGATTGTAACATCCAACTTTTCTTGAAGATTCTAATATAATTCTGAATATTTTATCCATGTATGTAAAAATGAAAAACTCCAAACACTGAATTTATCTTAACTGTAAATGAATTTTATAGTGCATTATAAATATTTTTTAATATGTTTGAATGTAGTCTATAATTTGGTTTAGTAGCTAATATTAAAAAAAATTAAAATCAATGGTGTAAAAAAAAATCTTTAGCAACATTTTGGCTTGAATGGCTGCTATCTTAAGATTATGAATCAATTTATGTATTTTGGTAAGTTTTTAGATAAATAAGTGGATTTGATTGTTGAGATGTGATATAGATTCCAGTATACTGATATTACATTTAACAAGTTAATCTTTTTGTAGTTCACTCTTTCTGATAGATTTCTTTGTCTCACATGTCAACATAAAATATATGATAAAATGAATATTTCTTTTCAGAAAATAATAAATTTGACTTCATTTGATAAATATTCTTGTTTACTACTGAAATAAATTTTAAATGTTTATATTTTGTTTCTGTAAATATTAAAAAAATGAGGATGTAATCAAAATAAAAGCTTTATAAGTCATCATTTCTAGAAAAATTATTTTCAGTTTATGTCAATGTAAAATATATGATAATTTGATTATTACTTATCAGAAAATAACAAATTTAACTTCCTTTGATATATATTCTTGTTTACTACTAAAATAAAATTTAAATGTTCATATTTTGTTTCTGTAAATATTAAAAAAATGAGACTGTAATCAAAACAAAGACATTAGATGTCATCGTTTTTAGAAAGATTATTTTCAGTTTATAAAATCAATGAAATATTTTTTTGTTTCGAATTATTTTTAAGGATGTGAACAAATATTTATTTATTTCTCTTATATATAATGAATTATGTTGTAAAAGTTTAATTTTTTTGAATATTTATTGCAAAATTATGATATTTTCTTACTCGTAAATAAAGTAGCTTGTTGATGTCAAAGCTAGTTTTGTAATTTGTTTCAGGCCATATTTACGTTAGCTGCTAATATAACATTATATTTTTGAAAATAAATTATTTCAAGTCAAAATAAGTTATTAATAATTTTTATTTTTGATATCTAATAAATATAGTGCAAATTATTTTTTTTAAAAAATCTGAAACCGTAATATATTTGCAAATAATTATGTTTTTGCATAATTGGAAACTTCAGTGTCATAAAACACTGAATGTTTTACAGCTTTGGCAATAAACAATGGCTGAACATGTCAGGGAGGGGCTTATGTCTATTGTTAGAGTGGGAAATTTGAATTTCGTTCTTTTTTTTTTTTTTTGCACAATTTTCAGCAAAAAAAAATTATTATAATAAAATATATTGTTTTACACACATTTTAATGTATAATACTTATGAAAAAATTCACGAGGGGTAAATTGGCCAAAAGACATTTCTCAATCATCCGGAAGTAGGATAGGGTTAATATATAAAGGTGTGAATGGTAATAGATTTTTAAAAAAGCATTTAAAAGTGAACTTGAACACAATTTTTGGCAAAGAAGCAAATATTGTTATCACATAAAGATTAGCTGAAAGAAACTTCAAAGACGCCCAATATTAAATCATCTATGTCCTTTATTGCTGTTTTGCAATGCTTTTTTTACAATCCGTAATTGATAGTTTCGATTGCCCCAGTTCTGAAGAAGATTGCTGGGACAATTAAAACTGTTAATAGTGGGTTGTAAAAAAAGCATTGTAAACAGTAATAAAGAACTTAGATGATTGAATATTATATAGATTTGGCAATGGTATAAGAAAAGTAAAGTTATAATACTTCATAAAGAAGATCAATGTTGATTGCTTTTATTGAGAATAAAATACATTACAAAAACATAGTAAAGATTCTGAATTCTTTTAAATACAAAGTTTGTTGCAGAAATAATCAGAAAACAACATCATAAGATATACATATGATAATTGTGGATTCATTCATTGATTAATATGTGAAGTTATTTAAAAACTGATGCTTAAATTTTTATTCTTTATCTTTCTATCCCAGGTTTTTTTTATCTTTTGGAGTTTAAATGGCCATATTTATTTATAAATGGATGATAATGATGTATTAAATTAAAGGTTGCACAACACTTTTTTCTTAATTTACTTTACAAAGTTTTGTAATATTTCCATTTACAATCTACTTGCATGGCATTACAATCTTTTTTGGTATCAGCATTTTTTCCCAATGCAAATATATCTGCAGTTAATTTTAGGACTAATTTCAGATCTATAGTTAGGTATATAGAGAATTTTGTGTTAATTATTTGTTGGACTGTTTCCATAATACTGAATGTCTTTAGACAAATTGTAAAGTTTAAGTAAACTTTCTAAATACATTCAACTGTTAGTAATAGCACACACAATTTAACACAATGTTTTGAGTGGTATTATTCTCTTCTTCAGGTGTCACTGGCCTGACCATTGATGATATTAGCATGGTAAAGTCTGGGTTTGATTCCCATGCTAGTACTATCACTGGTCAAGCCAGAAACATTTGAAGAAGGACAATAATACCAGCAGTCAAAATATTGTGGTAAATACTAATCTGTATGCTATTACTAAGTATTGAATGTATTTAGAAAGTTGAAATAAAATTTAAAAATTTTCTAAAGACATTTAGTTCTTAATATTAGATGATGGAAATAATCCAACAAAGATTAAAATCATCAACACAATTCTTTAGACTGCTCAAAATCTTATGATACTGAAACTTTTTTTAATTTTATTATATATAAACGTAAAAATAAAGTTTAATCAAAAAGAAAACCGTGTATTGTTACTGCATTATACTATTTTTTGTTATTTATTTAAATCGTATAGAAAATATAAGAATTATTTTGAAGACTACTTCAAAGGCCAATTAAGTTTTTAATATCATCTAAATTTGCCTTTTGTTGTACTGTTAAAAATCTGACAAGAATAAGTATTTGCTATGTAATGTAATGATTTATTTGTTATTGCAGATAGAGGATGCGTGATTTAAATTATATTTTTTTTAGTATTTGATACATAATAGAAATAATATTATATTTGATGTTTTCACAGTTGAATGATGTAGATAAATTGTTTGTTTGGGTTGAACCATGGATAATTTTTCATTATATACCGATATTTCGATGAACTAGCATCTGCCATTGTCAAGGTGGTTTGTCGAAATATCGGTATGTAATGGAAAATGACCCGTGGTTCAACCCAAAAAATAATAGAAATATCTTACACGAATAAGTTACATTTTTTTTGTAGAAAGAACTGTATTGAATTAATAATTTTGTCTAATTTTAACAATCTTTTTATTTGAAAGTTTATATATTTATTGACATAATTACTTAATTGTCTAATAGTTTGTTGATAAAAAAAAAACTTTAAAATAATGAAAATTAAATACAGTATTGTCAATAAATATTTTGATTTCTTAAAATAAATTAATTCCACAATTTTTAACTTCATTCATTATCTGATCTATTAAAATGAATTTCATTCTGTAATGTGGGATATATTAAAGAGTATTACTAAACATTCTGAAAGAATATATTTTTTAAAGTTACTATTTATTTTCAAATCATATTGTGACCTTCAATTTTTGCAGTAGAACTTCATGTCAAGTCTTATGGTGGTACATCTGTCAAGCATTGGTGGTCGAGAGGTCAGCGACAGCTGCTTTACAAGCAGTTGTCCGGGTTAGCGGGTTCGCTTCCCGGCTGATGCTATGACACATGAGAAAAAAAAGTCTTATGGTGGTACATTATTTTTTTTAAAAAGAAATTTTATATAGTTTATTATCTAGTAAATAAATTTTATTACTAAATAGTAATAAAAATGCGTTCTAACTTATTAGTCACTTCAAATATGCTACTATAAGATAGTAATAACTTAAAACAGTCTTATATAAATGCAATTTCAATAATATTTAAACTTAGTAAATTAACGCTTTTATAATTATAAGTGCTCAACCATAAAGTTATTATTGATTTAAGGCATAATTGAATTTAACCTGCTAGAGAAGTAAAATTTAAATAGTCTCAGCTTAACTGTTATATCCTTTTATTGAATTATAATGTCATAAAAAAACTTTAAAATAAGTTTAAAATTTAGAAAAAGTCTTAGATATTTAAGTTAGTTGTCAATAAAGAATATTATTTAATTTTTAATACTGTAGCTAATCCATTTTACAGTTTAATTAAACGTGTAGCGATAAATGCTAATTTATAATAGTATTGTAATCTACTTTTTATTTAGAAAATCTTAAAGTTTAGTTCATTAAGACTCTTGTTATCATTAAACCAATAGTTAGCTCATTCATTTAAATTATACTTAGATAAAGCATTTAATAATAGTAAGTGTGAGTGTGCATGCAACTAATTACTTAAAAGTACTTCCTTGTTGGAAAGCTAATGTTAAAGTTAATTTCAATACTCAATGTTGTAAAAGTATTTATTTTCAAAAATGATACAATTATAAAATCTTGTCATGAGGATTGAAAAGAGAAAAGAGTAAAAGAAAGAATAAAATGTTTTAAAACAATGTATTTTTTTATATAGTTGTAATCCAGTTTGTTATTAAGTAATTATTTAAAAAATATAATGTAATATTTAATTATTCTGTTTAGATATTGTTATAGAATATATTAATTAATTTATTTTTATAGATCTATATATACTTAGAAAAGAAAAAGGAAAAAAAGATTTCTTATTGTGTTTGCTAAAAAGTTTGTTAACAGCGGTGATAATAAGTTAAATATATATATTCAGTAACAAAAACATTTGAATTTTTAGTTAATTAAGTCTTCTGGGATAAATATTTCAGTTGTCAATCATTCAATCAATGATTGCCATATGATTTACTCTATAAAAAGACTGATTTGATAAACCAACACACACATCTAACAGTGTTTTCAAGTGTTAACTTTTTTTTTTTCGTTAGTTAAGTAAAGTATGCATTTGTTAAGCAATAATTATCAATCCAGGTTTCTTTTATAACTAAAACTTTTCCATACTTCAAACTTCTTCAAGATTGCATTATGGGAAATCCTTCAAGATATCTGTATATTTCAGGAAATAAAACACCATATGTAAGCCTTTACATAACATTAATACTAAAAAGAAAAAAGAGGATAGAATTGACAATACTGCTTTTAATATAGTAATTTTACTTTACATTAAAGGGGTTACTGATAAAATCAATAGAAAACTATCTTGTTTTAATATAAAGATTACTTTTTAAAATTGGTGATTTTTTTATATAAACCTAAAGACAGAATATTTTTGGAACACCAAGGAGTTTATCAAATTCCATGTTTGCAGTGTTCAAGAATCTATGTGAGTCAGTCTAATAGATGAATAAATGTCAGAATTAAAGAACATAGAAATGCTTTTAATCAAAAAATTAGACATCAGTTTTTACTTCCCATTTTTTAGAAATTGGTCACAAACCTGATTTTGGCAATACAAAAATACTTGCTAATTTGGAAAGATATGATTTAAGAACCATGAGAGAGTCAATTGTAGTAATAAAGAAACCTACTGGTTTAAATAGGGCTGATGAAGCACAAAGTATTCCAGCTATGTGGAAACCTCTCATTTTATCTAATATTAACTTGAAATTAATAGGTGAAAAAACTGAGGGAAATAAACATTTTGATCAGCCTCCTATTGTGAATGCTGAACTACTTCAAGTTGAATCTCACTTCTTATCCCACACTGAGTCATGTTATTGTTTGAGATCTAACGATTGTTCTTTCAAAAGTTAACCTTGATAATGGCGATTGCTAGTTCGTCAAAATATCGGATTATAATGCAAAATAATACACAGTTTGTACCCAAAAATATTATTTTATCTACATCATATAACCCTGAAAACATTAAATATAATATATATATATATATATATCCCAATGTAATGGATTTGTAAATGTTATCTAGACTAAGGATGACATTGTTTGTTATATTTATACTAGCTTGTAAGTTTGTTTCCAAAGAAGTATAGCTAAGAATGACAGTATTGTAACATTAAAAGATTTTTTTTTAATGTAGAAATAAAATCAAGCAATGTTTGTGCTAATTCAATTCTATTTTATTCCTAAATGCAGGAGGAGCAAATATAATCCTTACATCTGATTATACAGGCATTGTTTTTATATGAATGTTTTTCTTTATTACACAATATATTACAAAATGTTAAAAGTAATATGGAAATAAATTTTAAGATGTTTTGAAAATGATAATAATCATTGTTCAAAGGAAAATATATTATCACTTTATTTTTTTTAAACTAAGGAATATTATTTTAAATAAAAGGACATTACTATGGAAACCATCTGCAGCTTCTAAAATCATCTACATTTCCAAGAAAAAGTGGGATTTTTTTGTTTCTTCTTCAGCATGTCACTTACTGAATAGAAGTCAGTAAAAATGATAATGTTATTTTAGGAAATGTCATGCATTTTCTGGGGTGAAAACCTCCAGAATATTTTCCCTGATCTTTCCAGCTTTGTAGCTGAATATGGAGCTGTAGACAAAGAAATACTTTAAAATTAATCTTGCTTCTGCTGGTCTATCTACCACTGTTTAAAGCTAAAACTAAAAAAAATCATGACATTTCCAATATAAGGAACATGCCTCTAAGGCACTATAAAAGAGAAATGTACTTTTATAATTCGTTTATAAATCTACTTATTTTGATGCTTGTAGAAGAATTACAATAAAATCCTCATAGGAAAATATCCTGGATTAAATCAAAAGAACTTAAATGTTAGTATTGTTAACAGACATTTAAAATTAATGATTTTACTGGCCATATATCCACATTTATGGAGATAGAAATATATGTGAACTCTCAAAGATATCAATGTAATTAACTGAACTTTCTATTAGCTTTTCTCTATGAGTATTATAAAGTTACAAAGACTTTTTCCCTCTCACACATGCTTATCATACAATTTTTAAATATAGGGGATTTGAACTTAAACTTTCAATCCCCATTCACTATCTACACTATCTCATACTACTGATATACATAATCACATGCATGCAGAAAAGATAAATAATCACCAATATATGTATTTCATGCATCAGTTGGTCCAGATTACCATCTCCCATACATATATATATAATAAGTGCTCATATGTATGGGAGATGATAATCTGGATCTATTGCTGAGTGTTGGTTTAGCACAAAATATTATATTGGTGATTATTTATCTTTTCTGCATGTGTGTGGTCATGTGTAGCAATAATATGCGCTAGTGTGAAATGTGAAGGTTTTGAAAGTCTGAGTTCAAATTCCTACATTTACAATTAGGACCAGGTTTAAGGGTGCCTGGTATTTCAAATCTTACAATTTTTAAGTGTAAATATGTAGATACATTTTTTTTAATTTTTATATAATTTCTATTTGTTAATTAAAATTGTTATTATTGTTAAGAATTTTGTTGTCATTTTTCATCTGAAGCCCAAGCTGATTATTTAATTTGTTAATATAATAATAGTATTGGGTGGAGGGAGATAGTTGTCAGGAAATATAATTGAATGTGCATAAAGATTGCTTTTTTATGTATGTTCAATTTAATCATTATTTGTGATTGTTATAGCTTTGTCAATTAAAAATAAGTTATGTATAGTCACTCCACTTTGTATATGGACACCCATTAGTTATCTTTAAATTCTGTTAGATTAAAATTAATTTGAAATATTGTATTTTCCATTTTATTGTTAATTTGATTATTACCAATGGTTAAAAGGGTGGTTACTGGTATAGTATATATATAATTACAAACTTTCCAACAGCTACTATTATGTAACAATCTAAATTAATACTTCAACATTAGTTTATTAAGTAAATGAAATTCAATCCAAAGCACAAGGATAAACTTTTTGAAAGAAAAGATCAGCCATCTTTACTCTCTTACCTCAATTCCTTTATCGAGGCCAGTCTAAAGCACGTTGGAAAGAAAGGATGAAGGTATATATATATATTATTGTTAATATAATATCACTTTAGGAATAATTATAGTTTAGTATCATTTTTTTAAAGATTTTTTAGAAAATAAGTAAAGTTATAGCTCAAAAATATGATGAATTTAATGTGATTATTTGGAAAGCATGCAATAAGTTGCCATAACATAATTATTATCTTTTAATGAAATAATAATTTTGTATTTTTTAGTTTGTTGTGAAATTGCAATCCACAAATGTATATTTTATTTTATTCAAAATAATTTAAAGTATAAAATACTAGCATCTGATATTTCTGTCAGGACTGAGATGTTAAGAAACTACCTATAATACTAAAACATTTATTATTTATTGATATTTAATAATGCCTATTTTCTGATTCATGTTATATTATACTTTTTCAAGAGTTTACTATTGTTTTAAGTCATCATCACATTTCTTTAGTAATTGAATGCTATTACAATGAATTTTGATATTTTAAAACTAAATATATATTTAAGCAGGCAAAAACTCACTATACATATTGTCACACAGCAAGCTAGAGTAATCAATGGATGCCAGAAGGCTTGTGTAAAAACTCACTTTATGTATTGCCACACAACAAGCTAGATTAATTAATGGATGCCAGAAGGCTTGTGCATAAAATCCCCATCTAGTGCCTACTCATCCAATATCCCCAGACTAGTTTCTGGCTTGTGGCCTTCGTCAGTGAGGAACCTTGGATCTGAGAGCACTGCACCTAGATTTTAGTATCTAATGCAATCCTAGGTGCAGTGCTCTCAGATACAAGGCTTCTCACTGACGAAGGCCACAAGCCAAAAACTAGTCTGGGGATATTGGATGAGTAGGCACTGGATGGGGATTTTATGCACAAAGCCTTCTGGCATCTATTAATTACTCTAGCTTGTTGTGTGGCAATACATATAGTGAGTTTTTGCCCGTTTAATAACAGTTATAAGCAAGCATAAGAAAGGGTGATCATGTGATGTTTATTGGTTTAAATATATATTTATTAACTTTGTAGTTAAATAATTATCGTAGTTATCTAGCTGTGGGTGAACGCACGCACACACAGATATACGACTAAAAATAAATGCAAGTTAAAATAAAATAAGAAATGACTATTTTTTATTTCAATTTGAAAAATAAATTAAGAAATGAATAATCTTTGGTAACTGAGTTTGTTCGTCTTTATTAAGTAAATAATTAATCAAAAATTCACAACACCATTAATCAATTAGTAATCCTGCAAACATTCCTCTATTGTTAATTTTATTATTAATCAACAAAAATATAAATAATTTATAAGTTTTCATTTTATGTTCAGATAGTCTTTTTTATAAAGTGATGAATTTTTCAGTTTTTTTTTTTCTAAAAAAAGAAAAAGAATTGATTCTACATAAGTATTTAATTAAGAACAGCTTTCAATATTTTTAATAAAATGAGATTTCTAGAAGAAAATTATGACATTTTTTGTATAACAACATCGTAACACTTAAAAGGATATATATGAATGTGTGCATTATATAGAGGTATTTAATCAATGATATGGGTACACATTTTGACAGGATATCGGAAAAACAGATAATATAGTTTTAAATAAATGCATCAGGAGAAAGACGTCATCAGCAGCCCTTCATATTAACATCAAAATAAAGACAAAACTGATCAGATAAATCATTTTCTGGATAGTGTGGTATTATTTTACTTTCAGCTAAAAATAGCTTGACATCTTTTTACTGAGCAATAATTGGATGCCTGAGTCATTTAATGAGCAAGCTAATTGAAAAGAAATTTTGTTTTCTTATAAGTTGTTTAAAATTTTTATGATTCACCTGGATTTAAACATGGACCTGAGTAGTATATGCTTTAACTAACAACATCATGAATTGTAGTCACTGTGTTTATCTGTATTGTTCATGATCTAAAATTTAAATAAAAAATTCAAAAACTTTTAAGTAAGATCAGAAATCTTTTCTTGAAATCCTCTCAGGTAGCCATCAGACACTGGTCAGTAAATGGCTCACTGTAATTATTTTTAGATAAAATGTAAAGCTATAATGAAAAACTATAAAATGCTTTTGCCACATGGCTTTTTTTTCTTCTATTAATTACCACTTTTGTAAAACAGTGAAGGTTTAGAATGGATACTTGTTTTTCAAGATGTTAAATTGCTTATACAGTATTTAAGACCCAGAAAGAGTCCACATGTGAGATGGATTGATGAAATAAGAAAGTGTGCAGGGGTGATGTGGAAAAGAGAAGTTAAAGATCGGAGAAGATGGATTGAACTTGGAAAGATCTTCATCCTGTAGTGGATTGATAATGGTTGATGATGATTTAAACTAGTTGCTTTTATAATTTTAAAATGGGTTCAAGAAATTCTTGTCAATTGCAACTTCTTTTAATAATTAATATATTTTTTCCTCTCAATTTTATTCATGCAAGCATAAATAGCAACTCAAAGCAAAAATGATTAAGCTATTTTTATATAAACATATACGTAGGTCATGTGTTCTTTAAACTGAAAGAAATCATTTATTTTATTGCCTTTACTCGTTTTTGTTTTAACATTTAAAAAATAAAAAAGTCTAATCCTCCTTAATAATTATTATCAATCAGACATCTACAAAAAGTAGTCAATAAAACTGTGATAAAAATAACCACTTGTCAAGCGTTGTTAGCCGAGAGGTCATCGCACCCGCCTTGCAAGCAAGTAGTTGGTTGCAGACGGGTGTGGGTTCGCGTCCCGGCCGATGCTATGACATATGAAAAAAAAAAAACCCCACTTCACCTTATGGTAGAGTGAATGACTGTAGAGAGCTTGAATGTCTGGGTTCAAATACCCTTTAATTACACCTAGGTTAAGTATATACATTATACCTGCATTTCAATATAATAATTTTTCAAACTTTTTATAAAGGATAAAAAATGTAAAATTATTGTTTGAAGTTATAAAAAAACAACTAACCTTTTCTCTTTCAAGATAATTTTATTTGACCTATAAAAAACAGCTAAACTTTTAAATGAAATCATGCATATAGTTAGATAATTAATTCTCTATCAGGAGTACATGTTAACTGTAGTTATTTTTTAAAATAATTTTTATATATATATTTAAAAAAAAAAAAACAAAAAAAAAACGGATTAAAACGATTTACTTATAGTTTTTATTTTAATTGAGATTAAAATAAATAATTTCTAACCAAACATTAATAAAATATAAAGATTTTGTTATGGATATTATTGATAATAAATGTTTGAGTGAGATGTTTGTTGAAGTTATTTCCTCTTTCCTTTTTTACTGTTTTCAGAATAGGAGAATTTTTTTTATTATTAAAAAAAAATGGAATCAATTTTTTATTTGATGTTAAATACTCTGGTAAAGTATATAAAAGTTTGTTGTTGTTTTTTTTAGTAATTATATCATGAAATAATAAACAGATATTTAAATATTAAAAATATTTTAATTTATAAACGTTTTATTTGATCTAGAAAAGGTAAATACAGTTTTTATTATCATTATAATTTGATGAGTTTGCGTTTGATGATAATGGGCAGAATCATGGTGCTCGACTTTTGTTGCAGATTTTTTAAAGAAGAATAAGAATAATTTTGTTGGGTTAAATTTTATCTTTTCATTCACTTGGAACTTACGTATCTTTTTGTTTGATTACAGTCAGTGAATGAGAAGAGAGAGTTTGCATTATTATTTAATACGTGTCAGAAAGTAGCTTCTAACATAATTAAGTTATAAGCCAATAAACATCACATGACCACCACTTCTTATGCTTGTGTATAACTGTTGTTAAAACAAGCAAAACTCACTACACGTATTGCCACACACGGCAAGCTAGAGTAATCAATGAATGTCTGAAGGCTTGCACATAAAATCCCCATCTAGTGCCTACTCATCCAATATCCCCAGACTAGATGGGGATTTTATGCACAAGCCTTCTGGCATCCATTGATTACTCTAGCTTGCTGTGTGTGGCAATACGTATAGCGAGTTTTGTCTGTTTTAACAATAATTAAGTTATGTTATAACCCAATGCAGATAAATCAAAAGAAAGTTTTGAATTCACCTATGTTTTATTACTGAAAAGAAGTTATTTAATAGATTATTATTAAGCCATTACTAACAACTTTGTCACATATAGTTATAAATGAATAACATTACAATACAAATGACTTTTTATTTATTTATAATATATGTACAGAATTTGTTATTATTGTTAATTACAATACATTATTTAACAATGCAGTTCAATAAAATTGAAATGTTTTTGAATGTTTTCTAACTTCCAATATTGGTAGAATTTATGTTGTAATGATTAGCTTATCTGTCTGCCATATTTAAAAACGTAAGGATGGAATTCTGGTTTGGGTATACCTTAAAAATTTTTTTAATCATAAACTTGGAATTTTTTTTTCCTTGTTTTTTGAGATAACTGGTCCATAAATAACTCATTTAGTCAGTCTGATCATAAAAAATGGACAATTGGCTAAGGTTGTAGATTAATCTGGATTGGTCAGATAATGTTTGATGTGTTGATGTAAAAATAAACAGTAGGACTATAATATTCTAAAACCTTTGATCATTGATGTTCAGAAAATGTATTTTCAAATCATTTGTGTCTTTTTTATGTGAGATCACAGATTGTATATCAATTATATTAAATAAACTTAATGTACTACTTTTCATAAAGCTCTAAGATCGCTTTATCATAATTGTGCAAATTGCTTGATAAATGAGGATGTGATTGGTGGAAATTCTTTGCAATTATTTTATATAAGTCAAGGAATGGAAAGGTTTTTTGATTACATTATATTATATTGAGATAAACTAATGAAAAAAGATGTTAAAGTATATAGTCCATCACTGATAGTAATTAACTTATATAAAGTCTACAAATACTAATAAAAGTCTTGAATTATTAGTATTTTAAAATAAACTTGAATGGGCATTATTTTGTCTCATCAGTCATTACTCTAATTTTATGTTAGAGTAGGGTTTTCAACCTGAGATACCCATATTCCCAGAGAATACAGGAAGTGTGTCCAGGGAGTATAGTGAATAGCAGATAAATAAGTATATTATGGCATTAATATATTTCAAAAATATTTATGTTATCCATATTTCCAAACTATTCCATATTGATACTATTTGTCACTCACACCAACAATATTTTAAGTCTCTTTCAGATACAGACACAGTGTGATTGCATAGACTTTTTTCTTATTGTAGGGTGGTTCAATAACGTAAAATGACATTCAAGATAGCTAATGAAATTGCCAGTTTAATGCTTCCTCAAGACTTACCCCTATGGTATCTGTATCTCCTGTACATGTGTGTGATGCATTTATTATACGATATTTTCTCCAACTACTTATTTCTTAATATAATGAAAAAATGATACTGGATAATTTACTAAAAGTCAAGGGGTTACAGGAACTAAAAAGGTTTTTTACCCCTATGTTAAAGTATGTGAAAATACTTTAAGCTGAGAATTTCATGATATTAGCAAAATATTGATATATTTATTTCATTTTAAATTGCACATGTTTAAATAACTATTTGCTGAATTTAAAATTTAAATTTGAATAAATTTTTGTAAGAAAGAAAATCATGAATCAGGTTATTATTATTGTCTTCATGAAGGCTTGTGATGATAATGTGTTTATTGTATATGTTGAACTATTTCAAGCATCTAATATGAGTATTGAATGTCTTTAGAAAAATTTAACTTTATTTAAATATTCCAAATATATTCAACTTTTAGAAATAGCACATCAAACAGATTAATATATGCACAACATTTCAAGAAGTATTCTTCTTCCCTCTTCTTCAGGTGTTTTTGGCCTGACCAGTGATAGTACTAGCATGGGATTCGAACCTAGACCCTTAGATTCTTGAGTATTGAATTTTAAGGTAACACTCTAACCAACTGAGCCATCCTGTCAAATATTTATTATGTACATCTAATTCTAAAGAAGCCATAATTGTGATATTAAATACATTATATCTACACAGTACTTTTCTAACTAATTGTTACTTTAACATCACATGATCACCATCTCTTATGCTAGCACGTAACTGTTATTAAACAGGCAAAATTCTCCATAGCCAGAAACTAGTCTGGGGATATTGGATGAGTAGGTACTAAATGGGGATTTTATGCACAAGCCTTCTGGCATCCATTGACTACTCTGGTTGGCACAGGGTGGCACTGCTGTATGGAGAGTTTTGCCTGTTTAATTGTTACTTTATGTATGTCTGATTTATGCTATTATGTGCAGCATCTATATAAGTCTAGTCAGAGTATATACTGCCAAGCTTAAATTACTTTTTATTAAAAATAGACATATTTCAAACATTTTACGTTTTTTTTAACTATATACAAAATAACAATTAAATAAGACGTATTTATTAACATCACAAGACAATATCGTAATATACTTTCTTTTGAAGAAATTTTTAACTATATGGGAGAGTGATGATTGTATTCTTTTAGGTAATTAATTTTTTTAAAAATATTGTGTGTAGTTTAATACAGGGATAGAATAATGGATTTTGGAACTCATGGTTTATGAATTATGGGTAAAATGTCACATCAGAGTTCAAAACCTCTTATGAATTCCCAAGTGACAAATTATTTGATTACTTGTTTTTAATTTTAAGATGTAGTACTAACATTAAAACTTATTAAAGTTTATAATGTAATTTTAAATATCATATGGTAAGAGCAAATGGTCACTATCTCTATCCAAATTTACAAAAAAATTTAGCAAACATATATAAGCACAGACATACCTATATGTGAACACGACACATATTTTTTTAAATAATTCACTGAACTAAAATTAATGTTTCCTTGTAAATCTCTGTAAAGACATTTGTTAAACAATGAAATGTGAATATAAACAAGATAGTCATTAGTTATGAAAAATATTTTTAAAAAAAATAGTTTAAAAATTTCATTGCAAATGATAAAAATTATTATATCTTTTGCATTGTAAATTATTTTGTTCGCCATATCCAAGGTAATAAATTCAGTAATGGCCGTCCTTAACAATCCTTTTTTTTTTATTTTCAGAACAGTAGCAAATTTATGGAAGATCATAAATTTTTAGAGAATTAACAATACAGGAAGGAATTGTTGAAATTAGAGCTAAATGATGCTCTCTGGTAAATGATTTTATCATAGTTCCTTGATGAATAATGAAAATGTGTCATTACTTGAACAAGGTAACAAGACTTGAGATGCAGCTCTTCAATGATAAATGATTTTGAATTTTTATATTTTAATTATATTTTGTCATGCAAAATAATTTTTATTTTTTAGTTCAACGGTTGATATTTGCTAAGTTCTCTGCATGAAGTCAGGTTAAATAACTAGGCGATATCTTATTTTAAAATAAACATACTATTTAAATTTTATTTTAAATGTTGTGAGTATATTTTTAAACCAATATATATATATAATATAGGGAGCGTACCAATAGCTCTAACAAGCTCTTATCAATAAGTACTGCAAGAGAAAGCATTTAAAATATTTAACTAGAATTATCACTATTCCCAGACTGTTTGGTTTCGAGCTTTTGACTCACTTCAGTGAGGAGCTAGGACGTTCAGACACTATATATATATATGCAGGCTCTGTAGTTATTTATATCTGCCTGCTTTGCTTTCAATCTGAGGTTCATATTCAGGTTATGTAGAACTAAGTTTACTTCAGGATTCAAATAGATTTAAACTTTTAATTATATTTATATAGCCAGATCATAACCAATGCAACTAATAATCCAATTATTATTTGGCAAATAAATATTGAGATATTTTCTGTGAGAGGGTAAAACTAGAGTGAAAAAAGGATAAAGTTTCTAACAGCTGCTAAGATTAGTTAATAATGCCTTCTTTTCGATTGTTTTTCTTTGGAAAACTTTTGGTTAGGCATTTGCCTTACATTGGCTATTAAATTCTCTTTAACATTTCACTCTACACAACCTGTACATTTTCTGCTTTGTGGCACATTTATTGAATATATGTGATCAGGTGGGTCAGCAGTATAAGATGGCACTGAGAGTGGTGGGTCATGTGAAAGTCTGAGTTCGAAACCACATATATTACATATATAAATGCAGGTTTAAGCCTGTACAATGTATGAATATATTTATGAAACAATAAATCTAAAAGCAAAGAGCACAAACAGCAGTTAGCTGAAATATTACTGTTTCAACACCACTATACACCTGGGTCTCTTTTTACACGGACTTATTTAACACGATTTTGAAGTTACGCAATTCGTGTTTCACCGGAAGTCGATTTCCGATAATACGCTATTACTTTAAATAATAAATTTCACGCACTTACGTTATATTGAAAGTAATAGCACATTATTGGAATTCGACTTTCATCTTTGTAATTTCAATTTTTTCAGTGCTTTATAATAGCAAGATTTTATGCAATAATGAAATTAAAATCATGATTTTCACATTTTATGTATACACATACTAAATTTTACAAGATTATAATGTAAATTTGTTTAAACATTGTGCGTGTTAATTTTGCATTTTAAATCACATTCTGTTTTTGCTTTTTAAAAAAAAATGTAATCAATTATTATTTTCTTATTAATGACACTAATCATTAATGTGCTCTTAAATTCCAACGAGAGCTAAATGGTTGTATGTCTGGATATCGCGAGCTTCGTAAACAATTAATAAAATCATCATCTCAAAGATTAATTATGTTGTCACCAGAAAATCATAATAATTAAAATGTGTATAAAAAATTAAATTACTGTACTGTAAATTATGCATAAAAATATATTATTTTGAATAAAATTAAATATTATAGTTAAAAAAAGTTTGTCTTGTATCAATTTTTTTCAAATTTGAAATTTTTTATTAGTCATATATTTTTTTTTTGTGTGTGCGAATTTTAAAGTAATTTTACGTTGGTGCTTTGCTTTTATGTGAAGTTTGAAAATTCACAGACTGCATCCCCCCTTTTTCAATGTAAGTTACGTCTATTTTTGCACGATTTCATTTGCGCATGTTTTCTGAGGAACCTATCTATCACGTAAAATGAGACCCAGGTGTATATGTGATTAATGTATTTTGCTGAGAGCACTTGATTTAATGATAAAATTCCTCAATGCTGAATAAAATTTCCTGTTTATTAATTAACTGATGTAAATAATTTCAAATTGCCTCACTCCTGAGAAATATATCAGCAGTAATCTGATTAATAGGAGACATATCATGCACAAAAAACAAAAATTATAACATTAGGAAGGAACCATGTATAATGTTATAGGGTTAAGCTGGAGAAAAATGTTACATACTGCATTCTAATTTTTTGCAAAGGCTAATAATAGAATATTAAATTATGTAGCTTTAGGTGTGTACCTGGTAAACCATCAGAGAGTCAAAAAAATATGCAAATATTTAGAATATTATCAGCTTTCAATGGTTAATCCACAGCAGTATTTTAACTTTAAGCAAAACCAATGAAATATTATTAATTACTAAGTCCCATGGTTCAGCATTTTTTATTTTAATTGGTGATCATCTGTTTACATCTAGCTGAAAATTTATTTCAGTTTAATATATAGAAAGTTTCATTATAATATAAATGTTTACATTTTATATCCATGAAAATATGTTTTTGAAACACATGAATAAATATATCTGAAAAAGATAAATGGCATCCAAAAATACACTTCATGCTAAATCAGAATTCTTCAGTTGACTGTTATAATCTGTTGAACATATATATATATACATATAATCTGTTGAACATATATATATATAAATGTAAATACATGAAAACAGTTCACTCCTAACCAATACCATAATACCCAAAATCTCACTGCTTGTTGTCAAGGCAACTTTTCTTACTGTTATAAAAATGGATATCCACCTCTATAATATGTTTATATAAACACTAAAGATTGATACTTGAAAAATATTGAAAATTTATAATTCAAAGAAGTTTAAATAAACTTTATTAAACAGGCAAATATAACCTGTTTTTGAAAGCAGACTAATAAATATTAAATTTTAACTTTCAAACTGCATTATTATATACATAAACAAGTTTATTAATACTACCAGAATATATATAAATTTTAACATGATTAAATTATTTATGGTTCGAATGAAAAAGATCTGCATTACACTGATAAAAGGTCAAACTCAAAAACTAACTAAAAATGTATGAATCATAACTCCTTTCTATCACTTTATGATATGACTTTGAGTGACAAACCATTAGATTAATTAGTTTTTAGTTTAGTATGATAAAGTTTAGTTAATATTATTAAAATTACCTATATCATACATCAAGATAATAATTCTGACTCTTAAATTACACTAATTGATAAAGAACCACTAAATCATTGTTAGTATAAGTTTAGTATAGTTTCACTAATTTCAAGTTGGCAATTAGATCTTTCTCCCTTGAAAGTTATTGCTTTGTTATAAATGTGCAATTATTATTTACATTAAAAACATATTTATAAAATAATTAATTTTACTCAAGTTAAAATTACAGTATTTCTTTTATAATTTATCATTAAAAAATAGATTAACATGAATAAAATTATGATCATGAGGTTACAAAAACTAATAATAAGTCAGTGTTGGCAAATAATTAGATTCTAATTTTTATGGTTACTAGTAGAGAGTGAGTAAATTTCTCTTTTGTTAATAACTGCTTAAGATCAAATACATTACTGAAGTTCTTTTGATTAAAAAACTCTTTGAAGGGCTATAAATGTTCTTGGACCATTTCCATCACATATCCTAAGAATGCGTGTGTGCATATATATATATAAATTAAATGTTATCCTGGTAAAATCTTTATTCTAATATATATATATATGTATTTAAATATATGGAAATTTCTAGTATTTTAATTTTAGAAATATATATATGTTGATACGAAGAATTTCATGGGTTGCATATATAAAAGACATATTTTGCTGGTTCATCCATGTTAGAATATTTTAAATATTGATATACTGACGCAACTTGATCACACAAAGTCATATACTTGTGTGATCAAATCAAAACGTCCGTATATCAATATTTAAAATATTTTTAAGGTGGCTGAACCTGCAAAATATGTCTTTTATATATATAAAGAAGTAAGTCACCCTTCCTCAGATTGTGAATTAAAAGCATTCTAAACATTGAACAAAAGATCAAGAATAGAATTAATTCATTGAGCTGTTTAATTTAAAATTTACATATTAAATATTATATAACTACTATAATCAAAGTATTAAAAGAGAGATTCTGTCTCCAGTCTTATATAATTGATTATAAGTTTAATAACTATTAACTGCCATATTAATTTCAGTCTGAATTATTAACAGTATTGCATAAATATCTTTCTAAACATCAGAGTTCCAAGATTAGGTGGATTCATTCTAATCCTTGATCCTTTGTTCAACATTTAGAGTGCTCTTAATTTAAAGACCTTAGGGTGATTTAATCTTTGTTAATATATATATATATATATATATATATATATATATATATATATATATGAATGGATATATGAATGGATAGCCAATTGTTATGAAAGAATGGACAAGCAAATAGAGATAGATAGAAAAATGGAAGATAGGGGAAAAATTAGAATTTATCTACTCAACATTCACAATTAACATTAAAACAAAAATATAAGGTAGTATTGCTTAAAACTTCAGAAAATACTAATTATACTGATAAATATAATATTATAAAAATTTGAAAAAAATCTAAAAGTCCTTGAGATCATAATTATTTTTGGACCATTTCATGTATATAACTTAGATATATAGATAGATGTATGAATAAACATATGAATAAACAGATGAATGGATAGAAAAATAAATAGATATATGAATGCATGGATGGGTTTAAATTTAATTTCTCAATTAATACAATCATTATTATTATATACATTTATGAAAACACCACATTAACACTTTACACAATTCTGATTATGCTAAATAAGGCTACGGTTATGAAAATTTAATAGAAGAGTGAAATTTGGCATCTTGAAAACAATCTTTGCAGAGAAAGATCTGTTTTTATTTAATTTTTATTAGCCAGAATAAAAAGTGATATTAATATCTGATGCAGTTTTTACTTGGACAAGATCCAAATCTTAACTTGTTAAAAAAAACTCATAAATCAGTTATTATTTTATTATCATTGTTAAAGAACTTATATTTAGAGTCGCAGAGGAACGTAAGAGTGTAGCATCACCTATATATTAAAGAGATTTCAAATCGTATGGTATACATTTAAAATATTCTTTTCAATATCTGTACTCAGGCTCGGATTGAAAAAGCATCTATTGCATATGATTCCATACAAAATACTGATTGACAAAAAATAAATAAACATATATTCTAAGTTAGTTGAAATTTATTTAGCAGTTTGAACAGTTTTTGAAATTTTTTTGAGATCTCATGCCAATTTATTGAGTGAATAATTTGGAATCAACTGATCAATTTTATTTTATTCCATGATTCCAAAAGTATACGGTCATAAATTTATTTATAGTTGATTATAGAATGTCATAGAGATAGAGAAAATAAAAATATCTTTCACCAAAACATTAATTAAAAAGTGAAGACCAGGCATAAACATTTAAAGAATGATGAGACTTTGTGTTTATATTATCAGCTGATCATTTTAAATATATAAATGTATAATAAATGTTTATAAAATGTGAAAAGTGACATGTATGCATCAAACAAATGAGAAATATAGACAGATTTGCATAAGTTAAAATATTAGTTTAATTTCCAGCAAAATTCAATTACATACATAACTTTTACATACGTCTGGTAAAGGCTCCTTTAAAGTTGGATATCATAGGTCTGCCTATTAGGGCCACTGTAGTCTCTAATTTTCTACTATCCCGATTCTCCCTTTACTTCTGGAGTTCAAACAAAACATCTCTAATTCCATAAATATCTTTCCTTATATGGTCTGCTAACTGAGCCCTTCACTAGTCCCTATGAGTTTTGATTAATCCCCAAATTCATCTTATAAGGCGAGGTATTTTAGTGGTAAATTTTATTTAAACCTTTCCACTATATATGGTTATTTTCTACATGACATCTTTACATTAGATAATTCCAATATTATTTAGTTATGCATTTCAAATATTATTTAGTCATACAATTCAATACTATTTACATAATAAATTTCAAACAATCCTAATTAACTTATCTGTGACACCACAAAAAGCATGAACAAAATAGATTTTTTTCAATCAACTATTCATTAAAGTGAGACAACTAACTGATTCATTTGAGTTCATAGCTGATCTACTTGTTCTTATTTATAATTGCTTTAACAAGATATGTTTGCCATGTTTCTTGTCATTATAATTATATATAGGTGAGAACAGAAGGCTTATATCCAAATATAAAATAAAAACAATGGGGACAGGATATGATTGTCAGAGCAATTAATCTGTTCATATTGTAAACATTTCAGAAAGTAACTGATACTTGTATAACTCTTTTTGTATTTTGAAAAACTGTTTGTCAGAAAATTTTTGGTAGAGATCAATTGGATTTTAATACAATTCTCAGTTTATAAACAAGGTAGGATGATTTACTATTAAATTTACAATTTATAAATCCATGCCATAGGTTGTTATCAATTAAAATTGATTAGTATAGATGTCAAATCAGTAAAGCAGTTATGCTTAATATGCCTCAAAATCTTATGCAAATTAATATGGATTGCTGTGTAAGGCAATTCTTTAATGTCTAAATCTTGAATTTGATAAATTAATGTTCCTCTGGAGCATAATTTAGGAAAAGATATTTGTATAGATGACTTCTGTGGAAATTGGTGTAAAGTAACAGTGAGGGAGGAGAATGTTTCTTTTTTACAAATTACATGTGATCTTAATATGTAAACTCATCATATAAAATTGCTTTAGATGGTTGTTATGAGTTTCCATGTGATTAGAAGGTAGGATATAATTAAGGTTTTTGAACTGAACAGCAATGGTGTTATCATGCATGCTGAGCTAAATTTTCAGATTGTCATCATTCTACATGATTATTTTTTTGGAGAATCAGTAATATTTAATTTGAAAACTTCTTTATGAGAAACATATCCAATGAAGGCTAATAATTTAGATTAAATTAATTTTCAAACACTTTTGGATATAAATTTATCACTTGCAGGCTTCCGACCTGTTGTTGATGGTACTGCAGCATCACCTGGTGGCAATCGAGCACATTGGGTGAAACTACCATTTATTTAAATATATTATTCCAGAATGTTAATCCTTTGAAATTAATTTGTTACTATCATAATTTTTGTGATATTATTGAATAATGTTTTTAGCATAAAATGGCCCCAGTATTATGTTTTTTCTTAACAGTGTTATTAGTGTTCAACATGGGTTGCTGCAGAAAGAGAGAGAGAGAGAGAGAATACATATTCTGGAGCTCAATCTACTCAGTTAATGGTCCAGTTTTGTAATTTTCAGTGCTCAAACTTTGTAGGAATTCTTGAACAATAAGCTATTTGATTTTTTTAATGCTGCTGGAAATTTTATACATGTCTCATAAAATGTCAGTAGGAAAGCTATTTTAAGCCTGTTACTTAGGAATCAAAAAAAAATTTTTTATCCTCTTACACATACACCTTACTTGCATATTGATTAATAAAAAACTCTGCTTGTAATGTGTGCCAGTCAATAATATTTGATTGTAATTTCTTCATGTCGATAACACTTCAAAGGCAGGGCATTTCTCTCACACACATATATATATATATATATATAATAAATATGGCTGAAATGATATGTTTAATGATCTGCTAAGTCAACATTCAACACGGAGTGTCTATATCAAAGCATAACCACGGAGTGTCTATATCAAAGCATAACTGAAAAATAATTGGTAGAGAGTGACAGTGTTTCCTATTATAAAACATTGAACTAGGGGATGTTAGGAGATTTGCATAATTGTATGTATAATAATAGGTGGATTATTAAGTAACACCTATGTTCCAAAATTGAACACCCAGTGTTTGTTGAGAACACTATTGTCTCATATGTTTATTGTATGGATGAGATTAATGATATGTAAAGTCTCTTTGATTTTACATTTTTTATGATTACTTTCAAGGCAAATAATTTTTGCATAAGCAGGTTTAAAAGTGTAATGGCTTTATACAAAATTAACCGCTATTCAGTTTTTGATGCTCTACTTCCCTCAATATACTAATCAATAATTTTAAATACAAGCTTAACAGTGATGGCAAAGCTCATCTAGTTTATTCTTTAGTCTGCATTTCTGCAATAGTAAATACTTTGATGAGACTCATGCCAACTTAAAATCCAGGATATCCCAACACATTTATCTATATAATAGAGCTAAAAGAAATTCAGTATATAGCTCAGTGTTTGTAGAACTAAAAAAAACTGATGGTCACACTTTTAAACCTGCTTCTGCCAAGATTATTTGCCTTGAAAGTAATCATAGAAAGTGTAAAATTAAAGAAGCTTGGCATATAACATACTATGAGTCAATAGTCTTCCTTCAAAAAACATTGGTGTTCAATTCTCGAACACAGATGGCAAACTCACCTATTATACATGCAGTTATGAAAATCTCCTAACACCTCCTAGTTCAATGTTTTATAATAGGAAACACTGTCACTCTCTGCCAATTATTTCTCAATTATGCTTTCATACTGACACTCTATGTCAAAAGCTGACTTAGCAGATCATTCAACATTATTTCAGCGATATTTATTATTATTTATTTATTTTTTTACATATTTTCTACAGCTTCAATCTTTAATTTACTTATATATAACTGTTTATCAAATTCTATGGACATAATGATTCCCTCTAGTAAGGCACAGAAAATCTTTAAATCAGCAGTTTTCTAATTATTTTCAGATTCTTAAATATTAGTCATGAAATGGATGTAAACATTGATGGTATTTTCAAATTTATTAACAGTGTAGAGGGAATCCATGTATAAATGCATTAAAAATTACTTCTCAGTTTTATATCAATAAAATGAATTATCAAATTGAGATATAGGGCTCTGATTTAGCTTAATACTTTTCTTTAATATAAAGTTAGGTTTGTAATTGTATTTAATGTTATACCTTAGAAAAAATGGACTTTTAATGCACAAAATATCAGTAATTAAAGAATTAATTATATTTACAAAAAAAAAAAATTGTTCTCTTCTTGAAATTATCCTAAAAAATAATCGTGTCATTATTTGGGAAATCATAAGATATTTGCACAAAGGCAGTGAGAAAACCAGGTCACAAGCCATAGACTTTGACTTTCAGACTCTACCATTTTATTATTGCACCCCCCTACTCTAGTTGAATGAGATCTGTTCTTGATATTTAGCAGATTCAAAGAGCTATAAATCAATAATAATCTCTGCTCCATTACATGATCACATTTTCTATACTAGCACATTAATTGTTGATAAACAGAGCAAAACTCTCCATACAGTATTGCCACCTGTGCTAAACAGAGTAATCAAAAGGCCACAAGCCGGAAACTAGTCTGGGGATATTGGATGAGTAGGCATTGGATAGGGATTTTATGCACAAGCCTTCTGGCATCCATTGATTACTCTGTTTAGCACAGGTGGCAATACTGTATGGAGAGTTTTGCTCTGCTCCATTATTCTTAATGTTATCATCTTCAGAAATCAATAATGCAATATATATATATATATATATATATTGCATTATTGATTTCTGAAGTAATTATCAATGATTATATATATATATATATATATATATATATATCAATCATTGATAATTACTTAATAAAAAACACTTTATTTAGGTTAGCAGCTAATGAAAGCTAACTTTCTCAGATTAAGAGTGAGAGTAAAATGTCAGGCTAATTGCAAGTAAAGTGTTTTCTAATTAAGTAATTATAAATAAATAATTCCACAGATTTCAGTCCAAATATCCATTAAAATATTATATATATCAAATCACCCCCAATGTTAAGCAATTTTCAGTTACGACTTCTGTGAAATAAAGTCTACATCTCAAAACAGCTAATTTGAACTATAAACATTTATTTCACAAAGAGTATAGCTGAAAATTGCTTAACATTGGGGGTCATTTGATATTTGTTTATTTATTTCAGATAGTGTTATGCATCAGAAATATTTTCATATATATATATGCATAGAGATAAAACAAATTGTTTGGTTTCTAAATGAAATATTTGAGAATATTTTTTTCTGTTACCTTTTTGTTGAATGTTTATTGTGGGAAATATTTTATAATTGATGCTTCGTTCTATTAAGACTCAGCAATTTTAATTTAATTATTAGTAGAGCATTGATGAGTGATATGGCCAGATTCAACAGAAATTTGAAAAAGAAATAAACATAAATTAGGGAACATATGATTTAGAGATAAAATAATGATTTTAGATTTTCAATGGCATGCATTATTATGCTTGGCAAAATAATAAACATTAATATTTGACAAATAATTTGAGTTTATATGATCTCAATGAGTTGTTATCACATTTTAAGACCTTGTTGTTCATTCCAGAATTTTATTTAAGCTTAATATAAGCAACAGTTTATGATCATAATTATTAAGTCAGTCTTTCCATGTATACACCTTAAGCTTTCATGTAAATTCGAACCAACCATTGGTATTTATTTTTAGGACATATTTTTTTGTTATTCAAGGCAAAATAGTATATGGTAATCCAAATCATATTAGTATAAGGATTAAATTTAGTGCTTTATACAAAATTTAAGAGTAACAAATTAAATTCAAAGTATTTCAGATTATAGGTTTGTGGAAAAAAAGTCTCATATATGCAGATTAAGTTTTCTTTGACCCCATAGTTCACAATTGATATCAAAGTTGAATCTGAAATATAAAAATAAATAAAGTTTAATAGGAATTAAAAATGGAGTAAGATAATGAATAAATTTTAGTTTGCAGAACATATATTTTAGAAAACAAGTTTAGTGTTTGTTGAAAGTGAAATGAATGTTTAAATCACCTAATAAGTTTATATATAGAACTGTAAAGTCACTGAGAAAAGAGTTGCTACAATAGAGATGTAGTAATAGGATTATAAATATTATTAGCTGTCTGTATAAGAAATCCTTTGTGATAAAAAGGCACATTCTAACTTTTATATAAGTTAATAAACATCACATGACCACCATCTCTTATGCTTGTGTATAACTTGTTCAAACAGGTAAAACTCACTATACGTATTGCCACACACAGCAAGCTAGAATAATAAAAGCCAGAAACTAGTTAGATGAGTAGGCACTAGATGGGGATTTTATGCACAAGCCTTCTAGCATCCATTGATTATTCTAGCTTGCTGTATGTGGCAATATGTGTAGTAAGTTTTGCCTGTTTTATATAAGTTGCAAATAATGTGAATTATGGCCTCCTGTTAAATGCTGCTTAATATTAAGAGAACATTATAAAGCTTGCTACTTATTTTTGTTATAGTCAGTGTATAATAAATTTTACTGGAGTGATAATAAGTTTAACACTTAGAATAAGAATTTATTAACGTTATGAACACTCTTTTCTTATGATTTCTGTAATATGGTTATTAGCAGTGCACTTTTAATAGATTTGTCCAATCAAATTTCTGGACAAAAAAATCAGTTTTATGGGATGAAAAGAAGTCTTCAATAATTAGAGATTGGTATAATCTAAATGAAGAATTTTAAAAAATAATGTTCATTCCAATAGATTTAATAGGTATTTCTTTAACTATTACTAGAAGAGTCATCTACTAAATCTCAGATAGTTTGATATTCTTATTTGAATCAATATTAAAGTCTTATTAACATTTTAGTTGATAATCATATCATCCATTCATTAATGTATTTTTTATAATGGATGATTTTAATGGCAGAAATTTATTTTGAATAGTTAGTTGATGGTAGAAATTTTAATTTAAAAAGGCTTGGTCTTATGTATTACTTTTTACTAAAATATCTAAATATCTGGAGTTACTAAAGTTAAAAAAATAGTCATGAAGTGAATTTAGAACCACTTTAACATAATACACGAAAATCTATTGGTAATGTACATAGCTGAAAGTATGTTACTACACTTGTACTGTGTTGACTGTTGTTTGCATTGTGAAAGCAAAATAATAAGTTTATATGTAATCTATTTTTTTATTATTTTTTGTAAAATTTTTAAATATTTGTTTCTAAATAAGTACATAATGTTCATATTGATTTTATTTGAATATAATAGCTCTAGCATTAAATTAGGCAATTAAACTTTTATTAATATAAAACTAGAAATAACTAGGAAAATTTTCTAACAGTAACATTTTTATCATTTTTTCTAATTTGGTTTTATAACTATAAATACAATTTCAATATTTTAAAGAGAGTTTTCATTAACTAGTATTTTATTTCAATTATTTGGAGTTATGTTTCTTCAAAATTATTATGAAATATACTGTTTTCCTGAAGGCTTGTGATGATGGTATTTTAGTTATCTTTATATATAGGATTATTTTCATCATCTAATATTTAAGTATTGAATGTCTTTAGAAAAATTTAACTTCATTTAAATTTTCCAATTACATTCAACTATTAGTAATATTACACAGGTTAGTACATGCATGTTTCGAATGGTATTATTCTCCTCTCTTCTTCAGGTGTTGCTGGCCTGACCAGTGACAGTACTAGCATGGCAATCAAACATGAACCCTTAGATTCTAGAATATTGAATTTTAAGGTAACACATATACTATTTATTTGAAAAATAATTTTTTTTTTATTAAAATACATTTTTAGTCTAGAAATTAAAATCTCTTTTATTTTAACTGTTTACTTTTATTTATTAGTTATTTTTTTTATTTGTAGAGTTATTTTATTTTTTGGCTAATTTCAGTTACTAAATTAATATTTTTAATGAAATCTATTAAAAAATGAAGAGTAAAATAGAAAATAAAATTTTATTCATTAAAATAAAATAAATATAAATAAAAAACTATTGAAAGTAAATAGCATAATAAATTATTGAACAAAGCATCATTTAAAGGATTAATACTTCTAAATGATGCACTATCAAAAAAGCTTCTATATATATATATATGTATATATAATATGTAAATACATGTATAGTATCTATACTAAACTTAACGTAATTAGAAGAACATGAGCTCAGAATTTTAAGCTCCCCCATAACTATCCACTCCCATCTTACACAACTGATGCACATGACTACATTGATGTGAAAAAGATAAATGATCACCAATCCAGCACTCATCAGTTGGTCCAGATCATCATCTCCCACACATATATACAATCAGTGCTCAGTTTATATTAAGATAGCATTTATTTTTTTCACATGTATGCAGTTATATGTATTTGTTGTATAAGATGGAGTGGATGGCTGTGAGGAGTTCAAGTCCTTCTAAATATACCATTAGAAACCAGTCAACACTTAGACAATCTCAATATAGATAACAATCAACCATCTCAAACTGTTGTCAAGGCAACTCCTTTAGTATTAAAAGGAGATTGCCTTGACAACAGTTTGAGATTGTTGATTGTTATCTATATTGGGATTGTCTAAATGTTGACTGGTTTCTAATGGTTACTTTTTTGGTTGCAAATTAACAGTCAACTACCAATGATTAATATTGTTTCTAAATATTTTATCATAGTGATCATTGTTAAAAGAATTACTTAAAAATCTATATTCTTCTGTAAGATATATAAATTATTTGAATTAAAATAATGATCATTGATAGTAATTGCCATTTTGCAAATAATAATTAAAATAATGATGATGATGATAAACTTTATTAAAAATAAAAATAATTGTACTTTCCTATTAATAATAATCTGTATATGTTTATCTTAGTTGAATCTATATATATATTTACAAATATTTAAAAATAATTTTTTAATGAAGCAACATTTATACCTTTACAAATTATACGATTTGTCCTGACATGTTTGTTGATGCAATATGGCATATAACTGAGACCCATCTGGTACACTCAAGGTGTGTTTGCATTCCTCTAGTGCATATCAATACTAGGAAATTAAATCATTTTCTTTATTATTAACAGTTTGACAAGAACTTATCTATTCTGCTTCAAGCTTTAACAAATCTCTAATAAAATGGTGGGCCTGGTCATTAGAAGAGTCTTCTGTTCTCATCTGTCACTCTGCATTATAGTTTTAAGAACTGTAAAATTGTTTTAATAAGCTCTTCAAGTAACAAATAGAAAAAAAAGAAATTAGATAAATAATTTTACTAATATTAATAAAAATTTATCATAATTAAGTCATTCTTAGAAAAATTGATGCAAAACACGCACATTCATATGCATATCTGTGTATATACAGATAGGTGTAACATATATATATGTTCTTTTTGATTTTAAGAATTACTAGCAATGTCTATGTAATCTACATAAAATGTTCACTATGTATAAAAAGTTGTTTAGCATACTTAAAAGAATCATTTTAATTATAAATTTAACTGAGCAAGATAGCAGAAAATGTAGACATCATAATCACATGATATCTGAATCATGTGACTGTGATGCCAAAGCTCCAATCTGAACTTGAATTTTAGGATGTGGTAATGGTAGGTTAACGAACTACTTCACAATTCTATTCTTAAATAAAGTGTTTTATTATAATTTGAACAAACAAAATTATGTTGATTTCGATAAGTAACAATATATTAACAGGTAATTTTTGTTTTTTCATTTTAATAAATTTCATAAAGTAAATTAGCTGATAATAGAAATAACATCTTTATTTTTTAAATAACTTTAAGCTGGATATTTTTTAAAATATGACAGTTGATTTAATACAGTAATTATTATGTTGGTCGAATGCAAAATATTTATTTAATGTATCAATAAGATTATTGTAAAATGCTTTGCTTGATTTACTATACAGAATTGTAAGCTTCTAAAACAAAACAAAAGCTGTTTCGAAGTGTTTGTAAAAGTTTTTTAATACAATAAATTAAAATAGTATTGCTGAAATATTTTAATTATTTCAAATACATATTTTCAGTCTTTATTTATTAAAAAAAAAAGCGTTGTTAGCTGAGAGGTCATCGCAGCCGCCTTGCAAGCAAGTAGCTGGTTGCAGACGATTGTGGGTTCGCCTCCTGGCCGATGAAATGTTATATGAAAAAAAAATTGTAGACTGAAAATGATTATAAGCTAATAAAAACAAAAAGTAGTGAGGATAATTATGTTTTAATGAAGAATTAAAAGAAATGCTAATAAATGATCAACAAGAAAGGTTTTAAAGCAAAAACATAGAGAAGAATAGAAAAGTTTAAAAAATAAGGTGAAAAAAATTCAAAAATATTGAAGAAAAAAAATGAAGAAATGAATATTTGTAGAGAAAGTTTAAAAAGAAAAATAAATACATATAGAAAAGATTGTAAAAAATATTTTAGAAATAATAAATAAAATATGAAAAAAGAATTATAGAATAAAGAATATTTTTGATGATTTTAAGTACGATGAAAAATAAGGTAGCATTAAGCAGAAAAATAAACGTGAGGTAGAAAAAAATCTAATAAAAATATATAGAGTCCGTTTTAGATAAAAAATGTAGGACAATTACCTATTAAATAATTTTCTTTTTAATTAATACTCTAATATTTTATCAACTAATCATTTTATTTATTTAAAAGATGATTGAAGTTTATGATGCAATTTAAAAATTAAGATACTAGAATGAATTATATCAAAAGTGTAGTAAATATTGACAAACTATCATTGATTATGAACTGGTGTTATTAGTTGATAATAATGCTCTGTCACTTAATTACTCTATTTGCTACCAGGGACACAGGAATGTAATTATTTTATACTACTATTACTACTACCACTACTGCTATTGCTGCTGCTACTACTACTAATAATATAAAATTATTGCATCTGTATTTAATTGTCTGCATAATATAACTAAATGACAGAGTATTATATTTGATTATCATCAATGATAATTTTGTCAATTCTAACCTCTTGGTGCAATTTATTCTAATATGCTAATTTTAGGTTTTATCATAGCATTGTGAATTTTAATCAACTTTTACATTAATGAAATGATTGATAAAATACAATATTATACAAAGAATTTATTCTACTGAAAAGGTGATTGTCATATGTTTTCTACCTTAAAACACATTTTATATATCTCTTTTGTTCACTTTTTCTATTTCATGTTTGTTTTTCTGCTTAATGATGAAGTAAAAAATGTACATAAAAAACAGAAAATGTTATCAAAAAGAAGCGTTGGTGGCCTAGTGGTTGGCATAACTGCCTTCCAAGCAGCTGCCCTGGGTTCATTTCCTGGTCAATGCATTTGCCATATATATAAGATTTATAAAAATATAAAGAAGGATAGAACAGACCAGATAAAATTATTAGCGTTTATAAATTGGGAATAAATAAGAGAAGTAAAAGGTTGGTAGGATTTCTTGTAGAGAAAACAGTATGATAATAATTAATATATAGTTTAAAAACATAAGCAAAATATTAAGGCATAGAAAGCTCTTAATGATTAAATATTAATTTGATTTATATTCTGAAGATGATGTAAATTTAGATCAGTATTTAGTAGTGGTAAAATTGAAATTATCTTTCTAAAAATAAAAAAGAGAAAACCAAAGAGTAAATGATAAATTAAAGAAATATTAGAAAATGACTTTTGGATTTGATGGATAAAAAAAGTAAGCATGAACAACAGTAATTAATAAATTTAGATAACTAATGAGAATTACGGGGAAAAAATAAGTATATTGCAATAGCATATAAAATAAGTAAGAGAGAAAAATAATAACTAATAAAATGATTGAACAAAAATGAAATAAATATGGATTTTATAGAAAGCAAAATAATGTATAAAGGGTTTAACAATAAACTGAATATGAAACAAATAAAACTAGCAATGGTGGTTATAAGAAGAATGTTGTGAAATAGAGAATTTAAAAATGTAGGTAAATAGAGGAATTAAAAAATGGCAGTTTTGTTTTAATTAATGCCGAACAAAATATTTTGGATAAAAAATCAGAGTTGAAAAAATAAAATAATGACTAAAGCTTTATGCAAGTGGATCATTGGGTGTTTTATATGATTCAAATAATAAAATTATGTCTATATATCTGAGCACTTATAGTATATATGTGTAGGAGATGATAATCTGGACCAACTGATGATTGCTGTTTTAGCATGAAATACGGATATTGGTGATTATTTATCTTTTCGGCATATATGTGTTTAAGTGTATCAGTGTTATTAGATAGAGTGGAGAGTGGTGGGTCATGTGAAAGTCTGTGCTCATATACCCTATATAATACATAAGTTGTAAATTATTTAATTGAGATGAAAAGTGAAAAACAAATTCATTAAATTGATGGGGAGATTTTTTAAAAAGGGAATTACACTCTCACTGTGGCAAATATAATTCCACTAGAGAAAAGATCTACTAATTAACTAAATGTAAGGATTTTGAAGCAATTGATTTTTTCTTCCATGTAATTAAAGAACTACTGAGCATCTAGGATAGATGAATTTATAATAGATTAAAAGATTCCTATCTAAACAGCAATTTGGATTTTGAAATGTCAAAAGAATTACAATTGATGTTTTGAGAATTATTGTTGATTGATTTATAAAGGGAAAAATGGTTATTTTTCCTATCATTGATTCTAAAAAGTTATTTGAGGGAGCCAAATTGGATTACCTTTGTTAAATACATTGAAAAAAAAACGTAATAATTGGACAAGATTGGTTATTAGAAAATTTAACATGAATTAGAAACATTTGCAAGATGAAATGTCTATTTTATTGAATATTTATATGTTTAGACAAGTTATAAAATGATTGTTTTGGTAAAGATAGAATAGATGCTATAGTTAAAAGAGTTCATTGTATCAGATCTGCTGATGATGTGGCATTTTTTCAGATAATGAGAATAAACTTAAAATGTTTTATGCAGGCTTGGCAGACTGAAAAAGTTTGAGATGAAAGAATGCAAATATAGCTAAAGCAATAGAAATAAGTGCTAAGAAAAATAGGTTAAGAATCAGAATTGGCAGAAAATTATAAAATATTTTTTATAAAAATAAATTTTTTTTTTTTTTTTTATATTTAAAAATACGAAATGTAATTAATAATTTTTTTTTTATGAAGAACAAAAACATAGATAATTAAAAAAAGTCTGGAAAGAAATGAGGTTTTAGAAAAATGGATTTGGAGTAAAACTGAAAAAATAAATTGAAAGGATAAGATGAGAAAAATAAAACCATTGAAATATATATATATAATAAAGAATGAAAATGAGGAGATAATATCCATGTAAATAGAAATAACCTTCAATCTTTGATGTTGCCAAGAAATTGTCAATTATGACTAGTTGGCAATCCCCAAGACCAAACCAGTTTTTCCCTTAAACCTGTAATAGCTCTTTAGTTTAAGTTTTTATCCATGTTATTAAATGGATTTAAACTCATATAAAAACTTGAGTTTGAATTAAGAGGACCCCTTTTATTTTAAGAAAAAACTTAAAGCAAAAGAGCTATTGTAGGTTTAAAGAAAAGCTGGTTTGGCCTGGGATCATCAATTAGTAGTAATTGATAATTTCTTGGTAACATTAAAGATTAAACGTTATTTCTATTTACATGGATATTATCTTCTCATTTCTATTCTTTATTATAATAACAATCTATGGAAAAACTTAATTCAACATATATATATATATATATAGACAAAATTATGAAAAAAAAGATACTAGATTGGTGTGTATTTAAACGTAGAGAGTTATAAAGGATGTATTAGAAAATTAAAAGTATGAAAAAAAGAGATCTGAGAAGAAAGAAGTTGATGGATTATTTCAAGATATCAAATAACTGCAAGTTTTATTTATAGCTGGTGATATAATCGATTAAATAAGTGGTCTAATTTAATATGTGAGTGATTTGCTGAAACTGAAAAATCTTAAGAATAAACTTTTCTTATCCTCATTTGCAATATGTCCTATTTTATATTATTAATATTGCTATTTTCCTGCTTGTTAAAATCAACTTGAATTTAATAACTACAAACTCTGTGTAAAACTATAAACTAATAAATATATACTAAATGATATCATTATCATGAAAGTAAAGATGAAAAAAGTTGAATAAAAATGAGAGTAATCAATGATGAGAACATAAAAAAATAGAGACTTTTTGGGCACAGTACTAAAAAATTACAAGAACTATGTACAATTTATCAAAATAATATTGTTGGTAAATTCAAAGAAAAATCAAGGAATTTGACAATTTTTAAGAATGAAAATTTTATATTATAATTCATCTGAGAGCATATGAATTATATAATGCAATGATTGAAGTGGAAAAACTTTAAAATGAATGCCAATTAAATTAAATGTAAATAGGGCTGTTATTTTTCCAAATTTGTTGTATATAACTTAAACATGAATCCCCTTCAATGTAACTTAAAATTATTGGAGAAAAATGCATTTGATGATATTCAAATATTCTCAAAATATTATGCCAGATTATAAGATCAGGCAGCATGTCTTCATCTTTCTGGATATGAAGATATTGAATCTATTATTGTAATAACACATCTTTATTAGTTTAGATATTTAAAGCAAGTAGAAATAAATTTCCTAAAAAACTATTTTATGATAAAATTGAATTGGCCTTCTGGGAGAGATAGTTCTTATTTATATTATAAAACTATCTCATAAACATTCTTAATAAATCCAATATTGAATGCTTTCATTAAGAGGACATGACTTATGATATAATTCAGTGGAGAAATAGAATTAGGCAAGGTTATCCCAAAATATCAGATAAACAGAATAAAGCATATAATATATGGCAATATGTCTGTGTTTCATAATTGAATTGTATAGTCTTAGAAAAATTCATTTAAAATTTTTATTCATCTTTTTTCTTTTACTTAAAATTTAATTACTATATTCATTCATTACTGGCTTCCAATAAAAATAATGAAATGTTAAAAAAATTGTGAAAGTTACTTAAAAAGACAAATGTAAATAAGCATTTATTTATATAGTGCTATGTTTATAATTGTAATACATTTAAAATCAGCCTGTCAAGCTATGTGCATGCGCTTTTTATGAGTGTTAATAATAAATGATAAATGAATACTTTCATTCTCAACACGAGATATAGTATTTATGAAAGAATAAAATGAATCCACTTATTCTTTCCAACGCAAATGCTTATATATGGGCAAATCTTAAGTACTGGAAATGAAAGCGTGAGGATAGACCACTCACTTTAAATTAATGTTTATGATATCTGAATGAATGACGTCAACGAAATTATCTAGAATTTATCAAATGTCACTCTCAAATGAAACTTAAACATATGTAAATAAGCATTTATTTATATAGCACTATGTTTATAATTGTAATACATTTAAAATCAGTTATGTGCATGCGCTTTTTACGAGTGTTAATAATAAATGTTAAATGTATTAAAAAGACAAACCATATTTATAATTACAACCATAATCAATCTACAGGTTCTTTTGTCAATAGTTTTTTTATATCATTTCAGAATACTTTTATTCATCGAATTCAGATATAGTATTATTCTAGGTCTTTTATAATCTCTTAGAATCCAATTTAATATTGAACTGTTTATCTGTTATTATTATTTTTAGCAATATATTTAGCCCAGTTTCATTTAAAATCTCGCAATTAAAATCTCGCAATTCTTTTCATGATGGCAGTGATATTTGTATGTTCTCTTACCTATGCATATTGCTTTTTGAACTGTGTTTATTACTCTCAACACATATCTTTCTATGCTTCATTGTGTATTTTGAAATCTCTATTTTTCTTTTCTTTAATTATTTAAACAATCCTATTAAAAACATTCCTTTTCAAATACACAACCATATTTCCTTATTTTTACCAAAGCATTCTATCTAAGTTCATTTTATAAATATAAACATCGGAAATAAGTGATATGTTACTGCCTTGCAAGCAAGCAGTTGATTGCTGACGGTTGTTGCGGGTTCGCCTCCCCGGCCGATGCTATGACATTGGAAAAAAAATTGCTAATTGTAAAGGCATTCTTAGTAAAGAGAAATAAATAGCAGATACAAAGCACATTAAAATGAATATTTATTCGTAAATATTAAAAAAAAAGAAGCTGCAAATTAACATAGATTAACAACAAATATTTTCATTAAATGTGTTTTTCATGAAGTCAAACTATATATACAGGTTTATTTAAAAAATGGAATAAATTAATAAATAATATAAACATGCACTATTGTATGAAGTATAAAAAAATATTTGAAATACATGCTAAATATAAGAAAAATGAAATAAAATAATTGAATATTACATAACAATTAACAATTACTTGCCATTACATTAGCAAACAACATTTTGAAATGTTACAGCTATGTCGAATGATTTAGTATTTTCATTTTATAAAAAAGAAACAATAAGTAAAGGAATTATTTATTTTTATATACAAAAGGTTATGACTTAATTTCAAATAAAAATAAAAGAAAAAAACTACAAAATGTGTAAATAATGAAATATAATGATTGAAATTATACCTATCTAAATCCTGCAAGCAGATGTCTTCTGTGTTAACGACTTTTTTTTTTTCCAATTAAAAAAAAAGTCCTTAAAATTATCTTTAAAAAATTATAAATCGAACCATCGTGGCTTTCTTTTTGCTAAAAATTACAGAAAATTATTTACGAAATAAAAAAAACATGCATGCAAAGTACACAACATTTTTTTGTTTTTAGATTGCAAATTTGACTGTGCAATAGCAAATGTGATTAAGGAGAAAATTGTTAATTCACATTGATAAAACTCCGTGTGCATAAAAAATAAAATACCTATTGTTGTGGACTATTTTTTGTTTTGTTTTATTTAATAACATTTTTTTACATGAATTGCCTTTTGTTTATTTTACTTAATATACATTTTTTATTATATATTTTTTTAATATCTTGACATTGTTTATGGATTTATATTTTATTTGCTATCGATTACTTATTTGTTAAATAGTTAATATTAGTTTTTTTGATACAAGATAATCATTCTTCATACAAGCGCCATACTTTTAATATTCAATTAGAGATGTTAAATACTAGTAATCTCTCAATCCAAGTCATAAGATAAAGAAAGACTTTTGAAAAAAATAAGAATGAAAGATTTTTGAAAAGATAAGAACAGCCATTTTTATTTTTTCAAAACTCTATCTTGTGATTTGGATCGAGAGTTTATTAGTATTTAACGTTGTTAATAAATTATTTTTATTGCAAAATATGTGAATTTCTTGATTCTACTTGAATTATCAGTTAATTTCTCATTTATTCTATAATATGTACTTTTTAAATCAAAACTTTTACCATAATGATTGTATGATGTTAGAAATAGATTTTTAGATATCATAAAATGCTTACTTCGGTTTGGTATTTTGAAAGATTTTATTCCAAAATCTCTTGGCTAGTTTGTTAATTTTGGTACTTTTTTTATAAAGATCTTTTAGAGCATCTTCCGGTTTACTTACACCCACATCTTTTCCTAATGTTTGTTTTATTATTTTATTATAAATAAATTCTTTAACCTGAAAACTTTTTTATTTCTGCTATGTTACTTAGCATCATCATAACCACCACCATCATCATAATAAAATAGTTTATTGTTTGGAAGTTTATAATAAGTTCAAGCATTGAAAGAGATACAGCTGGTGGAAATTCTTTGACTTTGAACTCCAGAATCTTCCACAGCACATCAAATTGTGCTGGACCATTGCACATTTTACTTAACATTCTACTTATAACTGAATTTTTAATGAAGCTGTTTCTTATATCTGATGTATATCTGCAATTATAAATCTTAATTTTATCTTTGAGTTTTGCTAAATGAGGTCAATTTTCATTTTTGTGTCCATTAACATTTTGTTTTCGATTTCTTTACTGTAGCAGTGAACTTTTTATTCACTTACTTATTAATTAGGTTTTTATATTGGGTCTCAAAAAAAAGTGTATTAAATCAAGAAATGGCATGCAGATTTTTTTAGGACCAATACTAAAATAGAATGGTCAATGGACAGGCTTATTAATTTTTAGCTTTAGCTATGCACCAATCATTTGTTTCATTTTCAGATGTCTATATTTCATTATTTATTCTTATTTTTGTTATATTATTGATAGTATCATATGAAATTTATTGTGATGGTAGTGTGACAAACTCAAGATAAAAATGTCAGACTGAAACTCTACATGTCTCTTTCTATGCTCAAACATTATTGATTATTATTATCATTGATAGAAACAGATTATTTAATACATAATTTAAATAAACTTTAATTTTCAAATATAATAATTTTAGAAGCAAACTTTTTATCCTACTTCAGTACTGCCATCTAACATCATATCTGGAATTATACTGTTTTTTAGATAATAACTTCAAAAACTCCAATAATGTAAAACAATAATTTAATATAATCATCATAAGATGATCATAAAATAAGGATCTCTCATATCATTAGTCATCTCTCTATTCTGTGATTGATTTGAGACCAGATGTCATGCAACCACATTTCCATTATTTAACTACACCGCCAGCATATCTGACTCAAATTTTCTTTTATTTCAAGTTCAAACCCCCTAGAATTAAAAAAGCCATGATAGAAACAGGCTTAATAAGAGTGACACTTCTTAATTGCTATCTTTGTATTAGTCAGTTTAGAACTAAATTTGAGACAGAAGTTTCAGTTGGCGAAAGTTAGATATTTTAGGTAGACTCTACCCTGGAAGTGGAAGGGACCTAGAAAATGTCTAAAAATAGTTTCTGTCTACCTGTAGCTGCTTATAAATGGATGGCTTACTTTTAAAGCTAGAAAAATAATATCAGTATTTTAGTTTATTTACGCACTTTTATAGCTGCGGTACCCTTGGTGCATGGACCGGTGCTGGGCCACAGAAGTTTTCTGCCGGTCTGCAGTAGGCTGGCAGGAAAGTTTGTAATAACAAAATAATAAGAGTTTAAACTTTTAATTAATATAAACAATTTTTATTTATTTTTTCATCTCATTTTTACACAATTAAAAAAAAAGAAACAGAATGAAAATAAAATCTAATCAATCATACATAGTTTAATTTGTTTTTATAGTTATCACAGATGTTTATGGGGGGGAGGAGTAGAATTATTTTTCTAAAAAAATTCAACATTTAAAAAAAAAATTTTTTTATTATACAAACTCCATATATATATATATATATATAAGTTCAACTTGTATATTTAACATTAAATACAGATATTACATTTATCATAATCATTGTCATGTAATTTACACTGTGATATTTCCCAACATTTATGTGAATAACATTTTATTCTTTCATGTTTTAACAATGAACTAATAAATGTAGCAATGCAGGCACATTAATGAGAACAATTATTATTGTACTGTTTTCTGTAACAGTATGACTGCGCAACTCGAGAAAGTGTTCAACATATGAAGGTAAGCAACACCATTACTATACACAGTAACTAGTGTGTTATTTTGGTCAGTTATAACAATTATGCTCATCTAAGGCTAAGCAGTTTACATATTTAAGAAAATTTATCTATAGACTTCTGCTGGTCACAAAATTTTATCCTTATTTTTGCCGGTCCACAGGTGTGAAAAGGTTGAAGACCACTTGTATAGATAATGACATATAAGAACAAAAAATATATTAAATAGAGAAATAACAATATCAATAAAATGTATAGATCTTTTACCTGTTTATATTAAAATTGAAATTCTTTTTTAAGAACATATTTACATCTTTTTTTATATGCAGATTTAATATCATTATTTAGACTTTATTTAACTTCTCTCATTTTATATGTGTGCCTATATATATATAAAATCAATAAAGCAAGTCATATATCATGTGATTTAATTAAAATTGTATTACAGATATGTAATATAGGGAGCATACCAATAACTCTAACAAGCTCTTATTGGTAAGTGCAGCAAGATAAAGCCTTTAAAATCTCTATCTAGAATTATCTCTATCCTCAGACCAATTGGTTTTGTGAGCCAAAAGCTCGAACCGATCGGTCTGAGGATCATTCTAGATAGAGATTTTAAATGCTTTCTCTTGCTGCACTTATCTGTAAGAACTTGTTAGAGCTATTGGTACACTTCCTGTATTACACACACACACACATATATATATATATAAACACAAACTTTTAAGCTCCCTACAACTTTCCACTCCATCTTATACAACCAATACACAAGACTACATAATATGAAAAAGATAAATGATCTCCAATGTATATATTTCATGCTGAACCAGCACTCATCAGTTGGTCCAGATGATAATCTTCCATATATATATAACCAGTGCTTGGTTTATATTAAAATAGGAAATCTTCAAAATTTAATGGACAAGTTTCAATCTTCTCTACCCTGCAACTCTTCAGCCATCCATATCATTGAAAATCCAAGCATGGAAATGCTCAAAGACATTGTTGATGCCAATATTATTGTCATACCGATGTTGACTTTAACTCATTCTGACTTCTTATATATAGTACCTTAATAAGTCCATTTAAATATACAGAAGAGGGATGGGCATGGATGGGCAGAATATAGACTGAATATGTAATATTTAAGGATATGTATATTGTCTATACTAAACTTAATGTAATTAGAAGGGACTTGAACTCAGAATTTCAATCTTTCCACAGCTATTGACTCCATCTTATTAAACTGATACACATGACCATATACATTTGAAAAATATATGTGTGGTCATGTGTATCGTTTATATAAGATGGAGTGGTTATTTGTGGGGAGCTTGAAAGTCTAAGTTCTTTCTAATTACATTAAGTTTAGTATAGACAATGTACATATATTTAAATATATATATATGTGTGTGTTATATAATGAGCTTGTAAATAACTCTTAACAAACTTTTCAGAATATCCCCAACCTCAGACCAGTTTCTGCTACTGGTTTTCTCAGTGAGGTGCTAAGATATTCAGGCATTAGATTAAAATATCTGGTCAAACCCAGCTCTTTATCTAATGGATAACTATTAAGTAGAAAATCTGAAATTTTCAGACATTCATATGTCTTTCAATCCAGCTATCTAACTTAAATAGCCACACGGGACTGAACTAAGTTCAGATACACCATATATTAATAGCTTTAGCAATATAAAATCACCAAAGTCTTAACAGCAAAAAATTTAATTACAAAGAAATCAAGTCATATATCACATGACCTAATTTAACAAGCTTGTATTAAGATGTTATATAATAAGCTTGCAAATATCTCTTAACAAGCTATTCAGAATATCCCCAATCCCAGACAGGTTTCTGCTACTGGATTACTGTCTTTGGTGATTTTATATTGCTAAAGCTATTAATATATGGTGTATCTGAACTTAGTTCAGTCCCATGTGGCTATTTAAGTTAGATAGCTGGATTGGAAGACATATGGATGTCTGAGATAGCTGGATTGGAAGACATATGGATGTCTGAAAATTTCAGATTTTCTACTTAATAGTTATCCATTATTTTAAATCTAATGCTTGAATATCCTAGCACCTTATTGAGGAAACCAGTAGCCGAAACCAGTCTGAGGTTGAGGATATTTTGAAAAGCTTGTTAAGAGCTGCTTGCAAATTCATTATACAACACTTGTAATACACACTTATTAAATTAGGTCATATGATATATGACTTGATTACTTTATAATATATATATAAAGTGAATGAAGCTTTTTTTGTACTTAATCTTTTTATTTTATTTTATCAATAATACATATAAATAATTATTTTTTTGAAAAATTCTAGGATGTAATTCTAACCAGTGGTTGTTCTCACGCACTTGACTTAACAATCTCAGTTTTAGCAAATCCTGGTCAAAATATTTTAATACCATGTCCTGGTTTTTCTATCTACAAAACACTGGGTGAATCTTTAGGAATTAAATGCAAGCATTATAATCTTCTGGTAATGTATACATTCATTTTAATTTATAATATTATAGACGTTAAATCTTATTTGAATTGAGGTTATTAGGTCTCAGGCCTGTATATGAGCTCATAGAATTGTTATTCAGACAGCTGGATTAGCTTTAATTAGTAATACACTTTTAATCATTGAATAAATACAGTGAAATGACAACAGTTAAATAATATTTTTGTCTTTGCACCTGTTCTGAATTTCTAATAAAATGATAATGTATAATATTATTTTGGGTTTGTTTATATCTGATTTTAATAAAGATATTTTCCTAAAGAAAAAAATAACATTTATTTTTATTAGTGTATATGTATATATTTTTACTCTAGTACATTAACCCATTAAATACATTTTCTTTCAGATTTTAAAAATATATATATAACTCACCCCCACCCCCCCCAGAAGTCAACCATTACCCAGCCCAATTAATCAGCCATTGTTGTTTGGTAGATAGGTGTTTATTATTAATTAAAGAATTAAATAACAGGAAAACATTTTTTTTTTTTTTTGCTAAAGGAAAGGGAGATACATTTTTTAAGTTTATAAATGAAACTTCTCTATAAAAGGAGGAGAGTTCATGTGTAAAGAAACAAAATCTTCTTCACATAGTAATAGGAAAGCCTAAGCAATTCACAATTTCTTTATGGGAATTGAAATGGGGAGCCCCCTCCCCCCTGCAAGGATATTTTTAAAAGCTGCTTTAATTTTTTTTATAGACAGCATATTATACAAAGCATATATATATTCTACCAGTCACTTTTGATCATCAAGGGCGCCACTAGATCACTAACTATGGAGAGTTTGATCACTGACTTCAATCTCAAAGCTAAGCTTGTTTTCTGTCTTTCTTATGCGATTAATCGTCTGAGATCATTGATATAAAGACTGCTTGCTTGTGGTATGAAAGTGGGGAGTAAATTGTGATCAAGAGAGATAGATTTATTTGAATTTGGGAAAGATTGGGAATTGTTAAAAAAAAAAAGTGTTTTGTTTGCCATTTTAAATATAGAAGTTAAAAAAAAAATTATTTTGTTGAATGTGTGTTAATGTAACGATATTCTACAATTAAGTTGTATTTAAGATTAGTTGTTTTTTTTAGTAAGTTTGCTACTAAAGATTTTTTTTTTTTAATTTAAGAACAGCGAGTTATTTTGAGAAAAAAGATAATGTTTTAGAGGCCTAAGGTTGGAAAACACATGGTTATTGATTGATTGCTTTTGAAAGAAAGTAAAGTTTTTATCTTTCTATGCAAAAGGGTTTGAAGAGTAGGAGAGGAAGTATAAAGTCAAATATAGAATAGGTGACTTGGAAAATAAGGAATATGGATTGCAGTTGTATTCCACAGTGCATATATATAATCAGAAAGAATTAGGTATGCGATGAGGTTTATCACTTAAAATGTTTAAAAATGTGATAAAAGAGGTGAAAAAGTGGGCAGAAAAAATGGAGCAAAATGTAGTTGAGGAAGAAATGATAGAGTATGTTTTTAGTGGAGTGACAAGAGATATGGATGAAAAAACAGGTAGTGCAATGGAGATAGTTGGTCAAAGAATAAGTAAGATAGAGGAAGAAGTAAAGGATGTAGAAACAAAATTTAAACTTAGAGTCAAAGTATGAGCAGATAAAGGAATTATTGAGCAGGAATGATAAGGAAGAAGTAGATAAGGAAGTCCAGAATGTGGTAGAGAAGGTTATAAATGAAGCAGAGAAAGTAGACTATGAGACAGTATTGATAGGTGATTCACTAATAAGAGAATGTTGAGATATAATTGCAATGGAAAATAGAAACAGGTATGTAAGAGTATGTTTGCCTGGAGCTAGAATTAGGGATGGTAGTAAACAGGGATGTTATAGATAAAGTAAAGAAGCAAGGGAATAGAGATGAGTATGTTATGGTAGGAACTAATAATTTATCAGAGCCATCAGAGAGAATAATGGATGAGTATGTAGAATTGATTAGGAATTTGAGTAAGATTAAAGGAAGAGTAGGAATAGTTGGATTATTACCAAGATTTGATAAGAGATATATGTTCTATGAATGAGAGGTTGAAAAAATTGTGTAAGAGAAATGATGTTACGTTTGTGGATATGTGGTATTTTTTTTATTGGGAAGAGGGAGTTATGTAGTAAAGATGGATTGCACTTAGGGAAACAAGGAAGTGAAGTTTTAGGGAGTCTGATTTATAAAGAATATAGTTTGGGAAACTTATAAAGGGGGGTGGGATATTAAATTGCAGTATTATCAAAAAGAAGAAGAATGGATGGGATGTAAAAAATAAGCAAAGGGTAGTTGATTTAAATATTAGTGTAGATGTGGAGAGGGAATGGATCTGTAAAATTAATGGTAAGCAAGTTATTTATAAACGTAATGGAGAAGAAAGAATCAAAAGAATTTATAAAAGAGTAGTTAGGAAGGAAGGAATTGTTAAAATTGTGTATTTGAATATGCAAGATGGTAGGAGACCAGAAAAGTGGCTGGAATTAAACAAAGCCATTGAAAATGAAGCACTTGAGGTAATAGCAGTAGTGAAACACATGTAAGAGGAGAACCTATTCTGGAAGATTTGGTATGGCAGGGTATAATTAGAAAAGGAAAAGAAAAAAGGGGTGGTGATGTAGGTGTTATATCAAAAAATATTTAAATACTGTTAAATGTCAAGAACATTTTTGGTTTGAAATAAGGTTGGGAAGGCAATAGTGGATGGTAGCTATAGTTTATATAGTCACTGGAGATAGTCAAACTATAATGGAGTAGAACAGTAGCATATATGAATGCCTAATTAAGGATATATAGAGGTTTAATAAAAAGGAGAAGAGAATAATGATTATAGGGGATATGAATGGACACATTGAAGAAATTGATTATATAGATAATAAGAATGGACATCTTTTCAAGAAATTTTGTCAGAGAGTAAATTTCAGCATTAAAAATTTATCAAATATAAGGGACAATACACATGATCTAGAAATAATATATTCCACACAATAGATTATGTATTGGTAGAGAAAGAGGGAATGAGTAAAGTACAGAAAATTAAAGTGTTTGATAATGAAGAGAGAGTATATAATAGTGATCATAACCTCACTGTAATAGAAATGGTTAGACAATGTGATGGAGAATAGAAATAAAAGTAGAAACAATAGTGAAAGATGTGGATGGAGAGTGAATGATAAAAGTAAGTTGGAAGAGTATAAAACACAAGTTGAAGAAACCATTGAAGAGTTGGTTGGAAATGAGTATGAGGACTGGTGTGATGAAATAGAAAAAGTGGCAAATAGGGTTTTAGGTGAGAATATTCAGAAGAATGAAAGTAATAAAAAATGAGAGTTAGTAAAAGTGTAAAAGAGAGGAAAAAAGCATGCAGAGAATATAAGTGTGTATTAAGAATAAAGAAAGTGAAAAAGATATTAATGCTAAATGAGAAAAGTACTTAGAAAAGAAGTTAGTTAAAATAGATAATTATAGAGAGAGAATAAAATTGAATAGTAAATTGTTGGAGGATATTAATAAAAGTGGAAGAGATGGGAGTAAAAAAATTTGGAATTATATTAAAAGGAGAAATGTAGGGGAGAGAGAGAGGTAGTACTACTAGATGATGAGGGAATAGAGTGTAGCTCTAGAGAAGAATTAGAATCTTAAATAGGTATGTAATGGATATAGAAAAGATGTTAGATATGAAGGACAGAGTGATAGAAAACATGAAAGAATATAGTAATGGGAATATATTGTATCAAAACATTTGAATCCTTCAATGTTGATATTACTAAAAGTTAAAAGATTTTTTTAATGATAATGGTGTAAAATGATATAAAGTGTAGGTAAAGTCCTGCATGGCTATATATATTTTTTAACATAATATATATGCTTGTGAAACTTTCAAAAAAGGAAAAAGAAAAAAAAAAAAATTGAAACTTTTTTTTTTATGTAAAAGTTTAAAAAATGTCTCTATTTTTTGACTTTATTTTTATTATTATCAATAAAGAGATTTGTAATAAGATTACAGATCTGGTAAGTTATTTCTTTTATAATAACAAAAGATTATATTAATTTTTTTAATACATTGTACAGGCTTAGACCTGTATTTATATATGTAATATCTGCAGGATTCAAACTCAGACTTCCATATGACCCACTACTCTCAGTGCCATCTCATATTGCTGACCCACCTGATCACACACATGTTGAAAAGATAAATAATCACCAATATACATATTTCTTGCTAAACCAGCAATCATCATAGTAATCTGGACCAACTGATGATTGCTGGTTTAGCATGAAATACGTATATTGGTGATTATTTATCTTTTCAACATGTGTGTGATCAGGTGGGTCAGCAATATGAGATGGCACTGAGAGTAGTGGGTCGTATGGAAGTCTGAGTTCGAATCCCGCATATATTAATTTTTTTTAAAAATTAATTGGTTTGATTTATATGAACCAAGTCCCTTATGCATGTGGCTTTTTTGTTCATGCTCTTTTTGGAATCATCTTCTGCGGCTTCTGACATGGAATTAAGAAAAAGAAAAGCCTCTTGTGAAAAAAGAAAAAGATTCAACCACTAGCCGTAAATTGAAAAATTGCTGTTGATTATCGAGCCTAAAGTGCAAATTTATGTTTCTTATAATAGTAGGTAGTGATCATATTTTATTTACAAGGGTTGATTTCCATGCCCAAAATACCTGTTCATATTCACTCAATATTTCAGCCTTTTCAAGTATCAATGCGTGAATTATTATTTTATTACAAACTAGAGATCAGATGAAAGTGCTTAATTCTTATTTGAAAAATAAATTGACATGCAAGAAAAGGGAATGTTATCTGCAAGTTTATGTAACAGGTTCATTGAGTATCTGGCTTGTGATTTATCATAGTAATGTTTCTGACTTGGTTGTTCTGAGAATAAATTTGTATAGAAAGAGATCGATAGAGTTTTTGCAAAGAGTAATTACTGAGGTATGACAATCCTAACACAATGCATCTATTTTCTTATTTTTAATTTGTTTAACTTAGAATACCTACTGGGGAAATGGGAGTACATGATAATTAAACTAGAATATTGTAATAATTAGAAAATTAATCTCCAGGATTGAGAATGATTTAGTTGCAAATTTTTTACTTTTCTATATTTTACGGTGACCACATAATTAATATCTTTATTCAGTTGAAAGCAAGGTTATTTTACTAAAATATTAGAACAATTATATATTTTAATATTTTACATGGTTGATCCAAAAAATTATTGTGTATTATAATATATTTTTTGCCTGTGAAAATCTTTATTTCAACATAAATATCTATAAGAAGTATTTGTGCTATCCTTTAACTTGGAGTTTAAATTTAGATAAAAACTTTAAAATTTATTTAGTCGATTGAGAATTTGTGAGTGAATTAATTTTTTTTTATTTTGCCATCTAATTGTTTTCACTCAATAAATTGGTATCTAATTTTTTTTTTTTTTTTAATCAAAGGAATAAAACATGGAAAGAAAAACATAAAAGCCATTACCAATCAGCATTTAAATAATTTTTATTAATTTTTTTGTGAAAGGGTAATGGGGTCCTGTGGGTTGAATTTAAGATTAGTTTACTTGTGATTTTATTTCTCTATTTATTGGATTAATGACACAGTAGCTACATAAATATATACCTTATTTTAAATTGTTAAGAGTTAAGCATTTATTAGTTTTCATTTACTTCAGTAAAATAAGTGAATAGTCTTTTCACTAAAAATAAATACAAATTTAATTAATAAATATAATACCAATAATTCAATAGATAGGGAATGCCCACTACATAGAAAAGATTATAAAAATTACAACTCCTTTATAGATTTGCAGCTTAGCATTGCTTTCTACCAGGCTGGTCATATCCTGGTTAATAACAGTGCAAAGCTGTAAATTTGTAAAGAAGTTATAATCTTTCAGTGGATCTTTCCTATAGGTTGAATTACAAATGAGTAAAGGAAGAAAATAAAAGATAGATTGAGTTAAAATATCAATGATATATATATATTTCATTTTGAAAATCTTTGCAATATGTCTAATAAAAACATAGTGCTGGTTGTTTTTTTGTTTTAATTGACATCTGATTCCACTTTTACACTTAATTAAGATCTTAGCAACTGATTCAATTAACTCTGAAAATAGAAATTTCTATATTTAAATCAAATAAATATTTTTTTAGTAATTAAATGAAAATATTTGATCATATTTAACTAGTTAAAAATGTAAGTCTTTTTTGGAATTTTCAATTGCAATCTTGTTAATTAAAGCAAACTTTTTTAAACCACTTAAAAAATTTTCCCAAAAATCATCATAAAACTTTTGAGAATTACGTTTAAATTTCAAGACAGATGACTTGATTTGTATTATTTTATCTAATTTGTTTATTAGAAGGGACTTGAACTCAGACTTTCACACTTCCTACATCTATGTTACATCTTATACAACTGGACACATGACCACATACATGTGAAAAAGATAAATGATCTCCAATATATATATATTTCATGCTGAGCCAGCACTCATCTGTTGCTCAGTTTATATTAAGATAGCAAATCTTCAAACTTTAATGGACAGACTGCAATCTTCTCCCCCCTCCAACTCTTCAGCCATTCATATCATTGAAAATCTGATGATGGGATGATCAAATCATTAACTTTATTAATTTAACTGGGTCTATGATTGTAACATTATTTTTTGGCAGTTTTTAATATTAGCCAAATTTAATTCCACTGTATCATATTTACTACAACAAGTCAAGCTAAATCAATTATCTTATTTATTTTGCTGTTAGAAATAATTATTTATATATATATTTAAATAAAAAAAACTCATTTTTATTTTTAGAAAATATTGCACTACATTAAATTTCTGCTTATTTATCAATATGTTAAGATATTTATCACAAAAAATTTAGAGTATTCTTCAATAGTTGTAAAAACTTTGATAGTCAGAAATTCAATAGTCATCATTTTTAATAAAAATATTTACTTTAATTCAGCATCTGTGGAGAGTAACAATCCAGAAAATAATTTTTAGTAATGCAATGTTCACTACCATTACCTAATTTTTGGTATTTGTAAACTATTAACTGTGCAGCCTTTGGTGGCGCTGTTTCTAATTAAAAGCAGAGCGATATAACATTACCCGGCCACTAGATTTTTTTTTTTCTAATAGATCGTATTTTGACATACGGCTGTAATTTTTTTATTTTTGATATATTGTTGTTGTTTGTTTTGAACATAATTATGTTTTTTTTTTTTGGTTTTCATTTGATAAATTTAAAACTATAATGGACACTTTGATCTACGCCTTTATTGGGGGGGGGGGGATTTCCATTCTAAATCTACTGGGTTTTTTTTACAAACGTCTTTTTTTTTTTTGGTTTTGGATTCAATACATTTCAAAGTATAAGGGACAGTTTTAACTTTTTTTTGGAATATCTCAAATATACACAATTTGTTTACATACGACTTTCTTTTTTTTTTTTTGTTATTTAAAATTAGAATCGACACTTTCTTTTTGAATTTGTTAAAAATGCCGGGGATTGCTGTTGATTGAGTTAGCAAAAAAATTCAAAGCTGTCCGACAAACTCTGCCTCAGATGTCCTTATTTGCTTATAAACGAAAAGAATTGTTTGGTATTTTATCTAACATTTATAAATACGGGTTTTTTTTTTGGGCGGCGGGTTTTTTTTTTTTTTAATAATAACAAATAAAACATCAAAAACAAAAAAGTCAATCACGGTATTGTTTTTTAAACAAAAAAAATATGTATATTAACCAGTTTTGTTACATTCTGTGGATTTATTTATTTATCTTTTTTAAGAGTCGTACAAGTTTGTTAAAGATTTTTTGTTTTCATAACAAATAAAACATCGGTATTTTTTTTCTTTTTTAACAACAAAAATTAGGTCAGGTTCATTTTTAAAATATACTTAATGTGCTGTTTATTGATTTAAAACAACAACAACAAAAAACATATTTTTGCTTTTAAACGAGATGAATAGATATGTCAAAAGAAGAAGTATTTGTTTTTACACAAAAAATAAAAAAAAACAATCAATCAAGAGATGTCCAACAAACTCCGCCGCCCCTTTTTAACACTGTCATTCTGGGTGTTAATTACATGATTTACAGATCCAAATAATCGCAAACAAAACACAAATTCTTTCCAGAAAATAAATTTATTAACCATATATGACTAAACTAAATCAACTGTAACGAATGTTCCAACATTTTAAAAAGTCATACAACTTGTTACTGAGGGTGTATGGTCATTTCCTTCAAAATGGCTTGGAAAATGTCCTCGTCTTTGTGAAGACGCCTCCAAATGAACTCAGCTAAATAATTTTGGAGGTATTGGCGTGCTGTTCCACGGTGTTTCCTATTCTGCCACTTAAGTAGACCCCAAAATCTCTCGATGGTCTGAGTGTGAGCTCCTGTTGTGGGGTCCATGAAATTGTAATGATGGTTAACAGTGACATATGTAAAGCCTGCCACCTTAAGATCAGTAGTCCTATAACCATTCCAACAGTCTGAGTAGATGGTAGATCCAGACTTGATAACAAATAAAACAGGGTTTTGATTTTTTAATATTAACAAATAAAATGTGTCTTGCATTGGTGGTCAAGAGGTCAGCGCAACTGCCTTACACTTAGAGGCAGTTGCCCAGGTTTGCGGGTTCGCATTCCGGACGATGCTATGACACTTAAGAAAAAAAACAAATAAAACGTGTCAACCGGTTTTGTTACATTCTGTGGATTTATTTATTTATATATTTTTAAGAATCGTACAACTTTGTTAAAGATGTTTTTTTTTTTTCATAACAAAAATAAAACATCGGTATTTTTATTTTTTTTTAGCAACAAAAATTAGCTCGGGTTCATTTTTAAAATCTACTTAACGTGCTGTTTATTGATTTAAAACAACAACAAAAACCTCTTTTTGCTTCTAAACAAAACGAATAGGTGTGTCAAAAGAAGAAGTATTTTTTTAAAAAAAAATCAATCAATCAAGAGATGTCCAACAAACTACGCCGCCCCTTTTTAACACTGTCATTCTGGGTGTTAATTACATGATTTACAGATAAAAATAATTGCACACAAAACAAATTCTTTCTAGAAAATAAATTTATTAACCACATATGACTGAACTAAATCAACTGTAATGAATGGCAGGATGTTTTGGGCTTGCAAAAATGCAACTGCCTCACTTTCTCTGTTTGGGACATCCCACAAATGTAATGATGTGGTAGACATTTTGTTATTCTTTTTCAACTCTCATCCAAGTTATGACAGAAACGGTATTTTTCCGCAAACAACTCCAATCATCTGCCAGAGAGCTTGAGAAATTTTATTTTGTCTTTTTTGACCCCAAAAAAACCCAAAATTAGCAAAAAAATTTTTTTTTGACAAATATCAATAATACGCTGAAAATTACTAGCACGCAAAAATCTTTCAGTTGGGAAATACAGAAAATCATAAACATCAACAAATAAACACTTGAAAAAGATGACAATGCTCACACTCTCATCTTAAATTCTAGCGACAATACAAATTTTGTCAATATGCATAGGATTTCAACCCGCAATGAAATCAACGACAAACTATATGATCATAGTATTGTTAGTAGACGTAGTTTTATTGATACGCAGAAGAATTGGCTGCGTATTATAAACCACTACATACGATCTACTCGTATATTAATGATCACTCGTATATTAGCCATAGGTTCGGCCACGAAAGCAGTATAATTCTGTGTTTTTACACAGAAACAGTGCCAAGATAGGCTGTACAGTGAATAGTTTACAAATACCTAATTTTTTAACAGGTTTAACAAGATAGCCACAAAATTTATATTTTTTTAAAAAACTGCATGTTTCAATTTTAAATGACATTAAATGGATACCTATTTTTTCTGATCATAAAAATAATACCTCTCAACAATTTTTATTTGTTAAGTATCTTGAAGAGAACACAATATTTGAGTTTAAATATAAATTTAACACTTATAAAAAGTACATTGGAGTTGAAGAATTGAAGAGAATAAAACCAGATGTGAAAAAATCAAAAAGATACAATAAGTATATAATAACTTTATAGAATACATCCAACCTCAGACTGTTGTCTGCTACTGGCATCTTCAGTGAGGTGCTAGGATATTCAATCATTAGATTAAAAATACCAGGACAAGCCCAGCACTTAATCTAATGTATAACTATTAAGTAGAAACTCACTGAGGACACCAGTGGCAGGAACCGGTCTGAGGTTGGGGGTATTCTACAAAGCTTGTTAAGAGTTTGTTTTGCGAACTCTATATATATCATTTGTAAATACAAGCTTATTAAAATTAAGTCATATGACATCTGATTTGATTTTTTTTTTATAATAACTTATAAAGAAACAATAACTGAAGAAAAAGTATGTGGTTGATGGCAATTAATAAATAAAAATTGTCATAAATGAAGAATAATGCATTAGATTTGTAAAAAAAGTGGAAGCTGAATGTGAAAACATTTTATTAAATGAAAGTCAGAAGACATAAAAGTGACTGGTTATATTCTGACAAAGAGATACCATTGGTTACAAGGAGATATTTAGTTCAGTCATTAACTCCATATCTGTTAAAGTGATATTTAGATTGGTAACTTAAAAAATTATTATTTCATAATATTTGATGTTTAAAACTGTTTTTTTTTAAGTTTAATGTATTAAAGTTAAAGTATGAGAATTTTCTTTATGCTCTTTGTAAAGTTTTTAAAACTGAATAAGGCTGCATTATATTTAAAGTAAATAACTGTTACCTGAAAAAAATAGATTAACTATGAACATAAAAATGAAGAAGACTTGTTTAATCTTATTATATCAAATAAATAAATTTTCAGAAATTGTGATGTCAATAATAGCTGTTTTTACTTGGATGATTGATTAGCATTTTTAATAACACTGCCAGATAAAAAATTTAAATTATATGTTTAAAATAAATAGTTAAATGAAGCTCTTTATTTTGTATGATATCATGTGATGTTTGAATACCAGAATTGATAGGTTAAACTTTAGTCCATCATCACAATAAATTTTTTTAATAAAAATATTAAATACTCTATCGTAGTGTTCAGTCAGAACTTATTCAGGTATAACATATCATAAATATAATAAATAATTTTACTGAAAACCATTGATTACCTGTTTACAATAAATGACATTATGATACAGTAAGGAAAGTTATCTAAAAAATCCATTGAATCAAGAAATTAAATTTTATCAAAATGATTCTGGTAATACAGGAATAGCATATTTTTTCAAGGACTAAGTAGGAGATAATTAAATGAAGTATGATTGAATTTTTTTTTCCTTTGATGATGTATCAACTTAACGAGGCTCAAGACACCAACTTGTTGCTATCAGCAACAGAAACTGAATACAAAACCGCAAATAATATCTATAAAGAAACTACTATTTGTCAAGATCTTGTGTATATAATAATGAAGGTAGTATTAAAAATCAGTAATAAGAATGGAGCCTAACTTTATCAGAACTGGAGTTAAATGTAAGAAATAGATATTCAGTTTTTAATCTTATCAAAAGAAAATTATCTTCACTAATATTGATTAATAATATACCAGTTAAAAAAATTATCCTTTAACATTAATTTTATGATAATTAATTTTCTAAAGAGTCTTGTTAAAATATTAATATGAATTAACAAGAACATATTAGTAGCCGTTTTAGCTGTTTATAATGCTTCAAAGGCTAACTGGTATTTTGACTTAAACCACTAAACATCACATGAGCCCCATTCTTTGTGCTTACATAAGCTGTTTACACAGAGGCAAAACTCTCCATACAGTAGCACCATGTAATGCACTATTTTGACTTCTTATATAAGAAATAAATCCAAATTTCTAATAAATTTGCATATTTTGAAAGTATTTCTTTTCTCTCTATTCTAACGCCATCTGTTGTTGTTAATTGTTAACCTAGAATAATTCAATTTAATATCCATTTCTAACTTGATAAAGATAAAAGTCAGAAAATGCCTTAAGGATTGCAATTAAATATAACTGCTCCTAACCATTGAGAACTCATGATTTCAATAGATAGCACTAAGGTAGATAGATGAGAAAAATACTGTGAAAGTAATGCATTTTGATATTTATAATTTTATCAGTATAAAAAATATATAGTATACTTGGGAGGAAAGGGGGAAGATCTGATAAACAGCAAAATAGATTATAATATTTCAGTTTATTTTATGATTTAAATGCAATTAATATGAAAGTTGATGAAAATAATAAAATAAATTTTCAAGCCATTAATAAATTACAAATTTCTAGAATTTGTTTTTTAAAATATCTTACATTGGTGCTCTCATCATAAGCCAAATGGAAGACCTTGATAAACCTATCACATTTTGTACTCATAAACTAGTCTAGTGAGAATTATTTTGAATAAATAAATGAGAAATGTAATTAAATTTATGAAGACTGAAAGTGGTGGAATTATTGCTGATATTTAAAAAAAAAGCAAGAAAACAGAAAAATTGTTAACAAAACTATATACTAAATATGTAAATGATAAAGATATTGTAGACGATTTAAAAAAATCAGTTGAAAACTGGAGGGAAAAGAACATAGAAATTATAGATATATCAGTTTTCTATCAGTTCTGTACATGCTATTTACTAAAATCATTACAACTCATTTATAGACTTAAACTAATCAAAAGAGAAAGATGGAATATAGCCCAATAGATCACATTTATGTATTATGAAAAGTTATTGAAAACCATCATAAATATAAGAAAATCTTAAGTTTTTTTTTTTTAAAAAAAAAAGAGTTTTGCTAATTTGCTCTAACAAGCTTTATTGATAAATGCAGCTAAACAAAGCATTTAAAAATCTCTATCTTGAAAAAACACGCTCTAACCTCAGACCAATGGTTTCATGCATTGGCACTCCTCAGTGAGATGCTAGCATAGTTTTAGATCCTAGATCTAAAAATACCAAGTCAAAGCCAGCATGTATCTAAAAGTTAACTATTAAGTAGAAAATATGAATTTTTTAGACACATAAATGTCTTCAAATCCAACTATCTAACTTAAATAGCTATATGGGGCTGAGATATCTTCAGCCAAACCATATATTAATAGCTTTAGCAATATAACATTGCTTAAGACTTTAAAGCAAAGACTATAAATAGTCAACAAAAAATCAAAGTCATATATCACATGACTTTAAAAAAATGAAAAAGTGAGTCATGTGATATATGACTTTGATTTTTTGTTGATTACTTTTATGTTTTAGTTTTGCAGATTATAAAAAGGCTTTACACTCCATAAGCACTTTAGTTGCAAATAAACTTTCAGAGCTTCACCATAATGCTATCATGTCCTGAAATTTATTACCTGCTCTTCTTAAGTTAAATGGTAGCACTAAAAAGATTGACATAGATAACAATGTTTCTGAAAATGATTCTATATCTCCAGCATATTTTATAGCAGCATTCTTAACATATTCATGGATTAAAATAGCAATCTAAGGGGATGAAGATTCTTAAAATTATTTGTATCTTGCTGATGATATGGTTGCTTTGCAAATACTATTTCAGAATTTCAGAAAATGTTACAAGAATGATCAGATTAAATAAAAAACAGATCTAAAAAGTATTGTTTACAGATTTTTAAAATATAAAGAAATGAAGATTAATAATAATGAATTAGAAGAAATTAATAAGAACAAACTCTGATTTGATTATTAATACAAATGGAAACAATGGATTAAATTATTCTTAAAATTAAGCTTAAGTGGAGTGCTTTTGAAATAAATAAATTCATATTAAAAGAAGTATGTCTATATTTAGATTTTTTTTTTTTATAAGAATATTTTCCCATTGACTTACCTAATAGAAGACCATGAAAGAGATTTTAGACCACACGGTGAAATATATTGAGAGATATATATTAGGATTGACAAGAAGGAATTGATAATGAGGCATATGAATGGGAGAACAAACAGGTATTATTATCAGTCAAAGGATTAGAGGTTAAATTGGAATGGCCTCGATATATTATTAGAAATGATGGCAATAAATAACTATTGAATTCTTAAATTGGACCCCAAAATTGTTACTAGGATACCACAAAAAAAAAATCTAACTTAAAAAATCAATTAAGGTTTTACATTAAAAATAATAAAATAGAAATAAATATCTAGTTTAAGATATCGTATTAGACAAATTTTTAAAAATCTTGAAGAAAGTGTAAAAAATAATTCCATCCAGTCTACAAAACAATCTACTTAATATAAAAAGTGAAAGTTAAAAAAGGCTAATTATAAATTTATTTTATTTTTTAAGTTTGAAGTAGATAATTATTTTTAATAGCTAAAATAAAATTTAATTTGTAACTAAAGTTTGAAAAAGATCAGAATTTATTCTAATAGTATATTTTGGTCTAATAACCATTAATTATTCATACGTATGCAAAATTGATTTTAGATTGTGAACAGAGAGAGATTACATTGTTTAATGCTAATTTAATTATCTTTTCGAGTAATTAAGAGAGGTATAGGAGAGGAGTTAATATATATCTAAAAACAAAGGTGTAATGTTGGATATAGAAAAGGAAAAATGAGTTATGTTTATATTTAGGAAAGATAATACAGAATGATGGTTGATGACTGAAAACAGTTATAAAAAAGTAACGATATTAACATAAACATTTATTTCACAAATATGCAAGGATATAAAGACATGAATAAATGGAAAGATTTGGAGGGCATTTATATATATAAAGTTAGATTTGTTAGCAGTAGTAGTAACATATTTGAAAAATAAAGAAGTACATTCAGAAATTTGATAAAAAGAAAGCAAATAAATATAATAAAAGAAGGGAGATTATAAGAGTAGGTATTAAAAAGGATATTGGGAGGGTGGTGGTGAAGAACAACTATGGATTCTATTGAAAATGAGTAAAAAATGTATAAGTGGGAAATTATATTTAGCTACTGGATGTGAAAAAGTGGAATGTCAACATTTGAAAATGTTTTATAGGAATTTAGATGAATTTAGAAAAACAGTTGTAAAATATTTTTTATGAAGAATGTAAATGGCTATTATTAAAATGGATAGAGAGGAGAATATGAATGAAACATTATTAAAAGGTATATATATGAAAAAAGCTGAGTAAAAGAGGCAAAATTTGAATTAACACTATTAATTTTTAATTGGTAGATGAAAATAAATTAGGAAAATAAAATCGAATTAAAGCTATTTGATAAAAGAAAATATGGATATAATAGTGATCTAATTTTATGTTAATAAAATTAAGGGATCTGAATGCTTAATAGGAATGGATGTAAAATTAAAGGGTAAAAATCTAAATTATAGACTCTGGGAAAATATGCAAAAATTTATATAAGAGAAAATCTTAATAAAATTCTGGATGATAATGAGATTCCATATAAATAGTGTGAAAATTAGATTATCATATAAATGTAAGGAAAAAAAGTCTTAGATTGTTAACTGGTTATAATCCAGTAACAATAACTTTCTTAGTGTATAAATTAATAAACAGAGTTAGGACTTGAATATAAAAATCTAAAATCTGGGATAAATTTAGAATGGATTTTATTGGGGGTGAGGAGGGGTGCAAGAATTAGAGGATAGTTTATTTCTTGTGACACATACTTTCTAAAAAAGAAACAATTTTTTTTTTACAGCATTTATAGAAATAGAAAAAACTTGAGATAGAGTGGATAGAAAAAGATGGCAAAAAAAAAATAATTGAAGATATGAGAATAGATTTATTTTGTATAGAGGATAATTATTATAATTACCAAGTGGGGAATATAGAATTAATAAAAAATAAATTTAAAATCAAGTCTAAAATGAATGTCTATTGTCATCTTTATCATTCATTTTCTTTTTTTCTCATGTGTCATAGTATCAGTCGGGAAGTGAACACGCTAACCCAGGACAACTGCTTGTAAAGCAGCTGTCGCTGATCTCTCAACCACCAATGCTTGACTTTCTTTTTAAAAGTATTGGAAATTTAGATTTTAAAAAATGATGGGGATGAAGTTTTCATAGGAGGGATTATAAGATTTTATTTTATACCTTTTATTTGTAGAAGCTATGGAGAGGTAAAAAGAAACCCCCATGAAAGTAAATTTGTTTTAAAAAAATCTAAGATCCTAGTATTTAATGGGAAGAGAAAAAGTTAAGGATGGAAAATAGTAAATATTTATTTTGAAGAAGTGAAGTATAAGTATTTAGGTTTTTAGTTAAATAGGGGGGGGGGGGTTGTACCAATAATTGGGAATTAAAGTCCCCCCCCCCCAAAAAAAAAATATCAAGTCTTGCAAAGCTTACCATGTAATAGTAAATATAAATTATGTTAAATAATTTGGAAAGAAGTCATAGTAATTGCTTTAGTATTTGGGAATGAGGCATTTTGCATTGTCCAGTAAATAGACAGATAGGTATTGGGCAGTAAATTGTAGATAGCAAATAGACTATTCATGAGAAAATGAGGTATGTAATATTTTTATTAATATATAAATAAAATAGATTTATTATTTAATCTAATTCCACGGAGAGTACCACAAACATTTTAAACCAGAAAATATGTATGCTATTAGAGAAAATTTATGACCATTTGGTATACTGACACTTTGGATATCAGGAAAAGAATACAAAAATATTATAAGAATTTGGATTATGGATATGGTTTATATAGAGATGGAAGAATATTGAGTGTTTATTTTTAGAGAGTGGTGAATTTTGAAAGAAAATCAGAATAAATTGTGTGGAATATAAAACAATCCCTAAAAGTTAATAGAAGAGGTAGAAATATGTTTGATCTCTTTTATTATTAAAGTCTTTATAATAAAAATAGAGGAGCTGAGAATAGGATATTGGAACTAATAAAGCAACTTTAAATAAGATAGAAAGAAAAATATAGAAATGTCAAAGTTGGGAGAATAATTTGATAATAGAAAGTATGAAGTTATAGATTTACTAAGGAAAGAATGGTTGACTTAGTTAGTACCAATATATAACCCTTTGATTCTACTGTTCTGGGAAATTGCACTACCGTTTGATAATTAATTTACAATAGATGGCGCAAGAATAGTAAAAGATAGAAATTTGCTACTATTCCCAGGCATGTGTATTCCGGATGGAGACTTGACAATTTATCTTAGATGATGCTAGTTTGCATCACATTCCATCAAATAGTGTTTTGTAGCGTAGGTCCTTCTAATATACTTTTTTTTTTTTTATCTAAGAAAAAGCTATTTTATATTACATCACATTGCAAATATCTGCGAAAAAATCAAATGATGCTTTATCTATTAAAATCATGTGATTATAATAACAAATATATAAATATCATTATTCAAAACATAAATAATTTATTGGTAGTTAATTAAATTCTTATGATTATAGCATTAAAATCATAATCTTTTATTATTTCAAATAGATGAATAAAACATTTTTTTTTTCGAAGCTAACTTTTATTTTCATGATTGATAAATAAATTAGTGTTGTAGTTTCATTTTATTTCTCCTTGTGTTCTATTTTAATTCTGAGCTGTCATTTGTTCTGTACAGCGTTGCAACAGAATAAGTTGTGAAGGTTGGTAATTAATGCTTGTCAAGTTGGTACGAAATGAAAAAATATTATCTTGGATTTCGTAAATTGCCAATAAGCATGGCAAAAATAATTCATTCTAATTGCTTTTGTCATTATATTTTTATGGCAATTAAAATTTGAATTTTTATTTATAAAAATTTGACTTATTTAACAAGTTTAAATTAACAAATTTATTATCTCTAATGGCTGTCTATCTTACTGACATCTTATACAATTTGTAATGGCATTCTTACTTTGCGGATGTTGTATATGCTGAAGGTCTAAAGTACTTTTATATATATATACACACACACCCCTTTAGATTTCATGTTTGGATAGAGGTCTAAAAGAACATATTAAATATAAATTACATTTTAATACGACTTATATTTTAAGAATAAATTTAAACATTTGAATAATTTACGCACTTTTTTTTAAACGGTATAAAATTATTTTATGAACAGTTATTTTAATTTATATATGTATTGAAATGTTTAAAATTTGTCAAATGCTAGATTCTTAAAATTTTTAGCCTGTCATTTATCAAGAAGATGTTTGACCTGAGTAAGACTTAAAAATCGATTTCCTAGCAGAGTAATAATTACGGTAGTAGAGAAGTGAGGTGTTGTGTCCGGGAAGTTAATAGGAAATGAGCGTGCGGCAGCTACGATCATTTTGATTTTCTCTCTGTCAAAATTCTAGTCGCGATAATTATAATACTTGTAAACATGATAATTATCACTGGAACAACTTTATTTTAAATTGTTTTAAATCAAAAGTTCATCTTTGAATTACAGAAAAAGCTTAGCAGATTTTAAATAGGCCATTATAAGGCGAAAGTCTCTCCACCACCCAACTTTTCTAAAAAAAGAATGTGAGGAGGAAAGCTTTATTCACTAGGGTTAGTTACTGCCCACTAGTGGTAGTTTTAATAATTTTCATCTTCTTTTTCTTGCTACCTAAGAATAACAAATACCCGTTTACTGATCAACAATTGGATGATTATTTGAATTAATTATGGGTTGGCTACTTGAAAGAAAAAACCTTAAATATATTTGCTTGGAATCTAAAAAAAATTTCAAGCCTTGGAAAAAGTCGTAAAAAATGCGTTCATTAGGCATTATGTTACTAGACGTTTATCTATATTATATATTACCGTTGTTAAATATTTTACTTCTATAAATAGTGAAAGAATGCTTAATGCTGCAAAAACTAACACTAAATTTTAATTATAGTTGCTATAAATTGTTTGATTTATGTAAATATATATGTAATTACTATATTAAATAGGCATTATTAGGCTATTCTCAAATTTTTCAATCACAGCAAATTTATTTCTTGCCAATTTGAAATATTAAGTTATATATAATTATTATATAATCAGAATAAAATGTTTCCAACAGAACATCTTCAATATTATCATACTGCTAATCCAAAACTATATTTTAAAAAAAAATGGCCATTTGTAATATACTTCTCAATTTCTTATTACAGATACATGCATGTATGTACTAATATTTTATCCACATTATTAATAGGTTATTTTTTATGTTCTTTTTTAAGCTGGACATCATCTAAAATGTCAATTTTTCCAATTCACATTCAGAATCATAACATTGTCCAAGTTGGGTTGAAAACAAAATTTCTTTATTCTTTCTATAAAATAAACAAAAAATAAAGAAAAAATCCTTATAGATTTACAATTATTCATAGAATTTTATTTATAGTTCTAATGATGAGATATTTCTGTGATCTTCCACCCAAGAATAGCTTTTCAGATTGTACATAGTTGACAGTATGACATACAGAAGATTTTTTCAACAATTCTCATGCATTCATGCTAAAAAGAGGGAAAGATGGTATCAGATCAGGTAGATGGTTCAGTTGTTAACAGTAAAAAGAAACCCTTCATTTGCTTGCTAAATAAAATATATGACTAATTATTATTATTATTTTTTCATATGTCATAGCATCGGCCGAGAAGCAAACCCGCTAACCCGGGACAACTTCTTGTAGAGCAGCTGTAGTGATCTCTCGTCCACCAATGCTTGACTAATTATTTGATATCATACAAAAGGATATATACACTCTATGATTAATAAATATGTTTAGACATTTTAATCAAGGTTGTAAATAATAACAAATGTTGTCAAGTGGTCTGCTAACAATCATTGGGCGATTTATATTTTAGTTACAGATTACTCAATTGTATTAACTGGAAATCAAGTTGATTTAGCAATAAAGTAAATACACCTGGGTCTTTTTTTACATGGATTTATTTAACGCGATTTTGAAGTTACGTGATTCATGTTTCTCCGGAAGTTGAACTCCGATAATGCGCTATTACTTTAAATAATAAATTTCGTGCACTTACGTCATATTGAAAGTAATAGCACATTATTGGAATTCGACTTTCATCTTAGTAATTTCAATATTTTCAGTGCTTTATAATAGTAAGATTTTATGCAATAATGAAATTAAAATCATGATTTCCACATTTTATGTATACACACATTAAATTTTATAAGATTATAATGTAAATTTGTTCAAACATTGTGCGTGTTAATTTTGCATTTTAAATCACATTCTGTTTTTGCTTTTTAAAAAAGAACGTAATCAATTATTAATCATTATTTTTAAAAGGTGAGTAATAGCAGTGGGCACAATTAAAATTGAAAATTAAAAAATTAAAGACAAAAATAAGAATTTAATTTTTAGTTGTTAGATTAATTAATACTAATTACGTTATCACCAGAAAACCATTAACACAACATGAGAATGACATTAGCGCTAGTTGTATTTCCTCTTGTGAAGAATCTGATTTTTTACCAGTTTGCAAACGAACCTGTTTATCGGAAAATAGTGATAATAATTAAAATGTGTATAAAAAAATGTAAATTACTGTAAATTATCCATAAAAATATATTGTTTTGAATAAAATTAAATATTATAGTTAAAAAAAGTTTGTCTTGTATCAATTTTTTTCAAATTTGAAATTTTTTATTAGTCATATTTTATTTCCTTTTTTTTTGCTCGAATTTTAAATTAATTTTACGTTGATGCTTTGCTTTTACGCGATTTTTGAAAAATCACAGTCCATATTCCCCCTTTTTCAAGGTAAGTTACGTCTATTTTTGTGCGATTTTATTTGCACGTGTTTTCTGAGGAACCTATCTATCATGTAAAACGAGACCCAGGTGTACTAATCCAATATTACTGCTGATCAATATTATATGTCTCAATCATATCCCATCATCTTACTTTGTGAATATATATAGAAATCTCACAATACACTATCTTAACTTGCAAGATATAAAAAGGCATAATGATAATCAGCACCTATATTTTTCTGAATCCCAACTTATTTTAATAAAGGACATTCATATGAAGTTATTTGTCAAACAATTTATCAAATTATTGGTAATATAGTATTTTTCAATTTTATTTTGCTGAGTCAGTCAATGTCCATCCTCGCATGAGATAATAGAATTTTTTATTGTGAATACCATTAAAATAGATTCCTATGTTGCATTTGATAATGTAAAACCATCAAATAATGTTTAATTCATATGAAGTAAAAACATAGAATTATCTATTGTGAATACCATTAAAATAGATTTCCATGTTGCATTTGATAATGTAAACCATCAAATAATATTTAATTCATTTTCAAATTTTTAGAAAAATTAACCTAAATATGTTCTTAAACTAATTATCTGTATATAAAATCATTTTGTGTTATTAAAAAACTGACAAAGAATTTCTCCATTATTATTAATGATCTTACATTATATACATTTTTATCATCAATTTTATTTATCTTTTTTTTTTTAAAAAAATTTCTGATAGTCTTGTCATATATTGATATTTTACTTATTACAAGAGTTATTGAAAAATTTATCTTTGATTAATGCAATCTTTAAATTTTTTTCTATAACTATTGATTCACCATCTATTTCTCTTAGAAAATTCATCTGCTTGCAGTTATCAATTGAAAAATCTCTCCTTTCAATATTTTCTGGTTTACCTACAAAATTTTTAGATGTTCTAATATGTACTTTTTAATTTTTATTTTATAAAAACAAATGCTATGTTCTCATGGTACAATAAAGTAAAAAAAAAAAATCATGTCTTCATATCACATCTTCATTAAATACTCATACTATAAAGATAAAAATCACCTGTTATTTAAAAAACTTCTGTTTTATTGTAAAACTATATAACTCTACGGATGAATAAAGCTAAATTGGCACATGATGTAAACATACAAAATACTTTTTTTAAAATTCAGTGAGCATCTTCCAAACAAAATAATCAAGAAGTAGTGAACTCTAAATCTTTTATCCAGTATATTAATGTATGATTTTTCATGAAAATGTGCTAAAACTTTCAATCATCAATTTAATGTCTACATAAAGAGTATTTTTTGCATCATATATTGTCCATGATATCAAGAATTTTGTTATTTAAATAAGTAATGCCTTATTCTGACACCACCAATGAGTTTTCCATATGAGTAATTTATTTTATGATTAAATGGATGTTTGAAATTATCTACTATCATGTCATTTTTTATTGTTATTAATTAGGTATTAAATAATTGTTTTTTTTTAATATTCTTTCTAGTTTTAATTACTTTATTCTATTCAATTCCTGTTTCATGAAGTGCATTATGTGTGATCTTATATCATGGCAGCTTATATTCTAAGATTTGTTTTTTTCTTGATGATCCCAGTAAAACTAGTTATTTATAAATAGAAGAAGCCCATGAATTGCTTAAGATTATTTATAATAAGCTAATTTATTTCCCTCTTGCTCACAGTAATAATTTTAGAGTTGTTACTTCCTGAGATAGATTTGTGCATAACAGCTGTATGCGATAAGGGGTTCATATTTTGTATATGAACTTCCAGATGATGGTGATGATTCCTGGGTTGGTGTGAAGAGGATATTCTTCAAAGTCTAAACACTACATTTTTGATTTAGTTTGGTCTTTATAAATTTTATTTTTTTTTTAACTTGAGAATAAAAATACAATTCCTCATGATTTAAACTCCAAATTTCTGTAGAGTTGCAAATGGCTACCTACTTTAGGGCGGTTGATGTTCATGTACTGGTGACCATTATCCGAAGTTAAAATTGTATTTCCCTGCAGCATTACAATAATACATTCTATCTTATAATCATTATTTATATACCCACATATGTATATGATTATATAGTAAATATTAATTGATAAATATAGAATATAAAAGTAAAATGTATAATATATAAAAAGGTAATAATTATATATAGAGGTATATAAAGATATATGTAGTTATATAAATAAGGATTATAAGATAGAATATATGTATATATATAAAATGTAAAAGTATATGTTCATGTATATTTGTATACATGTATTTGTATTGTGTTTGTTATAATTCTGAAGAAGATTTCTGGGGCAATCGAAACTGTCAATAATAATTATAATAAAGCACCATCATGTTTATAAAAAATATAGCTATTTGTTTCATTGGTTTAGTGGTATTCTGTCACTACAAGATAAAAGTGACTTTTATAAATTTAATTAGTTGCTATGACCTGTTGGTTCTTTGACGGAATCAGATATAAAAGGACAAGATAAAACAAATATAATTGTTCTTTGATTGAAGTCTTTAACTATACTGAATGTAGAGTTTATTAGATAAGATTTTGTTATATCTTTGTTTAGTATACACTCAATAAATTGCTTTGTTGCAGTTTTACTGCTATTAAGAACAATAAGGCAATTAGTGATATTTCTACTACGAAATTAGTAATCTATGCAAATTTTTTAGCCTTAGGTCAGAATCCATTATGAAAGATTATGCTATTTTGTTTTGTTAAATCTTTACACACTTAAGATTACATTTAAAAGCAGTGATTAATTCTCAAGGCATCCATTTTAAGCCCCAAAACTCAATAAACTGTAGATATTAGTGCCATATCCACATTGCTGATTAATTTGTAGCCATTGATTGACTATTCTCACTGAGAAGCAGGTTATATTCATGTTTAAAACTTTTACAGTATTTAAGCTCATGGCTTGGATAGTATAAAAGTAAAATAAGTAGAATGAATTATAGCACCTAAATACAGTGATGAATGTAGTAGAAAGTTATATAATGTTTTAACACTTACTAAAAATTTACCCCAACAATTTCAAAAGCAATTTCTTAAGCCACTGCATTAAGAAAATTCAGTTTTGTAGATAAACTTTTTCTTACAAAATTGATCTCATCATTGGATACTAATTTTTTCCAATTGATGCCACCCTGAATTTATTTTCCTGTGTGACTTAAAAGGTTTGAATTAACTGTAAATTAATTTCTGAAAATGTATGGGGTTCCCTAAAACTGCAATGATCTGACAAAAATAATTATTAAATTGCTATAACTATAACTACCAAATCATGTAAATATTAATTATCAAATAACTGTTAGATAAGCACAAAATAAAAATAACTAAAATATTAAATTAAGATTGAATGTTTTACATAATTGAAATATATACTATGCAGCATGATCTTAATTTGCACAATGCCCAATTAGTTAAATGTTTCTGGTTAGATGCTAGATTTATGTGGGAGGATCAAGAATCTACAAGCATATGACACCAGTATTTTCAGAAGATCAACAGTCTATAAGCATATGGTCTCAGTATTCTCTTTGCAGACTTAAGAAAAAATAATATAAAAGCCCAGGCAAATAAAAAGTGAGGGAAGTAAGAAAACTTCTACGAACACTGTCAAAATAATTTGCATTTTGAAAATCACATACATTTTTATCAGTGTTTTTATAAACTTCTAGACTTATATATTTGTATCAAGGATGAAGGCTTCATGTATTAAACAGAATGAGTGCTTCCATAGAATTCAATAAAAAGTTAAAAAGTTTTAACTAAAATTCAATTTTAAAAATTCACTAAAATATGTACATATTCAACCTCACAAAATTGATCCAACAAGTTGCATATACAAATGTAAAAAAAAAAAGTCTAAGCCATTTTGTCAAACATAAAAAAGAAGATTGAACAATCCAAACTCATTATTTTTTGTATAGAATTTCTGTTGATTTTTTTTTTTTTTTTTACCAATAGTTGAATTGTTTTTATACAAGGCAAATAATGAGTTTGACTATCATATTATTCATTGATTGTAAGAAGTTCAAACAATGTTAAAGTTCAAACTTAAAACAGTTAAAAGTATTTGGAAGATAAAAATATCTTGATAATGTATTATCTATACTTAAACTAGCCATAGTCTGATTAACAGATGAGAGAGTTCCATATTCTTCTCTAAGCTATTTTGTCGAATATAAAAAAGAAGAATGAAGAATTAAAACTCATTATTTTTTGTATGGAATTTCTGTTAACTTTCAATTTTTTTTTTACCAACAATTGAACTGTTTTTATATAAGGCAAATAATGACTTTGACCATCACATTATTCAATGCTAAAATGTAATTAAGCTAAAACATAAGAATATAAAAAGCATTTAGAAAATGAAAATATTGATGAGTTCCAGATTTTTCTAGATGTATGTAATATGTATATATTAGCTATTTCATAACAATTATTGCAGCAAGTAAAGTAAAAACATTATTAAAAAAAGATTATGTAATGTGCTTCCGTTCCTAAAAAAGTCATGCTTATGTCACTGATTTATATATATAATTTTGTATGATTAGATAAACGTTAACTGTTATATTTATTTTAATTTAATATTAACAGCTGAATCTACGATAACTCATTTTTGAATTAAATTAATATATGTTAAGCCAATTTTATGATGCAGTTAAAAGATTACAAATTTTTGGCAAGTTTATTTGGACCCTTAAGTATGGGTAAAGCAGCTGGTTAACCAAAATAAATTGACATATGATGTAAGAAATAAATACAGAAATAAACTTTATTCACATTAAAGAAACAGATATTTTTGATACTGTTGCAAATAAAATCAGGGTGTGACAAATTTTTAGTGAAATCAATTGTGAAGTGTTTATTTCATAAATCAACTATTGAATGTTATATGATAGAATGATAAATATGAAAAATAACTTTTCTTCAAAAATTGCTGTATCTGCTTATATAATAGAGATCTTTTTTCTTTTCAATGACAATGTCTTGTAGAAAAAGTTTTTCTACTTTAATAGTTGAATTTCTTTGTAAAATATAATAAGGCCATGTAAGTATTGCTACATACATGGTAATACTTGTTTTAAAAATAACTGGCAATGTACTATTATTGATACAGTTTTAGCATTGCACAGCTAGTTTTTGTTGATGTTGCCTGGTTACATCTTGGTTGGAAATTTTAATTAATTTCCACAGAGAATTCTCGTTTGTTAAAATGAATTCACTATATATGTATCCACAATAGAAGTATTGCTGTAACCAGTGTAACTGACACCGAATGGCAGACTAATATACTCAGCATGGTTGTTTTTTTTATAATTTAGATAAGTTACTATATATCTAAGCGCCTCCTAATATTGAATGGCTCTAACCATTCGATACTAGACAAAAAATGAATATCAGTTACTCTTTGATAGAAGATAAAACAAAGGTGGACAGATAGTTAAAGCTCTCATTACTTAGCACTTGGAATGCCTAATGAGTAATGACTTCTTTGGTCACTGCTCCTCTGTGAGGCTATTTGAGTTTTTTTCTCTATTGTAAGCGTTTTTTAATATTTGTTTTAATCTTACTTAAATGACTAGAAGAGTAGCTATTTACTGAGATAAAATTAAATTTTATTGGAAATCTTAATCTGTTTAAAGAAATCTCCAAGTTCCTTCTTGATTTGAATGTAGCTCAAGCGGATAGCAAATCATGGCGTCTTGCGCTTAGGATTATGGGTTTTTTTTGTTCTTCCATACGTCTACACTTTTATAATTATAGATTATTTTGAAAATATTTTAAATAAATACCTTTTTGTTAAATGAATATATATATATTGCCATTCATTTTTCATTCCGGTGATTATTACTTTTATTATTAATATTGTTATTCTAGTTATCAAAACAAAAAGAAACTGAATTCCGTTCTCATTAAAATAATGGGAGGAGCGGCGTTTTAATAATTAATTAACTAAAAAAAATTAATTTCGTAGAAACATGATTTTCACAAACAAGCATCTTCTCAAACTCAGAACAGTAAAACTAAGCATTCTAGCAGATCCAAACAAGTAAGATTACTAATTAACTGTCAGAAATAAGTTTGTATCGTCAAGAGAATAATATTATTAGTTTGCTTTACTGATTTAATAACTTGAATTGTAATTGAAGAATTGGATCTGACAAATATTCTAATTCTTCATTAGTTCAAAAACAATTCTATCATATTTATAATTAAGAAAGTAATTTATTTCTTATAATTGACATAAATGAAGGAAAGTAAGAATTTACTGAGATAAAAATAAAACTCTAAATAAAATTAATAATGGAGGTTTATTTTTTTAATTTAATGAAAATAAAAATATATAAATTCAACTAAATTATATATTTATTGCAATATTAATATTTATTTTTAAACGGCGTTTTTTTAAAAAATTCTTATTATTATAGTATATATATATTTACTAGAAGGAAATGTAAAATATGATAATACATTTAAGTTCCCAGCAGAAATAGAAAACAAAATTAACCAGTGTGATTTAATGTGAACTGGGATGCAATTTCATAAATAAATTATCATTCGCACTACTGTTTTTTTTTATCACAAGATATAAAAAAAGTAATTTGATTATGCATTCTTTACTGATTCATTTGATACGAGTTTATTAGCAGTGTATTTTCAAAAAGTAATTTAGAAATAGGCTGGATTATAGATATATGTATGTTAAGATCTTTATCAAAAGCGGACAGATAAACTAAATATTACAATACCATAATCAAACAAGTATACATGATCATCACTGATTATTATTTTCCATTAATAGTGAGTCTTTCATTGCATATATATATATTAAAATTTCCATAACCATATGGTGTAGCAGCAGTACATTTTCCATCATATTCTGTAACTTGGATTTGAATTCAGTCCAGGTAAATTTGAAATTTTATTAGATTTTATTGAGGCATAAAATTTTTTTTCCATGTAGCCAGACTTTAGTCAGACCACATAACCATTTTATAATATTTTGTAACCTGACCTTAGTCGAATAATATAACCATTTGAATGTCCAGCTATTTTTAGCTAAAGAATGAAATAAAGAATACTTAAGTTCTCATATCCAATGATTGGAATGCCTTCTTCCTTCAGTATTTCTCTATGAGACTACAAGAAATATTTTACCTCACACTGGACTGTTTAATTAAAAGCAATTTTACTTTCTGATATTAAGGTCATTACTTTTTCTAAGTGGCCAAGACATAACTTTATTGCAACTTTTGAGAAAATGTTAAGCATTTTAAAAAATGCACTAATATTTTTTTCATACTAAATAACAAATCACTTAGTAATAATTTTTATTTCCATCTATCATATATATATTATAAGCTTGAGGAATAGGAATAGAAGTATTTTATAGTTACTAATAAATTGAGAATATCAATACTGAACTATTGTCATACAGATAGGATTCAAAACAATATGCTTTCGAGTTTCAAGTTGTAGATTTTGAATTGCAAAAAAAAATGCTTTTTCCCCTCTCACTTTGTTTAATATACAGTTGCTGATGATATAGTAAAATTTGGAGACAGTGAAAGTGAACATAACAGAAGTAATGCAGATAGTGTTTATATTTGATTAGAATTGAGAATAAATAGTATTTTTAATTAAATGAGAAATTGGTTAACTTACGAATGAATCAGTTATAAAGAAACTATAATGAGAGCTTTTGCTGATGGGTAAGTGTGTGGAGATTTATACATTAATGAACAGTACATGTCAGAAAGATTAATTTCTTTCTGTATCATTATAAAATCTAATTAGATTTTGTAATATTTAAAACTAAAAATGATTTTTGAATATATTACTTTGTAAGAGCAAAAAATTTATAAGAAAAAAAATCTCCAACAAATAGAAGATGAAATGAAAAAGATTAGCTGCTCTAATGCAATAGATTTGGATAAAAATGAGAAAAGATAGATCAGAATGGAAATATTAGAAACATACCTAAAAAGAGAATAAATTAAGAGAATGAATAGAAATTATGTTGAATATATATTCAAAAGTTGAAAAATTATTAATCACGAAAAATATGTGAGAAAAGACAATTCATTGCAAGAGAAAAATTGAGAAAAATAATGTTAATAGGTAATGCTAAAAAAGATCAAAATGATCTACTGATGAATTGAGCAAATGACCAAAGCATTTATAAAAATATTCCATCTTATTGCATAAACCTACTATTTTTACTTTATTGATGATTATTTTTCTAAAAAATATATTTACAGAGGTTTAATTATAGGTTTGAACCCAGACTTTCAAGCTATCCAATTTATCTCATACAACTGACACATATGAAAAAGATAACTGATCTCCAGTATATGTTTTTCATGCTGAAACAACACTCATCAGTTGGTCCAGATCATCTCACATATATAATCAGTGCTCAGTTTATATATATATGTATGGAAAATAATGATCTGGACCAACTGATGAGAGCTGGTTCAGTATGAAATATGTATATTGGAGATCATTTATCTTTTTTACATGTGTATGGTCATGTGTATTGGTTGTATGTGATAGATTGGACAACTGAAGGGAGCTTGAAAATCTGGGTTCAAATCCCCTATAATGATATCAAAATCCCAGGATATAAAGTATGCCTATATTTAAATATTACAGAGGTTTAAAAGACATTCTGAGTATATCTGACAATATCAGATGTAAGGATTAACTACAAATAATAATAAACAATACCTAATAAAGAATTATTCTTGTTGTATTATAGAATTAGTTGTTGATTCTTTAGAAGCTAGATGCTATTTACAATGCAAATAATTTTTTTTTTATTTCCTTTTTTCTATTGTCTTCAGTAGTTGTCATTACTCTTTCATATTATTATATGGGCCATAATACTGAGATGGGAGTTGTGATTTTCATATAATAACACTTGCAAAGCAATTTTGTTTCAAATACCCTTTTTTATTTGTGTATTTATTTAGCACAAACATGCAGGCACTAAGAAAAAATTGACAAGGAAATGTTTTAGTAGTTATCCTTAGTTATTATTTTTGGTGGATTTGGGATCAAAATACAAAAGAAATTTATATTGTATATAGAGCATTAACAAGTGCAGATTGTTAGATGGATAATGTGCTTTAAGATTAAAATGACTATTGCATTAAATAATAGATCTTATTTCAGTCATATCCTTAAAAAGTTGATGTTTGTTCATCAAAAGTATTTACTTCTCAGGTTAAATATCAATAATTAATAAACATTAAATGGTAATCCATCATGTTACTGACACATAGAAATCTTTTAAAGAGTATGTTATAGATACAAGAGTATGTTATGGGTACAAGTAAATCTATTCATGAATTCATTGAAAAAGAATCATGATTGGTTCTTCAATAATGATCTTATTATTAGTGACTTTATTAAAAGAAAATATGGAAGATATATTTGAGGATAGAATACAATGGAGAGCTATAATTAAATAAAGTTTTGATGCTTATTAATTGCAAACTATTAAATAATCAGAATAATAAACCGTTATGTTCTATTATCATTCAACTGGAAGATAAATATCTTTCAAAGTTTAATCTTTTTGACAATAGTCCAGAACTTTCTTATTTCAGCCATTTTCTCACTTATGTTCATTTTATAGGTCTTTTGCAATCGAAGACTTCAGCAGTCCATATCTCTCCTAGTAATATGTTCATACCAGCTCCATTTCAATTCTTAATTCTTTCAATGATATCAGTGATACTGAACTGTTCTTTCACCCATATATTTAATTTTTGATCTCTTCTTGTTACTCCTAACATACAACTGTTCATACTTTGATGGGTGGTCTTAATTCTCTGTATTGTTCTTTTGTTAAGTGTCTGAATCTAAACTCATAATTAAGAAGAACAAAACACATCTGTAAAAATATTCCTTTGCAAATACATAGACATATTCTCCTTTAATATTAAGTTATTTCTATCGAAAGCTGTCTATTTAAGCTTTATTATTTTATTAATTTTGTTCATTATGTTCCCATCTGTACATTTAATAATCTCATCAAGTTATTTATAGTTGTTAATTTTTTTCTAATTCATAGTTATCAAGCTTTATTTTATTTTGAAAAATTGTCAAAACATATCTATTTGATTTATCATCATCATCATCATCATCTTTTTTGGAATTGGAAAACCATATTCATTTGAGAGTGGTTATTGCTGATGATGTCAAAATATTAATTTCTTGTCAAATAATAAACAAATATCTTCTTTTTTTTTTTTAAACAAAATCAATAACTCATAGTTGTTAATATGCAATTGACAGACTTTTTTTTCACTTGTACTAGCTAGCTGAGATGTATATTTTTGGATCAATCCTTTGTTACAATACATAAATTAACTTAATGCCATTTATAATAATATGTATATTATTTTTAATACCTGTTTTAATTTGAAATTATTACATAACTCAGTAAAATTACAGCAATTTTTTGTGACACATTGAGGATTTTATATATCTTAAATTGCTGATATTCAATTGATCTTAAAGGTCACATTCAATTGTTTATCTTTTAAAGTAAGAGGATTTAATTAGCCTATTTTTATTGAGATGCAGATATCAAATGCTGGATTTTTTCTTTAGGGAACTTCTAATGTACTTAACTTTCAGAAACATTCTGAAGTTATTAGTTTCCAAAATATTTCATAAAATTAGTTTTCTACTGGTCCACCATAAATTGATCATTACTACTTTATCTAAATATTGCTTAATAATGGGTTTAAAAAATTTTTTTTTGGCTTCTATACAATTATGTAAGGCTGGAATAAGTATCTTTTTTTATTAACAGATTTACTTTGTTTTATACATCTTATCTGTATTAAAATCAATTTATATGACACCACTTTATTGTAGAGACCTTGATGTAAGCAGAAATAATTAAGTGATATCAGATACTAGGGATCTCCAGACTAGTGTTTGATTATTGGCTTTTACCAGTGTTAAAGCACTGAATTGCTTTTACCCAGCAAGTGTTTATTTTTATTTTTTGATATATTATTTAAACTACTGACTTCAAATTCCAAGCATTCTATGGTTTTAAACCCAAGTCATTATGTTTATATAATAACAAAGAATGAACAGAGGATATGAAATCATATATTTCAGTATTCTCAATCTAAGTATAGTCCCCTTTGGCTCTTTACTAAAATGCAATATCATTTTATTACTTTATATTGTAGATCACTCTTGCATTGAGCTTTTAATAAAATGACACTAAATGTAGATGAGTGATTTAAGAAAAGTTTTTTTAGTCAAAATACAATATTAGTGAAAAAAATACTTATTTGATTAATGATAATTTGTTTTTGTTATAAAGTTTAATATAAAATAATAATGTAAAAATCCATAAGATTAATATTATTTTATATATAACTTCTTTAACGAGCATTATAAGCACATAATTATTGATATTATATAAAAATTATGATATTGGTATTTAAATATTGCATATTAGCAGACTCTCTTTGAGAAGATAGAAGTTAGGCCATGTATGGTCTTAGATTTTTTTTTAAGTTTTCTTGATTTATTCAGAGACAATTTATAAGAGATATTTTTCATATGGAAGTCCCCAAGTGAATTGATTACATAAATGCTGACACATAATTTTAGAAAATAACCAAAAAAATATTAGTACAAAAGTGAATATTCTTGACAATGTGAATTCACGTGGAAGATTAATATATGAACTGTTATTCGGTTTTTGATAAACTGAAAAAATTTAGCATCATAAAATTAGCATAATGCATTTGATTTTCAATGCTTAAAAGAAAGCATATTGTTAAGTAGATACATCAAAAGAAGATAGGATACAGATTGAATCTTATTTCATTTTTTTCACCTAGAATAATTTGAGTGATATTATATTATATATGAAATTAATAATAAAAATTAAAATGGAGAATATATAGTGATTATAGTTCATACATTATTTTTACTATTTAATGTTTGAACTATATTGCTAATTTCCTCATGTATCATATTTTAGGAGATTGTAATTGAAATATTTATAATGCCTATAAAGTCTAAATAATGTCAAAATCATTCTTATAAAACAATGATTTTGATTAAATGGTATTTTATATAAATAAAAAAATTTCTATACCATTTAATCAATATTTTTATCATTGTCTGGTTGGTTTTGTGAGAAACCATTGACCGTTTACTCTAATTTGAAAATTTTAAGATTGATTAAACTTTTTTTTATTATGAAAATGTGCCAAAATAAATTATGGTTAAAGTTAGAATGTATTAATCCATTTCTTTTATTGTGTAGTTGCAATTATGTATAAGAGATTATCATTAATTGTAAAGAAATTAAGTTATATATCACATGACTTAATATAATAAACTTGTATTACAAATGTTATATAAGCCAATAAACATCACATGACTATCTCCTCTTATGCTTGTGTATAACTGTTGTTAAAACAGGCAAAACTCACTATATCTATTGCCACACACAACAAAGACACCAAAATGTATGGGTACTGAACTGGGTTCAGACCCATATGACTATCTAAGCTAATGGGCTTGGATTGAAAACATTAAAGTGTTTTCATTTTAAGACTCATAATTTGTAGTTAAATGGAGATAAAAGGTGGTTGCTGGAGGGTTGCATTAGATCCTAAGATCTAGATGCAGTGCTCTCAGGTCCAAGGCCATAAGCCAGAAACTAGTCTGGGGATATTGGATGAGTAGAGATTTTATGCACAAGCCTTCTGGCATCCATTACTTACTCTAGCTTGCTGTGTGTGGCAATAGATATAGTGAGTTTTGCCTGTTTTAAATGTTATATAATGAGCATGCCAATAGTTCTTAACAAGCTTTTCAGAACATCCCTACCCCAGACTGGTTTCTAGTTCTGGCTTTTATTATTGAGGTGCTAGGATATTCGAGCATTAGATTTAAATACCAGGTCAAGCCCAGCACTTTACCTAATGTTTAATAACTATTAAGTAGAAAATCTGAAATTTTCAGATTTCCATATGTCTTCAAATCCGGGTATCTAACTTAAATAGCCATATGGGACTGACACCATATATTAACTTTAGTAATATAAAACCACCAAAGCCTTAAGAGAAATAACAATAATTGTAAAGAAATTGAGTCATATATTACATGACTTAATTTAATAAGCTTGTATTACAAATGTTATATAATGAGCATACCAATAGCCTCACTGACAAAAGCCAGAGCTAGAAACTGGTTTGGGGATAGGGTTGTTCTAAAAAGATTGTTAAGAGCTATTGACATGCTCATTATATAACATTTGTAATTCAAGCTTATTAAATTAAGTCATATGATGTACGACTTGATTTTTTTGTTATTATTGTTATTGCTTTTAAGGTTTCGGTGATTTTATATTACTAAAGCTATTAATATATGGTGTATCTGAACTTACTTCAGTTCCATATGACTATTTAAGTTAAATAGCTGGATTTGAAAACATATGAATGTCTGAAAATTTCAGATTTTCTACTTAATAGTTAAACATTAGATAAAATGCTGTGTTTGACCTGATATTTTAAATCTAATGCTTGAATATCCTAGCATCTCACTGATGAAATTCAGAGCTAGAAAGCAGTCTGGGGATAGGGATGTTCTGAAAAGCTTGTTAAGAGTTATTGGCACACTCATTATATAATATGAGATTATCATTATATAATACAAGATCTAAATTTATTTGCAAGCAAAGCATGATTAAATGGTCAGATCTGTATGGTTTCCAAAATATTTTCTATAAAGTATTGAATATTCCACATTAGTGCTATATCTTATGCTGAATGGTTCAGTGCAATGGTAGAGGGTCAGATCCTGGAACATAAGATCTTCGATTTAACTTCTGGTACTTGATCTTCTTATGAAATCTCAAGCAATAAACCTATTCAATCATTTATTTATTCAGTGGTGAAACTTTATCATTTTCTTTCTAAATAAAGACAACTTGTTTTATGGATGTAATGATTTAATAATGGTACTAAAATATAAACAATGAAAATCTTATTTTAAAATAATACTAACAGCAAACATGAGAATGAATACTCCAGTATTTTATTTACAGATTTCAAGTATTAAATATAATTAATTAACTGTAAATGTTCATTTATTAGCAGATAATATAGAAATATGTATATATATATTTTATATTAAATATGTTATGATTGTTGAATGAAGATGTAATAAGATTGACTACACAGGAAGAGTAAAAAAATAAAACAAAAAGGACATAATAGGTCACATCATTAGATATTACAAATTCTATAGAACGAAGACATTTGGAAGATAAATATAAAAGACAAAAACGGTTTTAAGCTGTTATAAAAAAGTACTGCTATATATAAAGAACTTACTTCAATGTGTCATTGAGATTTATTCCCAGGTTAGTCAGTCAAATACAGTTAATTGAGAGCAGAGAAAGGATACAACAGTAGAATAAACTGACTCTAGTGACAAAAATAAACAAAGTATTCAACACATGGGTGAATGGTTAATTAAAATATACATTTATATATGCAGAAAGACCATACAAATTATTAATACAGAAAAGTAATCCAAAGGCTTACACAAAACAAAAATAAAGATATGTATGACATGTAAATTTAGTACCATACATCCATTTGGAGATGTACAGATTGTGAATATGCTTGGATATAAGCTGCATTTATAAAGATCTCTAGCTCTCTTCCATATTAATTACATTTGGATTTATTTATACTCATCCAAGTATCTGGAGTAAATAAGTAACTATTTGGAGTTTCAACAATAGTAATTGAAAACTTTTTTTTTTTTAGAAACATTCCTTAACTAACCATGTGAATACTAATCCCTTCGATAACTGAGATTAACATAAATTTATGATTACTCTAATTGTAGAAGCTATTTCAAGGATTAGAACATATGCAATCTAAAATATTTTCATATAATAAAAATATATACTCTACTATATAGTTCTAACAGTTTTTTAAAACTCACTCTGAACCAAATATGAGTGCCTACATTGCATATACTTTTTCTTTACTTCAGGAATTGGGATTGGTTATTCTTTATACTTTTATATATAATCTTGGAGGTGCTTGGATATTTTTCTTTTATCTCTGACTGAATCATTCTGAACTTTCTTGTAGTTAATTGCATGATCTTCATCTCTTTGATTGCTGCATCAGTTTTTTACTGAACTGTTTGATGACTTTTCACATCTTCAGTATTCTTGTAGCTACTATCCATGGACTATTCTTCTGCATCATATCAACAATGCTGTTATTTTTATTGTTAACTTAAAAATACCAGTGTTAATGTGTTGTCTCAGGTGATCTACATGCCTTCTCACTCAATTTCATTTTTAATTTTTACTATTTGATTAGACAGAATCTCAATAATGTTATCTTTCACCTACTTTTTCAACTACTATTTCTAATCCACATTTTGCTTTTTCATTAGAATTAATTCCTGGATTACTTTGATCACCACCTTTAGCAGACAGTAAAAACTTTATCCTTTCTATCCATCAATAATTCAGCTGGTGATTTGCTTTTTGAAGAAAATTGTGTTGTATGTTGATGTAGCATGTCTATACATTATATTTCATGTATGCCAGAATAAATTGATTTATTAATATTCTATTTTAGGTACTGAACCGGTTTTATAGCCAAACCATTTTAGATCTGGTGATGTAAAGGTATTTTTATATGATTAATATCTTATTTTCCATGACTTCTTCACAGTTCCATTATCAGTCATCTATTTTTCAGGAAATCATGTATTATTCACTATTTTATACTCAACCCATATTGAATATACATTGATAATCATTAGAAAAAAATGGCTATATAAAAAATCAGCATGGTATATATGTACTTTTTGACATGGTCAAGCTTCTACAGGTCATGATGTCAAACATTTTTTGGATAAGTTTGCTGTATATCAGCATAATTCATATTCTTTAATACTTTTTTTCCATTATCCTCATCAATTTTCAGCCATCATTTATATTAGGCAGTCCTTTAGAATGGAAACTGTCAGCAAGTCTCTGGCATATTAGTTTTAAAACTTACTGTCTACTTTGAAGTGGAATTACTTGTCCATTAGAATATGTTCTTTTAAGATTGATATCTATTCCAGAATGAAAATAATTTTTGATCTTTAAAAGCCATCTTTTATGAATCTTATTTTACAAGGATTTAATATCATTTGTTTTTACATGTCCATTCAGCCATGGCTTTACTATTTAATAATTAGGGATGTAATGTAGCTATATAATTAATTTCAAAATCACTCATATGAGATTCTGTTTTGTCAGTATCTTCAAAAGAATACCTGCATGATGAATAGAACTTTCCTTTTGATAAGTAAGTTCAAAATCATATGTTAATAACATCTTGTAATAATACAGTATGGTTGGAATAGTTAGGAAAAAATATTTTTTGACAAGATACCTTACAGAAGATAGTGGTCAGTGGTTATCCTAAAAGAATATCCATATAAATATTGATATATGTAAATAAATAAGCATTTTCTCATTATACATATAAATATCGATGAAATTTTTCAATCACATATATTTGCTAGAGTTTTTTTTTTTTATCAAACTGAATGCAGTTTTTTTCACTTCTTGATATTGAATGAGATGTGAAAGTAATGAGTCTTTGAACCTCAATTGTTTGCTGGATCATCACTGCCCCTATTCAACATTCAGAAGTAGTGGTAGAATAACAATAGTGTGTTAATAATTTATCAGATGCAAGCAATAGGGATTTACGACTATTTAAAAGCATTTTGTGTTCTTTCCCTCACTTCTATTTCTGATTATTTCAAAGAAGGTTGTACAATGGATGTGCTGCATGGGCACAATTTTTGTAAAAATTTACCAAATCATTAAAAAGCTTAAAATTGTTTAACATTCAAACGTATAGTTGTTTTTTTAATTGATGGGACATATCGTCCTTCTTGATATGTTATGACCTCAAAAATTTATTTTTTTAGCTTTGCAGATGTACTTTTCAGGATTAAGTCTAATCCCAAAATTATTTAATCAGCTACACACATTTGTTATCATCATTTTGAAAGCTGACTTAGAATTTCACAATAATCAATATATCATTATAATAGTGCCAAATTCCTCTATTCCTTGACCGAATATAATCTCTTTAGTCTGAAAAAGATTTGGAGCAGTGATAATCCCCAAAAATAGATAATTATATTCCAAAAGTTCCACATCAATTGTTAAGACTTTTAATGATCTTTTGTCTACTGGAATCTGATGAAATGCTGCTTTTATATTAGTTTTGCAAAATGGAACATTTTTACATTGATATTAATGCTTTCCTAACATTCATACAGAATAAGCATTTTTGTATAAATTTTTATTCATGGTCATTTGGTAATCATGTAATTTAATAATAATCTTGGGATAGCCCACTCAGATTTTTTCATTGATGTTAATACTTTATTTGCAACCAAATGTTGAATTTGTTTGTCTAATTTGCTCTTTGAATGTTATGGTACCATTAAATGGTTGAGTATTAATCTTTTTTTGCATGATTTAAATAGGAAAACTATTTATTTAGTTTTCTACAGAAATATGCTTTATCACATTCAGTTCAATTCTTAAAAGCTTGAGCCATTCTCACCTTAATATCCATTGATTTTTCCTTTTTATAATATCATAGCATATAAAAACGATTTACCCGCTGAAGAAGAAGCTGTAAGTAGCAAACAAAAATCAAATCAATTTAGGCCTAGTACTTTCAAGATCTTCCCTCATATTCATGGCCAAAATAAGTTATAAACATTGCTGTAATGTTACCAAAGTAATAAAATATGCAAATACGAGTGCAAATTAATTTGTCCATTTTTTTGAAATAGAAAAACACATGTCGCATCTATTGATGGCATTGTTATCCCTGATAATATAATATGCCTCTTTGATTTTTCTTTTGCAATCATTGGCCTCGGAACATACTATCTTGGGGTTGCAGGGTTCAAACACATGACCAGCTTGCTTCTCATGTTCAAAAAATATTGAGAAGTTATCATTATTCTTCTTTGCTCTTCTATACATATAAATGTGTTGAGCAGCTCTATTCTGAACAGTGGCCTTGGTTTCCCCATAGTGTATGGCACTGCATCCAGCCTGAAGGCATGAAATACTGTATTTTACCTGGGGTGTCTGAGATGGATCCATTCTGTCCTTCGAATTATTAATCAGTCTGTTAGTATTAGGGGGAGTGTGGAAGCCAACCTTAAATTCACCAGCTAAAGTCTTTATAAACTGTTGTGATAATTTAGGGATATAAGGGAGGGTAATTTGAGGTTTATCTTTACTTATATGGTTAGTTATTGTTTTTTTGTAAAATTGATCTATTTTCTTTGTAATTAATCTGTAACTGAAGTATAAATTTAATTCCAACTGTTTAGTAAATAATATAATAGTGATTTTTATTAGTCCAGTCATGTAAATTAAAATTCTATTACATTATTTGTTCATAGGTTAATTTTTCAATCTGCGATGGATTTTTACATTTAATTATCAAGTGTTCTCAATCTCTTTTGATATGTGATATGTCCATTCATTATCTATTTCCATGGTGATTTCAGTTTTATACAGATTTACTGTTAGTATATATTGACCTAGTATATATTGATCTAAATGACTTCTGTGAAAGTTTTTGACTTGCATTATTTTAATTTTATTACCCCTATTTTATTGCTGTTAAGTGTAATTGATTTTTTATCATCATGATCTGCCTTCTGACAAACCTTTATAAAATATTTTTTGTTTTATACCACATCTTACATTTTTTTACTTGCAACTGTGAGCTAAATGACTTTTCTTTCAGAACAATGACATATCCACTTGTTTATAATAAAATCTTCCAAAATATTCTTATGTAGGTTCTCTCAGTTTTTGTAATGAGTCTGCTTTTTTTTTTCTTATGGATTATTTTTGAACTTCTTGCATAGATTTAATATTTTTAATGCATCTGAATACATAAGATCTTCATTGGCTAGAAGTTGTCTCAATTTCTCATCTGCTATTTTTCATAAAAATTATTCAAGGAGTGCTTCTTTAATGAAATTTTTTGTATACTGCTGTCTTAGCTATATTATTATATTAAATTCTCTTATGCTCTCACCTTTTAATTGCTTCCTATTTCTGAAATATAGTCTTGGTATATTCTATAAATAATGTTGGACTAAAGAAATTATTTTGTGATTAGTTTTCTATGAGATTGATGCATTTTGTGGTTCACATAATCTTTTAGCAATCTTAGTCACACACCCTCCCCCCATAAAAACAAAAACAAAGATAATAACATGAATATATTTGAATTATCATCTTCAATCTTCTTTAATAAAATTTTTTTTTATTCTTACCTTATGCAAAAGTCAGAATTTCCAATAAATATTTTTCTCAACTTTTCCCCTGAGTTTGTTTATTATAAAGATGTCTGGAAAAAATTTTACTCTGTTTTTATCAATGTAATTGTTTTGTTTAATGCTGAAGTTTGAATCAGTACTATCTTGATTAAAATCTTTCGAACAGTAAACTTCCCCACATTATGTTGCTTCATACAGTTTTATATCACTTAATCCAGTATCTTGACTGCACATAGCATTATGTATAGGGAACTAACTTCACATGACCATTTATTTCCAGGTTAGCCAGACATGCGTAGTATTATTTAAACAAGATAAGACTCCAATATGAGATATACTGATTCATCAAATTCCAAACATTCACTTTAGTAGCAAGAATAATAAATGTATTCCAATACATGGGTAACACAAATATAAAAAGCATACAGAAATTATTAATCCTGAAAAATAACCTAAAGACTTATAGAAAACAAAAGTAAAGATCTGTGCAATTTTTAAATGGTTTTTCCTACTCTGAGACCTACAAATGATGATACCTTGAGATCAAAACTGCTTCTATGAAATCCTCTACCTCTTTTTCCAGATTAATTCCTTTTAGATTTATTTATACCCTTTTAAGTGTTCTAAAGTAAATAAGTAACTAAAGAGGGCTTAAGCAATAGTAATTAATATAGGTTGGTTTTTTGAAAAAATGACTGCTACAAATTAATTACTAATCCTTATGCTGACAGATTTATTTATAACTATTCTAATTGTGGTCTCTAAAATATTTCAAAATAATAAAATATGTACTACAAAATACTAAAAAATTTTTTTAAAACTCTATCTATGACTAAAATATATAAAACCAATGTGATTGCACACATTGCAGGCACTAACAAGTGATTATATTTAGTGGAGATATTATTAGAAAGAAATCATGCTATTAAGTAATTAAAGAGAGAAGGAGCATTTTTTTTGAGAAAATTCATCTAATAAATAAATATATATATATATATTAGCCATTACCTTATCTAAATCTAAACAGATAATTAAATACTGACCTTTTCATTTGTTAACAGATACCTAGAATTACAAAATTTTGTGCTATCAGAATAAATTATGTTGAGTTTATACATAATTTAACCTTTTATTTATGAGACAAAAACTACTGTAATAACTTCATAAGTATTAGATAAAGAGCAGCAGCAAATGTTTCTGATAGTAGTTTGCAGTTCAAATACATGTAAAAAGAAACTTATTAAACTTAACAAAGATTTTTCTAGAAAATTATATGTAACATGCTATTATTGCATTGGTTATTATTTATTTTGATTGACTGAAAGTTTGTAATTCTTTTAAGTGCCATTATTTCCATTATCTAAAGATCAGATGATTTCCATCATCTAATTGAATCATTTTTACATGTAGTTACATGTTAGATTATTTCCTTCATTTAGTTGAATTGTTAGTTGTTGTTTTTTTAAAAAATCCAAACTTTATTTATATTTTTCTTAAACATTCAACTGTTAGTAATAAGACACTGATTATTCAAAACACAATGTTTCAAATGGTATTCTCCTTTCTTCTAGTGAAACTGGTCTGAGCGATGATAGCTAGGGTCTAAATTGAAAGGTGAATACCAAATTTAATGCCATACTTTAACAGACTGGGATATTCTGTCCATGGCATTAATGGTTAGAAAATCAATGAAAATTCAGTATTCATGATTTTAAATATCACTGTTTTAATTTCTACACTAGCAGTCACTGGATAGATCAGAAACATCTGAGAGAACAATTTAATTTGAAATATTGTGGTCTACACTAATCTGTATTTATTATTAAATGATAAAAGTATTTAGAAAGGTATGAATACAAAGTCGGAACTCTTTTTTTTAAAAAAATAATGCTTCAATAGATGATAGAAATATTCCAACATATAATTTTTTTTTATTCTGCTAATTCTTATCACCATTCATTAATCACTTTTTTAATGTTTAGCCTGATCAGTCATGGGAAATTGACTTAGATCACCTGGAGTCATTAATTGATGATGATACAGCAGCTATTATAGTAAATAATCCTTCAAATCCCTGTGGTTCAGTATATTCAAAAGATCATTTAAAAGATATATTGGATATAGCAGAAAGGAACTGTGTCCCAATCATTTCAGATGAAATTTATGCAGATTTTGTAAGTTTTAATTTATATATCATTACTGTTTCTATATTATTTAATTCATTCAATTATTTTCATATATATAAAAAAAGTTATTAATGATAATTTTTGCTTAATTTTTACCACTAAGATATAATTGTTTTACTCTTATACATAAATTACTATAATTTTTACAAAATCATTTTTTTTGATTTTGTAAATAGGAAACCATTTTACTGTAAATAAAGCACTCCTATTAAATAAAAGTAAATTATTTGGTTATTTATAAACTACAATTATTTTTACTAAATAATTTTTATAATAATGTTGCTTGCTTTTAATCTTCCATTTTAACTAAAAATAGTAGAAAATTTTGCCTTTCAGATGTTATTTTTGAAGGTTTGTGCTAGTACTATATTAAAATAGATCTTATAACAATTGATATATGTTTTACTGTTTAGGTAGGTTTTTTTGTTGTCTTTAAAAGAAGATAAAAATAAAAGATGTTTTTAATTAATATTTGTTTGTATTTTTAAACATTTTCTTATCAATATAGATATTAACTATAAACAAATACAAAAACAACTTATAAATAAGTTTTAATAAGTAAATATTTGTTTCAAATTTACTTAGATGATAATTTTAAAATTTTAAATATTTACTGATTAATTATGTATTATATCTATATACCATGAAATACCATATGGCAGGATAAGTGAATCTTATAATAGTTATCTTACTAAGAGAAAACGTGATCATTAAATAGAATAACCATTTAAAATCTTGCAATTTTATCCATTTGAATTTCAAAATCTCCATTGCCAATATAACCTATTATAAAGAGAAAAAAAACGATTTTGAAACAATTTCTTTTATTAGTTCATATACTTATAGTTTATTTGAAAAAATATATAAATATTATTTGTCAAAAAATGCTTTTACTATCTTTTCTGGCAGAAACCAGAACAGCAATTAAAAAGTTGTTGGAACTATATCATTTGAATATTATATTTAATTAAACTAATGATTTGCAATAATTTTACAAATATTTTTCATCTTTTAATGCCTTCTATAGTATTTGCAGAGTTTAACCATCAAGAAAAGTATTTTTGGGAGAGTCTAAAATATTTATATGTAATAAATTAAAAAAATTGAACAATTATAAAATTTGTAATCAATGTTAAAACAGAGGTAATATTATAACTTTATTTGAATAATTTAAAATCATTTTCCCCCAAATAGTAAGTACTTAAATAAATTTTACTTCTGAATTTTAATGATTAAAGTTTATGATTTAGTTCTGAAATTATGATAATAATATAAATTGCATTAAGAAGATAGAAAACAATGATAAACAATGACTTATGATGATCAAATGCTTGACCATAGTAATCTTGTCACCTAGTTAATCTATGTCCCTTTGAACCAGTCAAATATAAATTATGCTATCAGTTTATTCAATTTGATCTATTGAGCTTTCAGAATCTTCATTTGAAGCTTTTTAATTTGTATTTTGAAGACTATGTTGAACAAATTAAAATAATAGGGTTAGTTAAAAAAGTACATTCATAAATAAAACATATAAATTGAAATTTATGTAAGAAAAATAAACAGGTATTACTTAACAATCTACTCAAACCAATATAAGTCAACTAATATTTGTCTGTAAGTTTTAATAATCAAAATTGATACAGTCTCCAACTTTCAGCCTTTCTTTGATCAAAAGCTGTCATTTCTAGTATTCTATATCAACAGTATGATCAATTTTCAAATTATAGGTCTTTACAAATTTAAATAAATATAGGGAATTTGAACTCAGACTTTCAAGCTCCCACCAACTATCCACACTATTTCATACAACTGATACACATGACCACACATGTTTCATGTGTATCAGTTGTATAAGATAGTGTGGATAGTTGGTGGGTGCTTGAAAGTCTGACTTCAAATCCCCTATATTTACAATTAAGCTCCAGGTTTATGAAAGGTGTCTGGTTTTCAAATATTTAAATTTAAATAAATAAATTTATCACTTGCAATTTTCAGGCTGGTTGTTGATGGTGTCGCAGCACCATCTGATGGCAGCAGTATGGTCTCCAAACTACTACCAAAAAGTTAGATAATAATCTAAGTCCAAAATAAAATGTGATACAATTGAATGTAAATGCAAGTTTTATGATACACATTCATAAAATGCCTTTTCTATTTTAGCATGCAGTACGACATCAGATGACAACACCACATTATTTCTTAAGCTGTTATGATTTATAAATCATAATAATGCTATAATATATCAAACAATACTGAAAAAAGTTTTAAAGCAATAATAAACTATACTTCAAAGTTATTATTATGGACCTTAACATTATATTTTATAAAAGGCAGAAGTACTACTAAGTTATTGTATCCTATTATAAATAATTGGACAAGTGATAATAAGGGCAAACAATTGATGTTATCTTTTACTATTTTTTATTATATATTACTATTGTATCTTAGAGTAATAAATTGTAAGTAGAATACTTTTTTTTTTTTTAAATCGATTAAATGCTCCCCCCCCTACCCCCATAAATGAGCATTTATCCTTATGATTGTTTTAATAACTTTAATCTTAACTGTTTAATCAACACTAAATATCAACATATTGTAAAATGTACATCTTGTGTAATTATTTTATGGTTTTGCATAATATTAATACATCCCTTTGTATTTGAATTTTAAATTCTGCATTTGGCTGCAGGTTGCGGTTACTAAGAATGAAGATACTATAAGCAATCAATAACTAATAATTATTATTAGTGATAATGTGCTTTTACTTCCCATCAACTTAATACAATTTATTTAACAGTCTTACTATATGGCTATACCATAGATTTTAGTGAACCTTTTACAAAAAATGTTTTAGAATTATTAATTTAAATTTCTCTACAGTATGTTTTTTTTATTTAATATTTTTTCAATTTTTCCTACAATTTTTTAAAAATATGAACAGTAGTTTTTCTGTAATAAACTTGAAACCTAAATTACAAAAAAAAAAACCCCAGTATATTAATGTAAACATTTCTGTATTTAAAATCTAACTTATGCACAGTTAATAAGTGTGTTGATTGTATATATTATGTTCATAATTTATGAATATGGACTATTAGTCATTTATCAGCCAGTGATGGAAGAAAAATATTCAGCAGCTTTTAATTTGGATTGATATTAACCTATAAATATGAATCAATTTAAAGATACTTGTTACTTTTTAGATAGAAAGGCAGATTTTAATACTAACAAATAAAAAGATATGGTATTTTATTATAATATTATAATCACTGTAACTTAATTAATTATATAGAGAGCTGTTATTTTATCCAAATTATTGTATGGAAGTGAAACTTCCATTCTCTCTTGATATAACATAAAGGCAATATGAAATTTTATTTAAGGATGCTATATAAAATTCTAAAGATATAATGGCAAGATTATTAAGATAATTGCTATATTTTTCAATGTGCTAGATGTGAGACTATAGAACTTACTATTGTAAAGTTGTGTTTTCTTTGGCTTGAGCATACAAAGTTATTGAACTATAAGTAACTTCCTAAAACAGATATTACACTTCAGCAAGCCTTTTATGGGAGTAGCAGACATTCTAAAGATGTGCAAAATTGATTGCTCTCATTAAGAAAGATACAGCTGAGAGCAGAAAAGTTATTGAAGATTTCCAATAATTGAAATTTGTTGCATTTAAATATATATAGGTCTATTTGTGAATCATGGAATGATTTATATAATCATTGCAAAAGTCATCTTTAATGCTTTATTTTTTCCTTTCATGCTGATGTTGAAGTAGTCATATTAATTTATATGTCATTAAAAAATCCCAATATCAATAACAATCAACAATTTCAAACTGTTGTCAAGGCAACCTCCTTTTAACAATAAAGGTGGAATTCCACCTTTATTAATAGTCCAATATATTTATATAGACACTAAAAATTGCAACTTAACCACAGAGATTGAAATTATTGATACAAAGAAGTTTAAGTAAACCTCTTTAAACAAGTAAATTAATATGTTTCTACTAATGATGATAAATTAAAACCATACATAAGTCATTTAATTTAACCTTCTAATTTTTTTTAGGTATTTCCTGAGTATACATTTCATCCGATTGCAAGGCTAACAACAGAAGTTCCAATTCTCACCTGTGGAGGTTTAACAAAAAAGTAACTTGATATCTTTTTGTTAAATTTTTAAGTAAAATGTCTTATTCCCATATTCTAGTATTTCTATTAGTAACAGTATTTATTTATCTTTTTTTTTTAATGTTTAATATTTTAAAGACTTAAGATTTAATGTTTAATATTTTAAAGACTTAAGAAGATTCATGCACAGATGTTCTATTGAAAACATATGCAAAGTAGTGCATAAAAATTAACCAATTACGGAAAAGAACTTTATAAGAATAGCAATTGTAGTTGCAATAAAAAGAGTGACTGGCAATGAAAATGTAAAACAATATTGAAAAATAAAAAGTATTTTTATTGACAATAATAAAAAAATAATAGTGAATGCTGTGATATAAAAAAATTCTACACAACTATTTAAGCAAGATAAAATGGAATTGATAGATAATAAGATTCAATAGATTTTTTTTATTTATATAATATAGATATTTTTGAGAGTATTCAGTTATCTTAAAAAAATATCAAAAAAAAATTAACATTGGAATTTAATAATTTGAAGAGTTATTCCAAAATTTGATTATATTTCTAAATTCCAAAGCATTTATAAGAATAATTTTTCATTCAAAATTAGGACTAAGAAAAGAAAAACTTCGGACAGTAGGTAAGATCTAATAGTGGGTTTGAAGCCAGAGAAAAAATCATATCCAAATAATATTTAACTACCAAATGAAGTCTGAATCCACTTTGTACAGTATTAATATAAATAAAGTCAATTTTATTTTTTACAAAGACCTTGTAACTGAGTGGATAGCATACACATCTGATTATTAGGAATAAGCAGAATATTAAAGCCATGTTTGCAGCAACAGCATCAAAAAACTATAGTATGAATAGAAGTAATATAAATGTGATAGATAAGTTTGTAAAAGTTGCCTTTAAAGTCATTGTAGATTATTTATTTTAAGAAATATGTCCTTTGTAAGAATTATATTTCAAAACATGTTAATATGTAACAAATTATACCTAAAAACTTTATTATTTAATTAACATCTATTTGTACATAGAAAAGTAATCAATTGTAAATAATAAAATAAATGAAATACAAGCCCCATTTGAACTCAAGTCAAAACATCTTTAAGGCAATTGCAAGTTAATATTTATTGAAAAAAAGTCTTAAGCATTCTTCATATGTTACAACACATATTGATTTTTAGCTCAAATTGAAAAATTAAAAGAGTAAATAATTTTTGTTTCTCTCTTTCAATACATGGATCAATAAACTTTTAGAGCATATATACAAGTATGAAATAAAAATTTGATTAGCTTAAGAATACACACACACACAAGAGAGGGCCCCAAAATAACTGGAATCATTTTCTGATATATATGTCTGTTGTAGAATATACTTTTGCTGTTATATACTTCTTTCAGAAACCCTTCTGCATCAATCTGGCAAATGCCACCACTGTGTGAAATCATGAGGACATGTAGTGAATTTTTTTCTAAAATGCATTTCATGTATTTATCAATTTTTTTATAATGGTTAAATTGTTGGAATTAATGCTGATTTTTTTATGCAAATGGCATTTTTCTCTCAGAGTTAGATCAATAACAGCCAGACATTTTATCTGCATGTTCTGAAACATTTACATAATGTGGTAAAACATAAACATTCCATTTTGTGTAAAGAGAAGAGTGCAAACTCCACCCAATAGTGTCATCTCTCAAAGGTTTGAGTGTGAAACACTTTTTAATCAAATTCAGCATGACACAGATGATATATCAGCCATATTCCCTCAATCTCATTTCATACCATTTTTTTTTAAAATCTCCAATGAAAAAATGCTCAATTTTTTTTTGCAGACTTAGAACTTGGGGGTAGTGGAATGACAGAAACATTAAAATGCATCACTTTTCAAGTGTTTCTGGAATACTTCAAAAAGTGACAATCTGGTTTAGAATGGTGCTTTGCATTAAATAGACTATACTTTTTAAAGCAATTCAATTTGCAACACCTAAAAACAAAATATAGAATTTTTTATTTAAAAATTCCAGTTATTTTTGTGACCCCTTGTATATATATATATACATATTTAAATACATGTATATTGTCTATACTAAACTTAATATGATTATAAGGGACTTTTTTTTCACATGTATGAGGTCATGGGTATCAGTTGTATAAGATGGACTGGATAGTTGTGGGGAATTTGAAAGTCTGAGTTCAAATCCTTTATAATATATATGTATATATAATTTAAATCAGATCTGTCAAAAGTTTTGGCACACTTTGACCATAATTCTGATTAATACCCCTCACTATATATATATTTCCCTTCAGCATAATGATTTATCTCTAACAAGTATTATTCAAAATTTTTCCATGAAAATGCTTGAAAGAATAATATAAAGATTTCTCATAGATATATTGCCTCCTGTTGGAAAAAAATATAAATTGTAGTATGTGCAGAAGTTATAGCTTAAGTTACATTAGTTTCTTTCTAACTCACAAGCAATTATGTTAAGAGAAATCCACTTCATTTTAACTGCAATAATAATGATAATTTGGGCATTAATGACATAAGAGATAAATACAATAAATATAATCTATTTGACTAAAAAGTTACTGCTTCTAGAAAAGTGTATAAAAAAGCTGGTCTAGCACAGATACTCAATAGAATATATTAACTTTGTTATTTTGTAGTGAAAACAATAAATAATGTGGAAATAGTTCTATGGCCAATACAAATATTATTAAATCAGATAAAATAGTGATAATGATGAATGTCACAGAGATTTTAATAAAATTAGTGATAAGTAAATTTAAAGGCCAAATAAAATATTACTCTTGGAATTGATGCTACAGTATAATCTTGAGTATGAATAGAAAATGGAAACTACACACAATGGCAAATATTTTTTCATAGACATTTTAATAATCTTTAAAAATAAATCAACCAAGCATCGGAAAATATATTTTGTTAATAAGTATTTAATTATCAACCGAACGCAGCCACATTAAATATTTAAATGATAAATTCAAAATAAATAATAGATTTCTTAATGAGTTGATGTAAAAATTCTAAGAAAAAAACAGTGCATTATCTATTTTAAAAGTACTACATTGTCACTGAACTAAAACAAATAAACGAATAAACAAACAAATCCAGTATAAATATCAAAGTTTTTTTGAGAAAGGCGTTTACAGCATTCAATGTATGTAAGGCTAACAGCTTCATATATTATGCACCATTTAATTTATTAAAAGCTATACTTGATAATATAAATACAGTAAATGAATAAAACTCAAATGTACATAAGCCATAGAAGCAGGCCTAACATATATTATTTTTTGGTGCAGTATGCAAAAAATGTATCTTCTGATTTTCAATTCAAATTTTATTAATTTAAGTAATAACTGAAACACAGGCTTATTATATACCTGTGTCTATATATATGTAATATATAGAGTAAATGAGCACAGACTTTCACATGACCCACCACTCTCCACTCTATCTAATAACACTGATACAGTTAAACACATATCTGTTGAAAAGATAAATAATCACCAATATATGTATTTTATGCTAAACCAGCAATCATCAGTTGGTCCAGATTATCATCTCCACACATATATACTATAAGTGCTCAGATATATATTAAGATAGACAATCCTCATACTTTAATGGACAGGCTTCAATCTACTCCACACTCCAACTCTTCAACCGTCCATCCAATTGAAAATCTGATGATGGAATGCTCAAAGGTCACCCTGAGGCCGAGATTCTTGCCACACCCATGTTGACCTAAGGTCAATCTGAACCCCACATGTACAGGATATAATCCATTTAATACATATGCAAGGATGGGCAGACATCTCTACAATACCTGTGTCTATATATATATATATACATAGTAGATTAATTAAAGTAATTGTTTACATTTATTATCTAAAAATAGTAAAAATATTGTAGTCTAATAAAACAACTTCCAGTTTTATCAAACCACTGACTTAACTTTGATTTCAACCTTAAAAAATTATTCCCATTAATATTCACATATTTTTTAAAGATGAAAAATTAAAATCTTAATTACAATTTTCAAGTTGAGCTCTTTTATATACTAATAACACTTCTGATATGTTAAAAGATTACATCTAGTTCTACTTATTGAATTAGTCTCTCCCCAAAATATTTATGTGAAATTTTGGAATATGTTTTGAGTTGAATTAAACATTTAATAGCCCAGCTATAATTTGCCCTTCAAAAAAATATGATGATAATGTCTAATTATCTGCTGATGTTATAACAAGAGTACTTACCATGGATAACAATGATATATACATAGGAGATTCTTCTTACCCAAATCACTGTGTTTATGATATACCCAGTTGGGAAATTTTTAAACAAAAAAACTTTTATCCAAGTTATCCATAAGTAAAATTATTCTGTAAATAATCTAGTTTCCAAGTACTTTTTACTATCATAAAAAATGACAATTGTGCACATTGGTTTGAGAATTTGATTAGGTCCTCCATTAGATACATAAGACAATAGTGAATCTAAAAAAAGTTCATTCATGAAATTAATGGAATGTGATCTCCATCAATGGAAATTTCACTATTCTTGTTAGTAATTAAACTGACCTAGCAGTTATCTCATACTTTTGAAGCAAATTTACTTAGAAGTACAACAAAGGAATTGTTTAATCAACCCTGGCTAATTTACCAAATATCAATTTATTTCATTTGACATTGATATTTAATTAAAAAAAAACAATTCTATCATCTTGATATACCATATCATTACTTCTATTCATTATTAAAATTTCAGATAAATTGTTATGCCTTATTTAATGAAGATATACAATACATTTTCTTAGTACTGGATACCAAACATCTGTTTTTTTTTTGTAATTATCCAAATGTAATGATAGCTGGTCCTCAACTTTATCAGAACTTTCTATAATAATAATAAATATTTAAGTGAAAATATCATGCATCATTTTGCAAACATCTAGTTAGTATTCAATGAAAAATTCATGCCTGTTCACTTTTTGGCCAGGTCATGCATTACTTAAGCATGCAAACAAAAATCATCTATATAACTTATTTAATCAATAAAGTGATTTTCAGGATTCATTCTTCCATATATATCTTCAAAATTCCACCTATTAAACCTGACTCTTTTTTGTGATCAGTCCATTTTTCATTATTCAATTATATTTAAAAACATTTTGCATCCTGAAAGTACTTTTTCTGAACACGGTCAATATTTCAATTTTACCAAGGAATTACATAAAATTAACCATGATCAGCTTTATTTGCATCATCACTTATTTACATGGATATTGTTGCATAAGGTATCACCCATATTTTTATTATTAAGGCAATAATTGAGACATTTTTCAGAATAACCAGATCAAGAATTGTCAAGTGATAACTATCAATGGAAAAGTCACTATTCTCAAACTTTTCAGAATTTTCTATAAAGGTTTTGTGCATTTTAATATGCACTTTTCCTAGAAAATACACTCTGTAATTAACAAAAGTCATAAACTACAATGTAACCTTTTTCTTAGAGCCACTTAATCTAAACAGACATGTTGTATATACGTGTGCTTAATTGTTGCAAATGTACAGTTTTATGAATAAACAAAAGTTCACCTGTCTAAAAATTATGCAATTTTGATATTTTAAAAGTCTGAGAATTATAAATAAATGATCTGAGAAGAGTGTGTTAACAAATTATCGTATCTTATACAGAAATGATTTAGTTAAAATCTTGATAAATTATTTATCAAGGTGAATGGTATTTTTCCCAAGATCTGCTCCTTTGTATAAACTTAGAAGCCAGCTTAACAATATATAAACAAGATGGTAGGGTTAATTAGAGGCAATTTGAACACAGACTTTTAAGCTCCTTTCAACACGAAATAATATATATTTATATATTGGAGATTGTTTATCTTTTTCACATGTATGTGGTCATGCGTATCAATTATATTGGATGGAGTGGATAGTTAAAAGAAGCTTGAAAGTCTGTGTTCAAATCCCCTCTAATTACATCTAAAGTTCTATATATATATTATACTTGTATTCAAAAATGGTGGTAGATTAATAGAGTCTTCTATTTGTTTTAATTAATGGAAGCTTTCTTTTATGGAGAATTTCTTCACTGAAGATATTTTTTTATTATTTAATAGAATATCAAAACTATGTAGTAATAAAAACCAAAGTCAAATGCATGCAATGATTAATGTAATAATAAGATTAAAAATGTATTGATTTTTTTTTCAATGCAAACATCAAACAAATTTTAAATTGATTATAGAATAAAGTATTATAACAATGTAAATCTGAATTAATAAAAAAGGATTAAAAATAATATACATGGCTAAGCAAACAATCAAATATCATTCCTATCATCAAATAATTAATGATCAACAAGATAATTATAAGAAATTGATTTTTCATTTTTTTACTTTGTTGTTGAAGTATCAGTTTAATTTTCAAGGGAAATACATTACTATATTATCCAATGTTTATAAATAATGGTAGCAGATGTATCAATGAGATTTTTAAATATGTAATTAAGCTAATTAAAATGTATAACCTCAAGTACTTTTGGTACAATCTCCTGTAAATAATTATTTTAAAACCACTAGCCTTATCTAGAGCAATATTAAGCAAGATTGATGATAATTCGATTTGGTCATATCCTCACAGAAATTCTCTCATTTCTAATTTTTCTCATGGTTTTCTCGATTAAAAATTTCACTAGATTTACAATCTCATCTATGGGAATAATTACTTTTAATGTTTTGTGCATATTTCTGTTATTAATACAGTCAAATATCTTATTAAATTTCATACAAAGTAGACATATATCTTTATTATATCCTTGGAATTTTGAAATCAATTGTCTTATGAAAAAAAATCAGTAAATAATTAATCTTCCTTTTGTAAAGCCTGCTTGAACAATTTCTGTTAATTTGTCTATGACATCAACATTTTTATCAATATATTATAAGTAGTAGGTAATATGGATATTGTCATGTAATAAACAATACTTTTTTTACTATATACATCTGGTTCTCGTTTTACGTGATAGATAGGTTCCTCATAAAACATGCGCAAATGAAATCACACAAAAATAGATGTAACTTACATTGAAAAAGGGGGGATGTGGTCTGTGATTTTTCAAAATTCACGTAAAAGCAAAGCACCAACGTAAAATTACTTTAAAATTCGTGCAAAAAAAAAAAAAAATAAGGAAATAAAATATGACTAATAAAAAATTTCAAATTTGAAAAAAATTGATACAAGACAAACTTTTTTTAACTATAATATTTAATTTTATTCAAAATAATATATTTTTATGCATAATTTACAATACAGTAATTTACATTTTTTTATACATGTTTTAATTATTATGATTTTCTGGTGACAATGTAATTAGTAATTAATCTTTGAGACGATGATTTTATTAATTGTTTATGAAGCTCGCGATATCCAGACATACAAACATTTAGCTCTCGTTGAAATTTAAGAGCACATTAATGATTAGTGTCATTAATAAGAAAATAATAATTGATTACGTTCTTTTTTAAAAAGCAAAAATAGAATGTGATTTAAAATGCAAAATTAACATGCACAATGTTTGAACAAATTTACATTATAATCTTGTAAAATTTAATATGTGTATACATAAAATATGGAAATCATGATTTTAATTTCATTATTGCATAAAATCTTACTATTATAAAACACTGAAAATATTGAAATTACTAAGATGAAAGTCGAATTCCAATAATGTGCTATTACTTTCAATATAACGTAAGTGCGCGAAATTTATTATTTAAAGTAATAGCACATTATCGAAAATCGACTTCCGGTGAAACACGAATCGCATAACTTCAAAATCATGTTAAATAAGTCCGCATAAAAAGAGACCCAGGTGTATATATCTTCCTTCTCAAACAGTATAAATTTTTTTAATTTTAATTGTTATTTTATATCAGATATATTGTGTTCTGTAAAAATAAAAATTAACATATAATGTTGAACTTTCTAGACATCTTGCTAAACACATACATAGGAAATTATATACTCATATATCTATACATTCAAATCATCTTTTTGAGTTTTGCTGTTTGAATTTCAGACTTTATATTTATTCACAGAGGGCATTGCTGAAATATCTCAACATCATGGTAGGTGATTTAAGTGTTTCCTATCTATTTTCAACTAGTGATATGCATTTTATATATATATACTTAACCCTCTTCAACAGGAAATTCCTTGGTCAGATTATTACTACAGATGGAAACATAATGGATGAAATTAATTATAGAATTAAATTTGGAGTGCTTTTGATATACTTAACTCTCTTCAATAGCGAATCCCTTGGTTAGATTATTACTGCAGATGGAAATATAATGAATGAAATTAATTATAGAATTAAATTTGTAGTTCTTTTAATATACTTAACTCTCTCCAATAGCAAATCCCATGGTCAGATTATTACTACAGATAGAAATATAATGAATGAAATTAATTATAGAATTAAATTTGTAGTGCTTTTGATAGAAATAATATCAAAAGAAAGTAAGCCTATGTGTTTGATACAAAAGGTTTTTAATAAATATGTTTTACCAGTACTTATTTATAGATTTGAGACTTGGATACTTAATAGAAGAGAAGTACTGAGATTTCAAACCACTCAATAACGCATAGAGACATGTTAGGAGTAACAATAAGAGATTGAAAATGAAATACATGGATGAAAAAACAGACAGGTTTTACTGACATCATTGAAATAATTAAAAGACAGAAGTGGAGGTGGGCTGGGCATATTTCTAGAAGAGATGATAATAGATGATCAGTTGAAATCTTGAATTGACTGGCAAGAGATTATAAAAGACCTAGAAAAAGACCACAGGTGAATTGGATGCATGAAATAAAGAAGTGGGCTATGGTGATGTGAAGGGAGGCAGAGAAGATGAATTGAACTTGGAAAAACTTTCATCCTGGAATGAATCAATACCGATTGAAAATGATGATGATGATGATGATGACGATATATATAGATATGAAAATAGCACAATATTTTTTCAAGATTTACCAATTATATATATATGCCACCAAAATAAAAACGCTTATTTTATTCTTCACTGTAAATTATTTTTTCTTAATCATATATTTGCTTATTGATTTTGTTTAAATAATCTACTTTTATTTACTAAATTTTATTCATATTAAAATTTAATTTTCTAATCTTAATCTCTCTCTCTTTAATAAATGACTAAGATTTACAACCTATATAGAATAATTAATGGATTTCTCGTTTATTATGTTAAGCCCATTAGTGAAATATTTAATGAAGTTATTATTATTTTTTTTTGTTAAACTGTGATTTGAAATTTTAATTTTTTAAAAATACAATTTAAAAAGATATAGTTATTTTATTTACATATTAAATTTTTTGTTGTTTTAAACATTCACCTTTAATTTATATGGCTGTTATATATCTCATCTTTAAACTATACGTAAGGAAGTAGGGGAAAATATTTAATAGTAGACATTGTATTCAAAGATAAGTCTGGCCCATGATTCTTTGTGCCAAATTACGTTACACTTTTTTTATTTAGAAGGCTTATATATATAAATTATTTATAATAACTTGAATCTTTTATAACTGAAATACGGGCTTATTATATACTTGCATCAATATATGTAATATATAGGTTATATAAGCACAGACTTTCACATGACCCACCACTCTATCTCATATCCTGATACACCTGAACACATATATCTCGAAAAGATAAATAATCACCAATATATGTATTTCATGCCAATCCAGTAATCATCAGTTGGTCAGATTATCATCTCCACACATATATGCAATAAGTGCTCAGATATATATTAAGATAGCCAATCTTCATACTTTAATGGATAGGCTTCAATCCACTCCACACTCCGAATTCTTCAACCATCCATTCAATTGAAAATCTGATGATGGAATGCTCAAAGGCCACTCTGAGGCTGAGATTCTTGTCATACCCATGTTGACCTAAAATCAATCTGACCCCTCATGTACAGAACATAATCCATTTAATATATATACAAGGGATGGGCAGACATCTCTACTATGTAATAACTGAAATACAGGCTTATTATATATCTGCATCAATATATGTAATATATAGGGTATATGAGCACAGCTTTCACATGACCCACCACTCTATCTTATATCACTGATACACTTGAACACATATATGTCGAAAAGATAAATAATCACCAATATATGTATTTCATGTTAAACCAGCAATCATCAGTTGGTCCAGATTATCTTGAATCTTTTATGAAAATGAAAAATCTAGGGAAGATGAAAGTATTATGGAACAAAGGATATAAAAAAATGAATATTGTATGAAAAGCTAACTTCTGGAATTTCAGAATAACGAATATATATCCCTCCTTCCAAAATAAAAAGGACAATAATGACTTAAAAGAACAAAATTACTGACTCATTGATAGTAACAAAATAAAGTTTCATAGAAAATATAAAAAGGTAAGAAGAGCATCAATATTAAATTTGTAGCCAAAAACATAACCTGATGACTATGAGTTATTACTAACATAGATAAATTCAATATCAGCAGAATTAGTGATGCCTAAACATTCCTACTAGGAGGGTTTTCTAAGAAAGGCATGTTTTTATGAAATAGTCTAGTTGAAGAGAGTTACCTTATCAATAGGCAGTAGTTCTATCAATAATAATCTAAGGAAAGATTAACTTATTTTAGAGGCTTGAGACTACATAATCATGGTCATGTGATTTACTGTTGTAAAGTTATATTAATTGTGAAACAAAATTCTAGCAAACAAAAATATCAAGCTTTCTATTATAATCATTTTGTAGATAAAGTGTACTTTAAAGTAAACATAGCTGTGTATACATAAACAAAGAGAACAAATCACCCTCCTTCAGGATTTTTTTGTAGTAGTAGGATAGAAGATTCTATCATCAATACATTTGCTTTAATTTTGCTTTTATATGTATGTAAATTAGTTGCTTATATCAATAGTATGTATATTTAGAGAATCTATCATTAGCAGGTTTTCTTCATTTACTTATATACACAAATAGATCAACCTCATATATAGATGATATTATTACATGATCTAATTAACAGTTAGGCAATTTACATTCTATGACCTATAATTCAAATTTATTGACTATGCTATTTTAAATAGAGGGGAGTGAACTCAGGATTTTCAGTCTATTCATCCACTCCATCTCAAACAAGCAATATACATGACCACATATGTAAAAAAGGTAAATAATTTCCAATATATGTATTTTGTGCAGAACCAGCACTCATCAGTTGGGCCAGATCATAATCTCACATGCACATATACAATCAGTGTTTGGCTTATATTAAGATAGCAATTTCTTAAGCTTTAATGGACAGGCTTCAATCTTCTCACCCTTCCAACAGTTCAACTATCTATTTTATTGAAAAACCAACAATAGAATGCTCCAAGTCCTTGGTGGATTTGATATTGTAGTCATGCCCATGTAGATATTATGTCAATCTAATCCCTTATATGATCTGACCATTATACATTCATTTATATTAATATGAAAGGGATGGGCTGGACTTATACTATGATGTAACCTATTTCCAAGGCAATATGTAATTAACCTATTTATTCAGTATACTGAATGAATAGGTTAATAACTATTATTTGAACATTATATCAGCAAGTAGTGATTAAACTTGCATGGGTGTATGATGGATGGTACAGATTGAGCAGTATTACCTGGCATTTCTGGATCAATTAGTATGAAGATCTGCTGTTTTGTTTTTTTTTGATACTGTAAGCTTTTGAATTCAAAAAATCTGAGTATTTATAACACAGACTTAAGAATGTATTGATTCTAAGGCAAAAGAATTAAATATTTTTCTTGTTTAATTAATAAAAGCACTATTATAATTGTAATATTTACTAAGGCAATAAACCTTTAAGCATGTGCGTTTGAAAATGCGAAGGTAGGGCCTCTACAGGTCTTAACCACAAGCTTGTGGTCAAGACCTGTAGAGGTCCCTACCTTCGCATTTTCAAGCGCACATGCTTATGGTTAAGAGTAGAGGTCCCTACCATCGCATTTTCAAGCGCACATGCTTAAAGGTTTACGTAATCAATGTGTGTTAAATAAATTTATATTATAATTGTAATATAGTCAGTGTTGTATTTCATTAACTTATTTTTCATTAAAATGTTATAGATTCAAAAATAATTTCTCAAATAATTTTTTAAAATCTCATTTAAAATACAAAATATATTGAAACTAATTTTTATAAATGTTGTCTCTTAAAGAATATCTTTGTTTATACGAAAATAATTTTCTTCTTTAGATTTTTGTCAGAATTGAAAATAAATAACTATTTATAGTATTCCAAAATGTCAATAATATTATTACGTACTTAATATTTATATTTAAATCATCCTACATTTTATTTCTCTATTTATATAAATAACTTTTGTTCTTATTAATTTATTCTTTTTCTCAATAAACTTTAAATATATATGCACGCTCAGTATCAAAGTTACTTATCTATTCACTATGTGGTGGCAACTAAAAAAATTCATTATCAAATAGAAACAAAACAAGTCGCAAAGAAGTCATGAAGTGAATAGCAGTATAATTACTATTTTGTTTCCATTCTATGTGGGAAGTATTGTGATGGTCACGTGGCGATAGAAAGTGAGCTTAAAGAAGCATGAAAATAGGCAGACTTTTAAAATAAAAGAGAAATATTAGATAAAAATTTTGATATCAATACAGCCATCAAAATAAAAATAAAAAAACAGTAGAATAAATAAGTGCTCAATTATATCGTGCAAGATCATGTATTTCTGAAAATACATATATTGGAGGGGAGGGGGCGACATAACATTGAATAATTTGTACTGATTCTATATTTTATATTCACAGCACTTTGACTTTGCCAAAAAGAGGTATATAAAAATGACTTATGTATCTCAATTATGCAACAAAGTAAATTGTATAAAATATGTTGTATGCATTTGTGAGACCTGTTTTAGTCGCAATTTTACCTTTATTACTGTAAACAGGGATCAGCTTTCAAGAATACCCATTGTCTTAGTTTAAAAAGGGAAGTTTAGTTAGAAAATGTAGTTGCTAAATATATATTTAAAGATAGGTGGTTGGTAGAAATAATAATAAACTTATGATTAAAATTAATTGTGAAAGTTTATTTATTACGAACGTGATTGCAAAATGCAGAATAAATAGAGTGATTTGTATATAGGATTTTTCAGTCTATTCATCCTCCATTCTATTTCAAAGAACCCATACACATTACCACACACGTGTAAAAAAAGACACATGATGTGTATTGATGTATGGATTGTTTGAGATAGTGAAGAAAGAATAGACTGAAAAATTCTGAGTTCAAATTCCTCTATTTATATATATATATATAAGAAACATTCAGTATAAGCATATGAAATGTTGTCTTGAAATAAAGAATGTTAAAATGCAACATATTAATTACTTTTGCTAGCACATTTTTGGAAAACAAGAGAAGTGAAATTATGAGAAGCTATATTAGGCAGTGTAGCTTAGATTAGTTCAATTTATAACAGATCACTTGACATCAAGGTAGACATCAACTATCATTAAATTGTAACATATTGGAAAATAGCTCTCAAATAGCAGCCAATAGTCAAGCGTTGTTGGTCATGAGGTCATCGCAGCCGCCTTGCAAGCAAGTAGTTGTTTGCAGTCGGTTGTGGGTTCACGTCCCGGCCGATGCTATGGCATATGAAAAAAAAACAGCCAATAGAAAACAAAGCTGGTTAATTAAAGAAGAATATTAGCAACATTTATCAATGGTTTCTAATTCCAAATTCTGAGTACAAAGAACAAAAAATTAATTATTAATGAAAAACAATACTTATTACTATAGCCCCATTATTATGGTTAGAAGCTATAATAACACCTGTAGCTGTTTTAAGATGTCTATATTTCTGTCATGCTATACATAGGACAAATAAATGACTGCCTAAATCTAAAATAAAATTTTAATCATAGTGTTATTACCTGCAATGGCAAAGAAAATATTGACCTGACCCAGAAGTGATTTGCTTTATTGCCTTAGACCAAAATTTAACAAACATCTTAAACAATAAAAACAACTGTATCTTGACAAATAACTAAAATTTGGAGTTTATATTTAAAAAAAAAAAAAAGGATTAAGGAAGGGTCTACAAAATCACATTCATTCAAGTTGTACATAAAAATACTTGACAGTAATATATATGCTGATTAAAATATTTATTACTGTAAAAAATATTTCACTTTTAAAAGGCATTTGAATGAAAGGGAAATTGTTTGTAATTTTGTTGTAATATATTTGAGTATGCCTGATATATAAGTAGTTTTTTTCATTAGTCTTTAAATTTTTTATTTCTGTGTTGAAATTATAGAAAGGAAGTATTTTCGTTTTTTGTGGAAATAAACAAAGCAATAGTATAATTTTTTTTTTATTTCCAGCTATAATGGGAGTGAATTTGATTTGTCCATTAAATATTGCTCAAGATTATATCATTTTATATCTATTGATGATCAATAATAAAGTTAATTAAAATTAAATTAACATTTAATGGTAGATCTAAAATATTTGTGGCAGATATGTTAGTTCAAATGCCTATAACATGCATATTTATGACTATGATGCATTTTATATCAATATTAATTGTTGTGTAATTTTAATAAATTGGGTTTTAATCAACTAACCTGAACAGATTTCATTTTAGTCACATTTTCTATGTCTATATTTTTTGCAAGCTAGAACTAAGAGTTGTAATGGAAAACTAGTGGAAATATGAAGAGTTTAAACTAAACTCTTGAAAATAACTCTTTGTCAGAAAGTGATGTTTATTACAAATACAAGTTCACAAGATTGTATATTTGTTCTAGAATTTTAGGGTTAGATGATGGGCCTGGAAATGTAATCATAACCCTGAAAGAACTTTTTTCATGAAGAAGTATGAATACTACTGTTTATAAAGTTTGATTATGCCATGCATAAATAAATACATTTTTTTTTTAAATCTTAGTAAAATAATTAAATATTCTTGCCTTACTCATTTATGTTTATTGAATTAGGAAGTGCCAAGGGTATATTTATGGATATTATTAAACCTTAAGATTTAGAATCTGATAGTTGAACAGAAACTTCCATTATGATTTATCTTCTTTGAACTTGGAATGTGCTGAATTTTGTGTTATGCATATACAATTTATTCAAATCACACATATGGCAAATCAGAATATGGTAAGGCATATAAGTGTATTTATCTTAAGCATCATGTGTTTGTTTCTTTCATACCATTATGTTCTATATGTATATATAATATTAACACATTGTAACAGAGAATAAAAGTAAAATTTATTTAAATAAACCAAGTACACTTTTAACACATTAGTGTCATAATCGTGATTAACAAATAAACGGAAAAAAATACAACATTTAAAAATAGATTTAAAAACCCATTTCTTATTTATTTGAACTATATATATATATCAAATTTATTAAGCGCAAGCAAATAATATTATAACATGAAAGGCTTAAATCTTCAAAACCTGCGCCTTAAACATGCTAACATACAGCCAATCGGATGTAATAATAACTGCACATGGACCTCTTAATTCTGAAACGCAAGTCAAGACTATCCCATCTTTTTTTGATAGTTTTGACTTGTGTTTCAGAATTAAGAGGTCCACATGCAGTTATTATTACATCTGATTGGCTGTATGTTAGCATGTTTAGGCACAGGTTTTGAAGATATATATGTAGTAACAGAATAAAAATAATGCTAAGCTTTTATTTAATAGGCCCACTGATTTGGGTGGCATTTGTAACAGAATGAATATGTGGACCATGAAAGAATGGTCCTATTTTAATAGTGCCCCATAATATACACTGAAGTTGGATGCCATTTATAACAAAATAAAAAAATTGGTCATATTGTATCCTTTGTCAGAGCTTAATTATTGATCACCATTTGTAACAGAATAAAACTAGGAACCAAGTAAGAACAATCCCAGATTATTAATGCTCATGATTTTTTTTTTTCATATGTCAAATGCATTGACCGGGAAGCGAACACGGGCCAGCTGCTTGGAAGGCAGCTACGCTAACCACTAGGCCACCAATGCTTGAGCAATGCCCATGAATTGTAGTGCATTTATAACAATGAAAATAATAAACTAAGTGAATATCAATCAATGAATAACAATCTAACACTTAATTCACTAAAACAATGATAATAATCTTTGTTGTAGTCTCATAAATTCAAACAGCTTTTAGACTGGATAGAAAATAAGTAAAATCATTGTTTCAAGCTATTCTAAAAATATGAGCTTTATTTGCAATAGATTATAAGATAAAGACAATAAAACCAAGTATCATCTTATAAGCAACAATCTATGTTTAATATATAAACCATTTAGAATAGAATAAATATAATGATAAAAAATTAGACTAATAAATCTTAATATTTCTTATGAATCAAAATACTGTTTATAATAACACAAACTTATAGTAAAAGTTAAATGTTATTTATATTTCAATTAATGGATGAGATAATTTAATATGCCCTACAAATCTAAAAATATCAATATTTAATTAAGTATATGACTTATTAATTGATTTCTAAGTATAATTAAATATAAAAAAAATACTAACTCAGCCATGCTATACCACTAATACCAATATGCTCTTATTAATTAAGTCAATTATTATAAAATTAAATACTTAATAATAATAATACAAAATTCATTAACCTAACTTATTTCTCCACTATAAAATAAAATCATCCTATTGGTTGACTAAAATTTATAACATCCAATCACATCAATATATAAAATAAATGTTAGATTCATATTTGATGTTTATTCAAATGCAATGGACAAATATCTAACTACTCTTCAATTTAATAAAGCTATATTATTAAAACTTGAGACTATAATTATCAAAATATATGAAAGATTATTAGTGTTGATTATAATCAAATATTAATATTAAAATTTCATATCTAAACTGAGTTTATGATTTGCATCAACAAATTTTAAATATAATCAAAGCAAATCACTCTAATTTGTAACAGAATAAAATTTATTATTACTAACTATAATCAAATGAGATTATAATCTTTATGACTGCATACTGACTTAATATAATATACATCTTAATAAATAATACTTTAAAATAAAATATGTGAATATCTAATTGCAGTTACCTTTACTCATCTTTAATAATTATTATATTTGCATCTTTATCAATCATCAAATCAATTCATATATAATTTCTATCTTAATATGATTTTACTTGTAACCAACAATAAAGTTACAGTAAGCTTCTAATTATTTATTAAACATTTAAAAATATCTAATCAGTTAATTTATTACTGTATAAAATTCTATACTTGGTCAGATATTAATATTAAAATTAATACAAAGAAAATATGTAATTATAACTTCTTACCTACTCTGTGATTGAACTTTTGTAACTGCTTCTAATAAATTATATGGTATAATCAATTCGTGAATAATATCCTATCCAAGTATCATTAACCAATAAATTTGCATCATAAAATTGAATGACAACCAAACAAGTTTACTTGTTTTTAAATTAATTCAACATTTATTAACAAATGGATAAAAATTAAATAATATATATATATATGGCAAACACCATAAACATTTAAAATATATACATATGTTTCAATTATGTCTTATGCAATAGGTACTCAATTGACATGAATTCTTTTAATTAAGTGATTATACATCAAACTTCACCTATCAACTAAGATTAAAATGTATATTTATGCAATACAAATGTGTTGTAATACATATTCACTTTTCAAAATATAAGAAAGTTCAAGACATAATTAACCTTTATATATATATAGTTAATTGAAATAGAAAATATATTAAAGATGAATCTACCTATTCATTAACATTGTTGTAAGAGAATAAAACAAATATAAATACTTGAAATTAATATATAGTCAACAAATAAAGAGATAAATATTTTTAAATTATAATTACAGAGCTATACAATATAAATTTGAATTTAGGAAAACGTAACTCTCTTATATCTTATGTATGTGTAAAATAAATTGCTATATAAATTATACTATTTATATACAATTATGCATATAACTATATATATATATTAGCAAATGCCCTGATTAACTGTCCACAAATATGACATTTCCAAAACAGTACAATAGTTCTAAGGTCTATTTCTTGAACTGCAATCTGGTGATATTTTGTTATTTCAGAAAAAAGTAGAAATAGCATGGAAAGTTATTAGATTTGAAGCACATTTTATTAGTTATGATATTTTTTTAAGATATCCAAAATATCCTTTCATGTAGCAGGTATTTGGTTTATGTGAAATTGTAAGTGAACAAACACTGATTTATATCCATTACAATGCAATGTAAATAGTCTTTCCTTTAGCAAGTATTTGATTATAAAACATTACAAATTAACAGATGCTAATTTCATCCATGACAATGCAATGGAAATTGAGACAATTTATATCTTGTGTATAAATAATTCATCAGTCTCATAAACTTGTATTGACAGGTAACATTAACATTTAGATCTCATCATTGAAAAGTAGGTAATATTCATTTTTAAAAGCAAAGAAATATTCCAATGGGTTTTTAAATGCTATGAATTAATTTTCCTTCTTTCAATAAATTGTTGCTTTTCACAAATCCTTAACAAATCTATCCAGTTAATATACAGATACTTTTGCTTTTATCCCATCATTCTATTCATTTAATCATAAATAAATAAAAACATTAAACATTACATGATCGCCATCTCTTATACTAGCACATCATTGTTATTAAACAACAGTAGTGTCACCCTGTGCCAACCAGAGTAATCAATGGATGCCAGAAGGCTTGTGCATAAAATCCCTATCTAATGCCTACTCATCCATTAGCCCCAGACTAGTTTCTGGCTTGTGGTTTTTGTCAGTGAGGAGCTAGGTGCAGTGCTCTCAGATCCAAAGCTCCTCACTGATGAAGGCCATAAGCCAGAAACTAGTCTGGGGATATTGGATGAGTAGGCACTTGTGCCGGTCAAAATCGTGTATTCATTCAACAAGACCAATAATCCGAGCAAAAGTACCTTGAATCCAACCATGCACAAGATACATATGTCAGGACAAGAATGAATCCTAACCTATTTGCCTAAACTATTGCCTCTCTGACTAATGGATAATGTTTGTGATGACACTAGCAGTGCTTGGTTTTATTCTGTCCCATCTGGAGGTCATGGTTCACAGAGACTCAAAATTATAAAAGGGTTTATATGAAAAATCAATGATTTAATGGATTCTGATGATTGCAGAATGGTACAGATATGATTTGGATCGATTACTAATGGTTTGAACCGTGAATTTAAATCAAGGAAATATTTAAATAAATAGATTAATTAACCTTAGAGATTGGGAGTGATGACAAACTAAGCTTATTTAAAATAACAACATTATAGGAATTTATTAAGGAATTTAGTACAAAATAAGTTAAGTCTTTGTTTATACAACTTGGTGATTTTATTTAATTCGTTTTGATGCGGCTTTGACAAACAATGTAAAAGTTTGTTAATTGGTCAGCCAAAACCAATCAGCAATAAAATATTATTAACCCTTTTAAAAGATTATAAATAAATCTATTTTATATATATTACAAGATATGAAAGATGTGCATTTAAAATACTATTACATTTAAAATCATTTGTATATAATGAGTGTGGGAAGCAAAATAGTTCTTAAATAAATAATTGACAATTATACAGTCAGATTTAATTAATTAACAAAATTGGTTTGTGAAGGACATGCCACCATGGCAGAGAGCCTTTCAGGTTTGCTAAATAAAGATATAAAATGATAAAGAAGGCAGTATGCTATTATAGATTACAACAAAATAAATGAAGTCTGTTATGAACCTCTGGGTGGCTTTACTAAAGAAAATTTCCTAGTAAATACAACTAGATGATGAGAAATGCTAGCCCTCTAGCAAAACATGTCTCTAAATAATCATAATAATATTTTGATGTGCATATACATCTTAATGGCAATGCTCGAAAAGATCCCTTGGTGTGAACTACGTCTACTTTGAGGGAGTGTAAAAGATTGGACTGGTCAGATTCTGAAGGTCCTAAGAGGTGATTAGCAAAGCAAAATAATAATAATAAGTGATTGGTTGTAACTATAAATACATAATGCCTCAGACATATATAAATAGATAGTGTATCACTAACAAAATTATTAAATGAATTCCTGATTAAAATAATCAGTTCCCTGACGTCAATAGAAAGTCCCCACAAACCTTAGTCCACTAATGAATGAATCATAAATATAATATATATATATATATTAAAAAAAAGAATTAACTAAAATATAAATTGTTTTCCACACTTCACAAATATTTCATTTATTAATAAGTTCTTAAATAGTTTATCAAAGATTACAAAATAAGGCTGTTTTTAATTAACATAGACGGGCATTAAATATCAAACTAATAAATTATAAACTATAATTTTAATATTTTCTGACAAATAAAATATATGTATGAAATGTATATACTGATAAAATTCTATGATAAATTTTACTTAATTGATTCACTAAAATTATTTATTCTTTCAGAAATAATTACAGAAATATTTTAAATTGGAGGTAATAGTAAGATACTTTTAAAATAATTTCAATCATTCAAATAAATCTATATATGAGTACAAAACTAAATGAGCTTTCTATTAATTAATTTACGGGAAGTAAGTCTCTTGTAATGATTTTTAAGTTAAAAAAAAATAACAGGGGAAGGATTTAAAGTTAATACCTCATTGAATTTTGTATTTGACAATTTCAGTAAGTCAAATAATCTAAACAAACCGACAAAAATTAATTTAATTTGCTGCATCAAAATAATGTAAGATTTTATAAGAATTGATATTTTAAATTGAATAAAATTAAAAGACGCATTTTAAACCAAGCCATATAAACATTACACAGATATAAAATATAAATTAATATAGATTTTGAAAACAAGTAAAATAAAATCAATGGCTTGTGGCGAATTGGACGTTACCTCAGAATCAATCAGTTAATACAGGCAGTTAATACAGTCAGATCATTTCAGGCTTCCTTGACACAGACAGTCTCTGGCTAGATGTTTACAGCACTGGAAAGGCATGGATGGGCGGGTGGAACAGACCTCTGAGAAGCAAACGACTGATCTTTTCACCCCGTCATTTATTTAGGCACGATATATATATAGATTAATCACTTCTCTTCAGTAAACTCAATAATAATTCCCTAATCAAATTTTCCACTATTTATGTGTTCTGGTCTTATCTACAGGATTCAATCTATACTGACCACCAATTGTAATTGCTCTAAGCAGTACTCTGAGGTTGGTGCCTGCTTTGTAGGAAAATCTATAATCCTACATGCCTCAAGGGTTGATTTCCTAATTACAAAAACAACAACAAGCATATTAAGTTTATCAGTCATTGTACTAACAAAATCTATTTAATTAAGATTTAGATTAACAAAAATGTAGATTTTATTCAGAAAAATTTTAGGAATTGGTACAATGACTTTCGCATTTAATATTTGATTAAAACTTAAGTAGAAATTTACAAAATATAATTGATCCTTTAATGTACATTTATCAAAAGATAAATATAAAATGTTACCAACTGATTAATTTAAGAAAAATGAACTTTAATGAAGATTTTAAAATATTTGTAACATTTTATAGATATCTAGGATTCAATTACATATAAATACCAATTTAATAAAATAAACATAATATAGTTTTACAAATATTATAAAATAAATAACTATTATAAAAGGTTAGTTAATCATAAAATACAAATTAATTAGATACAAGATTACAATATTGCTTATAATTATACTACCACCAATTATGGGATAGTGTCAGTTATTATAAAAGGTTGGGTTCAAACCCACACTAGTGCTGATGACATTGGCACTAGGTGAAGCAGAAATATGTACTATATTTCCAGCTTCACACTAGATAGGAATTTTACGCACAAGCTTTTTGGCACCCATTGATTACTCTGGTTGGCACAGGGTGGCACTACTATATGGAGAGTTTTGCCTTGTTAAATAAAATATAAGAAACTTAGGTTAACTTCTATTGAAGCCAAGACACAAGAGAGAGAGGGAGGGGGGGAGAGAGAGTGTGTGTGAGTGAGTTTAAACTAATTGACATCATACATACTATAGCAATGCTCTGCATTAACTCTTTGGTCAATTTCAGCTAGTGTTCCATAAATAAAAGTCTTATTACACGGTAATAGCACAAAAATAAATCTTTTATAATTATTGTATATTTAATATACAATACTTATGTCTTAAAATACCAATATTACTCTTTCACTCTAACATAAACAAAACATTTTAGACTACATGTACTTTCACACTCATTTTCTAACACTATTGTACAAATATAATGACAAACATACTTGAGACATTAAATATTCAGGTGTACTATTTGTAATTTATTGTGAATGCAGTAATGAAAATATACATAATAAAGAAAAAATAATATCTTTATTAAGACTATAAACTTTATTATTTATACATTCCTTTTTAAAATAAATGAAGTCAATTAATAATTTTTATACTCTACAATTAATAATAAATATTTCTTTTTCTCATTATTATATAATGTTATAGCAACATATTCCAATGCTCTCCAGGTTAATGTATTTACTATTAAAATCAAACGAAAAAAAATATGATTGATCTTTCACCACATATTGAAATTGATTTCAGATTTCATATATAAAGGATAGTTTGTGGGTTCATCCATATATGATTTTGATTATGAATATATTGATGTTTTGGCATCATACAAGCCATCATCTAGGATCAAGCCAAAATGTCGGTATATTCATAATCAAAATCATACATGGATGAACCCCCAAAATATATTTATATTTATAACCTGTGAAAATTTCTTTGTGTCAATATATATATAAAACTACTCACACATTTATCTCATTTTAAGAAAACTCATATCAAGTAATTGAAAAAAAGTACTGTAGTGTATTTTTGGTTTCAAATTCAGAAATAAAAGGCTAGTAAACTACCCATGCTGGATAATGCATGTTATTAATTAACCCACCCAAGATTATTTACTATAAGCATTGTGATATAATAACAACTACACTAATAACAACATATGGGATAGTCCCTATGAATGTGCCCTGCTTGGTTTCTTTAAGGCATTAAAAGAGAATTAAAGATCCTCCTTTGAGTAGATAGATTATTGACTAATTGCCAGATAAAGTAGATCACTAAGTACTAAGCACCAAGTAAAGTTGTACCAAGTAAAGAAAAAAAACTATCATATGATTAATAATGTTGATTAAAATTGATTTACCTGTTTTTAAAATCAAATATTTTGTTTACTTTTTTCATTTTGTTTAGGGATTTTTTTTAAATATGAAATTTAAATAATGATTATTTAAATAATTTAAAGTAATTTTAATAAATGCCTACTTATACAACATATACAGATACACACATTTACAACCATGTTAGAAAGTTATTGATTAGTAAATACAAATTTTAATTATATTAAAGATTTAAAATTAAGGATAGCTTTAATAAATAATCCTATAATGGTTAGTGCTATTAAATCAACTATTTTATGATTATTTCATAGAATTCCTCAGATTAACTTACAGATTTATATATGTTCAAAGAACATTACTTCATTATATATATAAAGCATAATAAAATATAATCTTTAAAAACTTGGGATAAAAATGACTAAATTGTAGAAAATTTACTTATTAATTCCAACATCCCTGCATTTCTTTTTCATGTGTGTAGTCATGTGAATCTGTTGTTTGAGATAGAGTGGAGGATGAATAGATTGAAAAATATGAGTTCAAATCCCTCTACTTATATATGAGCTTACATTTGCATAAAGAACCAGTTTCTTTTATCTTTATACATTATAAAACTGCTTTTTTGGTCACTGAAAATTCACTCAACTTTATGATATAAAGATAAGATAGAAACCACTTCCTTACACATACATACATATGTATATTAAAGAACTATTTCCAATATTATTGTTACTATTATCGATCTATAGCTCAGCATAAGATAGTATATCATAGACAGTATCCACCAAATTGTTTTTTAATTTCCAGTAAATAAACATCACTTCCTGAATGACAAACCATTTTATTGACATACATATATTTACTATCATCATTATTAAATGTTGTCAAACACATAAGCTTCTTATAATCCATATGAATAGCATTTCTTCAAAGTTACCCATTATCTTTCGGTGAATCTTTCTGAGCATTGTGCCATTTTATAATGATTGAATACACTAACAACAGAATTTTTTAATTCCCACAGCATTAGTCCTAATTACTGATATATATATAAAATAACTTTCTGTGCTTAAATCCATCAAACAAATCGAGTCTGAAATAAAAGAGAACTTTTACTTTCATAAACTTCATCAAAAGAGCTAATATAAGTTAATGGAGGAAACTTGTTTAGCCACAAGATGATTGTAAATTAATAGTAATTGAGAATTTCCTGGCAACATCAAAAGCTGAAATTATCTCTGTTTACATGGATATAATTCCCTTATGTTTACTCTTTATTGTATATGAAAAGATAAATGTAAAATATTTATGATTAAATCTTTATAAATTATGCAGTAAATAAATATTGTTGGCTGTAATTTATTTTTAAATGTTTTTTTTTTAAAAAATAATTTAATTAACTGTTTTTAGATATATTGTACCTGGCTGGAGGATGGGATGGATTATAATTCATGATAGAAATGACATTTTTCAGAGAGAGGTAATTAGCAATTATGATTATTTAGTAAGTTGCTTAATTTTGCATTTAAAATTTTAATATTAGAGTTTTCATTTTCTGATAGATTCAAAAATACTCATGAATAAAAGAATAAATTTATAAGAAGTAGGCAAATGCTTTTGACATTTAATTGCTTAGCTTTTATTATGTGTTAGTGCTTTTATTAGACTGATTTAATGGTTGATTGTCTTGAAGGTAATTACTTCTTTTTCTTGTTTTGCTCCATATATATATTTTTTATATTCAAATAAATATCCCCCCCCCCACATTATCTGATTTTAAATATTAGCATTGAATACTTTTAACAGTTTCTTTTCGTTTTTTTTTTTTGTATGATATTATAATTAAGTTACCAGTTCAGATTCAGTTTACATTATAAATATTATTTCAAAGACATTCCAAAGAAAGGCAATATTGTTATTGGGAAAATAGGGCTGAGAATAGAATAAAATGTCGAAGTCTTTCAAAAGGAAAAAAAAATGTTGTTGCAGAATAAATTAAAATTATGAAATAAATAGAATAATGGATCAGCATATTCTATATGTTGATGTATTTATATTTTATGGATTGGTCCTGAGACTTATTGTGAGTGGTGGTGCTACTAATGAGTTTGATTTATTCCTTTTTCTGTTCATGGTTTTTTGTTAGTTTATCACAAATTTGCATTTTTTATAAAATATTTTTGATTCTTTATCTTCTGTCATTCAGGATTTTTTTTTTTGGGGGGGGGGGGGTTAGCTCTCATACATTTTTCATTTATAGTTACATCATAATGTTTATTCTTTAAAATTTCAGTATCAGTATTTATCTTTTATTGTACTCATTTCAATTCTTTTGAAATTTATACATACTTTTCTAAGTTTTTGCACAAGTTTATAATGATTAAACATATATCTTCCTAACAACTACTTTTATTTAATTTTGTATAGATAACTTTTTAACTTATTACTAATTTTTTCCTCTAGTTTTTACTTTCATCACTTTTCTAAACTAACAATTTTTATTAATCATTCATTAGACTAGAGATTACCCAGTTAACGAATAATATTTCTGTAGTGTAATTTTCACTATATGTGAGATTGGTGTGGTGGAAATTACACTACAGAAATATTATTAATTAAGTGGATAATCTAATTTAAGAAATGACTAATAAAAATTATTAATATACTTTCCATTAAGTAATTTGTAACAAAGTTGTGAGGAAGTTTGACACTTATGAATTAAACTGTAATAATAGTATTTAATTGGGTTATGAGTAAAGGGCAGGTAACAAGATGGGTGAGAAAGGTAATGCACTATGCAAAAGATTTGGATAAAGAATTTATATCAGTATATTTGTACAAAAGATGGGATGATTGTGTTAAGAGGATTATTGAGTGTTATAGTAGTAAGGAATGGGATAAAAGAATAAATTTATTAATAAAGACTAGGGAGTTAGAGAGATGGAGAAATAGTATGGAGAGTAAAAAGAGTTTAAATATATATAGAAATAAACAGAATATTAGGTGTGAGTTAATATATGATAATAGTAAGGAAAGTAGTTTATTGTTTAAGGCTCGAACGGGATCTTTAGCTACAAAAGAATATACATGTAAATGGAAAAATATGGGTGATTTATTTTGTAAATTATGTAAGGAAGGAATTGAAAATATTAGGCATTTGTTAATTGAATGTAAATGTTTGAAAACAGAAAGGGTACATATAATGAAGTTGTGGAAAAATAAATATGAAAAGAGTGATTATACAGAAAGTGAATTATTGGTTTTTATGCTAGGTTTGGGAAAAGATAAGGGGGATTTAGATATAAAGGTTATAGAGTTGACAAAAATTATGTTGTGGAAATGGGATAGAGCAGATTATGGGTAAATTTAGAGTGGGGAATGTAAAAGAAAGTGGCTAACAGGTTTATCTGGGCTTAATTGCTGAGATATTCTTGACTTCGTTTAAGGAGAAGCCATAATACATCACATCACATCACATCAAGTTTTGTTTACACAAATGCTCCATCTAGTGATCATTAAATGCAAGCTATAGCAAGTTACGAAATTTTATAACTTGTTTTGTTTATCATATATATATATATACTGAACAATGATAAATATATGTGTAAGAGATTGTGATCTGGGCCAACTGATGAGTGATGGTTTAGCACAAAATGTTCATCTTGAGAATCATACATCTTGTTCACATGTCTTATGTCTAAGATTATACCCCTTCACAAGGTGTTAAAAACACATAGAAACTAATCCCTATTTTGTATGAGAGTGGTGTAGTGAAAATTGCACTACAGAAATATTATTCATTAAATTTTCTAAACTTTTTTATTTTATTTTATTGTACTTTTTTTTATTATTAATTTTTGATGATTTTTTTCATTTTATTTTATCAATCAATCTACCTTGTCACTAGAATTATTATGTATTTATTCAATTCATTTTTAAACCTTTTATTAATTTATTTTGTTAATTATTCTTCTTCTATAGTATTATAAATTTATTTTACAATATGTATAATAAATATATTCTGACAATGAGAATTGGAAAATTTGTACCTGTTTTGAAGCATGTGTTGTTTTTCTAAAATTGAAATCTGTGGTATATACTCTTTATTATTTATCACACAAGTTATTTTGAATGATATTTACTTTTTGAAGTAAGACATCTTTATCTCCAGGCTTATCACTCTCTATTATACTTCATTTTTAGATAAGAACTTTTCAAAATAAAGAGCTCTCATAATTCTTTATAAAACGTTAGCCAATTTTTATTATTTTTATAAAGAATGTTATTTTGCAAATGCTTTAAAATAACATTAAATATTATATTAGTACGTTATTTATTATTGTTATAAATATTCAAATGTATATTCATTTCTTTTGTATATTTTCTTTTGTAATGTTCTTTTATTTAAACCTTCTTGGGTACATGCATGTAATGGATTTTGATTAGAGCGATTTACTTTAATGGTATTATTTCAGTTCATGGTTTTTCAATTGTTTAAAGATTCCTAATAGCCATGTTTTTTTTCGAATGTTATTTGAATGATACTTGATAAATTTTTCATATATGATGAACCTTTCTTTGTTTTAAGTTTTTATATAGGTTTTTATTATCAACGCTAAGGAACACCAGACTAATCGTACGAATTTTGGCAGATGCATTACAGCTGGGCAATTGGTCCTACTTTGAGAAATTCTTAGTGATTGAAAAATGTGCAGCATGCCTTTTGTATGAGAATTATAGGAGGCTACATGTAGAATCAAAATTGAACTTAAATTAGTCAGTTAGTCATCATTTAGTAAGTTGAATAAGAATTTTAGTCAATGTTGGGGTACAAAAGATTTTGAAGTTTTGATATAGTCTTATCAACAGGCAATGTCAAAAAAAATTTTCAATAATATACAACATTTTTAAGACTCGTATAGAAGATCTTGTCAAGTGATTTTAAGCTCAATTAATCTATTGAATCAGCATGTTAAGAGGCATAATCAGTAAGGAAGATTCTTCCAGAGTACAATAATGCACTTTAGCAAATTAATTGATAATATTGCTTTGAATTAGATTTTTTATTTTTAGAAATTTCTATATTATGTTTTTGCTTTTATATATGATAAAAATATTTTGGGGCATATTCAGTTTAAACACCATATAATATGGAATAATAAGTTGTTTTAATTAATAAAAGGTATGATGGTTGTGCCCTAAATATATGATTTAATTAGTGTTCATTTTATATATTGTAACTGTTAATAGTCATATCAAATGTCCATAATATACACAAATGACTTATAAGGGAAGATAGTAGTTATTTTTACCTTCATTGTTGATTTTGCTGAAAATAATTTATTTCTAATTTGCTCACTATTAATTTGACTTAGATAATTATTCAATTTAATCTTAGACAAGTTGAGTGGAATTTCCAAAAATGTCAATTGCACATCTATAAAGTATTATGGAAAGACATTTACAAAGAACTGTCTCAGTATTGATTTATTAAGCTTTGATACAAATCGGTTACTGCCTAGTAGTTACTTGATGTATTTATAAGAAGTGGGATGTTAGTAAGACTTTAACAATTTATTACAATGTCATCTATAAATGAGATCAAATTTATTATAGTTCCTAGATGAGATTTCTGCTTGATTAGGAGGCCTGTATGAACTGCAAGAAACAGTCACTTTTGTCATGATATCATGGAATTTCACAAGATTTGATTGCAGTTGAGAGATGCATATCATTTATTTAATTTAATGAATCTATTACTAATATAATTTTGGATAGCTATAACAAAATTTGGTCTATTGTCATAAACAATGTATAGTTAAGAACAAATAGTCCCAATTAAGTAAATCAAAGGCAGCTTTGAAATCTGTTTGGTCATCCACATAATCCATGTACTTATTCATGTTGGAAAACAAATTGTCCTACTGTATTAATAATTTGGCTTGGGATATTTGACAGCCCTTAGCAGTATAATGTAATTTGAATAACTTAAGCAAAATTAAATCATTAATTTTTTTGAGGATAATTCTTACAAATATCCTCGGATCTATGTTTTTAGTTATTATTAATTTTAAGTTATTTATTAAAAGGCTATAATATTAGCATCAGCATGGGATTTGAGTTTTCATCATCAGATTTTCAATGATATGGATGGCTGAAAAGTTGGAGGTTGTAGTGGATTGAAGCCTGTCCATTAAAGTATGAAGATTTGTTATCTTAATATAAACTGAGCATTTATTATATATATATATATATGTGAGAGATGATAGTCTGGACCAACTGATGAGTGCTGGTTTAGCACGAAATACGTATATTGGTGATTATTAATCTTTTCTACATGTGTGTGGTCATGTATATCAGTTATTTGAGATAGTATGGATAGTTGAGGGATGCTTGAAAATCTGAGTTCAAATCCTCTATACTTATTAAAAGGCTAGTTTTTTCTGATTTTTTTACAATGAAAAGTATATTAATTGAAAGATTAGGATAATTGACTTCATTCACATGATGTAATCCAAATTTTTGTATATTTTGGTTGATATTGCATCTACTCACAGGGTAGTGTGTGTTTCGAATTGATTTATTTCATAAAAAATTTACTTCTAATGAAATCCTTTGGGGTACCATTTTTAGATATTGATCTATTGATGATTGTGATTTAATGGCTAAAAGTTTTAATTTTATATCCTCAACAATCTTTGCATCATATTCATGCCTGATAGGTAATTATTATATCTTATAGATGGGGGAGATTCCACTGGTAGGTATAGTGAATGATCCAAATTAGTTTATTATTGATTTGATTGATTTTAATATCTTATATATTATTATGATCTGCTGATGAAGAACATAAAAGTTGATTTTTTTTATAGCATGCAAATTAAAGATTTAGTCTCTTGTGTTAGTAGTTATATTCATTGAACATTTATATCATACAAGTATTATTTAGCCAGATCTAGTGTTTGATATTTAGTAGTAGAACTGACCTACAGAATCAGTCCGGCTTCTTTTATGTTTTGCTTTAAAATAATGATTCACAACTAAGATAATATCACAGATATAAAGTTTAGATCCCTAGGAATATCATGCTTAATAGTGAAGTTATATTTGGGAATATTGCAGTACGGTTTAGTTATTATCAGTATTACATATGCATGAGCTGAGAATGCACACATGACATATTTAGTGCCTATTTGTTATTGGATAGAAATTTGAAATACATGTCAATTAATAATGAACCATATTCTTCTGTAAAGTTTACATTATTTGATGGATATAAATTAATAGTTTCTGTTCAAAAACAATGATAGTTTTCTATTCTATCGTGTCAGCCACTTGATGGCGCTATTTATATGCAAAATCACATAAATATGCCATTTATGTGTCCGCCGCCTTCTAATATGCCTGTCAAAGGAATTAGCTTATAAGTCATTTGACCTATTATTACCTCCTAACAATTGTCCAGCCATCACCATGCTTCCATACTCAATGTGGAACCTTCAAATCAATTCAGAAAGGGTAGGTCCAAGCAAGATTTTTATATTCTTTCACAAAGAACGGAATGGGCCTGGTAACATATGTATGTGTTTTTTCCTAGCATCAATGCCATCAAGCGGCTGACATGATAGAATAGAAAAGTACCAAAACAATCAAGTTCAAATTGCAATGTTTGCTGAAATCTTCTATTTGGACATAGTTATTGCAGAGAATGGCAGAGATATTGTATAACTTTTGTGTTTATGCATGCAGCAGTTAAATGTTATTCTTTATTTTGTTACATGAATATATAGTAATAAAATAAAAATTTCTCAATAAATATAGAAAGGATATTACAATAGCATTAACTGATAGATATATTATATATATTTAATTTTGTCAATGGTCTGATGCAGCTTCTCTTTTGTCGAAGTCAAGAATCTCTCAGCCACTTACTTTTACCAATAATGCTTTTCATTGAGCTATATATATTTAATTTATTTATAAATGTATAATTTTATTTGAAAGTGTCAATATTGATAGATGACAATAATGGGGAGATATTTATTTCTATAAACACAATTATATCTTCTTGGCATATTCTTATGTTATTTGTTATTATGCATTAAGATTACTTAAGTGGAAGTCAATCTCTGATAATGTGCTATTATTTAAATATTATAAATCTCTGCACACTCGCCCACCAGTAAGCATGTGTGAAGATTTATAATATTTAAGAAATAGCACAGTATCGAAAAATGATTTCTGCTTGAATAATTTCACAATTCTCAGCGCTTTATAGTAATAGATTTGCATTAAGATTACATATATTAATTATTAAAGTTTTAGAATTGTGTATATTATTGTATATGCACTTTAGATTGTCATTTCTTATTGACATGCTTATTTCCAGACATTATCAGATGTCTGATTTAGCAGATATCAGTTTATTGATATAATTTTCACAATTATTATTTCTAATTCTGCAATTTTATCTGCTGATTTGGTACTCGATGTTTTTTTTTTAATTTTTAGTTTATCAAACACTAGATTAATATATTGACTTTTGTTACTGGTAACTATTTATTTATTATTGTGGAAATTCTATTTTATTGCAGGTGCCATTGTAATTTATATGTCTTAAATTCAGCACTGCTATTTCATTATTATTATTTACTTTGTTTTGAGTTCTGATTGTAAGATGCATTATTTTCAATTTCTATTATGATTTTTTTCATAGACCAATTTATAAATGAATCAACATTTTTATTTTCAAAATTATTTAATGGCTGACATTTTGGATATATAAAAACCATACATGCCTATGTTTTTGGTCTTTGACAATCATTACAAATGTGGTTGGTGTTCTTTACCTTTTCACAATTATTACAAGTTCCAATTATGCAATTCTAAAACACAGTATTTGGAAAATGCATATTTTAGTTCTGATTGGTATTGATCACACAAATATGAGATGAAGCAGCTCTTTAAGAGGATGACATATTTTCATTTTTATAGCTATTTATCATAAGCTGATTGGTATTTTGAGTTTTATGCCTGAAATTAGCTCTAAATATGTTGATGAATTGAACTATAATTTTTTATTATATATTTTTGAAATATTTCTGCCATAAAATTTGATGGGCATGCATTACTGCCCATGTATTATAGAATTTGTCTCCTTAGTGACATATTGTTTAAGAATATGAATTTTTTATTATGTTTCTGCTTATATACATTGTTGCATCATAACAAACTTAAGTTCCATAAATGATTTAACAATAAATGTTTCTTGGGCTTTACAGATTTTATTACCCAATAAACATCACATGACCACCTCCTCTTATGCTTGTGTATTACTGTTGTGTGTGGCAATATATATAGTGAGTTTTGCCTGTTTTAGTTTTTATTAGATTATGTTATTGTGATTCTGCAAATCATCGGAGATGAATAAAATAATGTAGGATGCCCATCTATTCTATTATATAATGTTTTATTATACCAATGATTGATGTAAATGGTTTATACTATCAGTATTATCCAATGTCAGTATTCGTTCAATTTTTCTACTGACTGAGATAATGCTTTGTTTGTCTTTCAGCTGAATTGGGATCATTCAGATTAATAAATTTAACATTATTACTTTGGTTTATATGATTAAATATTTTACTTAATGCTTTATTATATTGTTGTATTTGTAATGATTTCACACTACATTATTTCAGTGTTTGTCTAACATCCTATTTCACCTACTATGTCCCATGAGTAGTATTCTATCCTCAGTTCAAACCCATTCAAGTCCACATATATCATCACATATTAATGTATTTAATGTGTAATAGCATTTATTTATGTGTATGTGCATATATTTGTATATTTGCATACATAGTTATTAATGTCTGTATGCATATAGTTATAATACGTATAGTCAATTGTAAATTAAAGCTAATAAAGTAGGTTGTGCAAACGTTGTTGTATGTGTAGGAGAGCACCTACATGTATATATGAATAAATCTAAATTAATAAAGTAGGTTGTGCAAACGTTGTTGTATGTGTAGGAGAGCTCCTGCATATATATGTGAATAAAGCTGCAATGTAATAGATTTTATAAGCATTGCAACACTATTTAAATTATTTTATCTTTAAGTTATTATAAAATTAAAGTACAAATTTACTTTTATTCCATATAAATTTCAATTCCAGAGATGACAAGATTACACATATAGCAGAATGTTTACAAAACATAAATATCTTTTAAAAGATTTTCTGATTTTTGGAAAATCTCATGTAACACATACCTGGTTTAATTTGAGTGAGAAAGGCAGTCAATCTGCACTATTTTATGAATAACTTAGATTATGCTTTTGTCTTTGCTAAAGTTAATAAAACTATGTTAAAACTTAAGATTAAAGTTTTATAAATGGTAAACAAATTCATGGTTTTTGCAGGAGGGAGTCAAAGAGTTAGTATAAAACCTCCAAAATTAAGCACTAAAGATCCACTCTCTTAATTTTATGATTCAGTTGCTTCCTGGGCCCGCCAATTTTAATAATGGAAACAAGTGGCTAGAAGGCTTAATTTTTGCCATCTTCCTTTGGAGATCGGTCTATGATAATGGAGAAATTCAAGACCAACAGCCTACCAAGAAGAAATTGGATGAGCAGCCCAATGGAGAATTCCAGTGCCAAATGCCATGGAGGACATCTCATCTAGAAGAAGATCTGTAACATTTTTTCCTGTGAAGCTCTTTAAATTAAATCTTAAACTAAACTACTTTAATAAGTTTCTAAAACTAGATATATAATTGAATGTTCATAAATTTAAAACTTTTAAATGTTTTCTCTATAAATTAAACTAAATTCTGTAAAATCTACAACATAGTTTTAATTTATAATAATAATTGTAATAATCTTGCCTATTTAAAGGAATCATAATAATTTAATAATGCCCTTAACATAATAACTGTAATCAATTATTATATTATATCTATACTGTCCTAATCTGAAGTCATGCCTATTTTATATTATATTCTTTATTTCATTGATTTATGATATGCCATAATTCATAATGGAGATTGGTAATATTAATAACTTGGAGAGATGATTAGAAGTTTTCTTGTAAATGGTTTATGTTGCTTCTTTAGCATACACATAAATCTTCGTTCTGAAATCTGCTTTTATATATGTTAGTTAAGCTATTATGTTTTAGCTTATAATTAAGGTTTGCTTGTTGATAAACTATATCTAGTTAATTAATAGCAAGAATGATATTATAAAGCATATTACAAGTAATTAAATAAGTCCCAAATATGCTTTATTTCTTCTTAGTTTATGGTATAAACTATTTTGATTTAAGCTATAAACTATATCACTTTAATTAATCCTTTTAGCATATTTTATGTATGCTAATTTATGAACTGGGATAAAATGGTTTTGCTGACTGAAAGTATATATATAATTTAACCACAGTTATTTAGTATTAAAATACATATAAGTATAAATAATAAATGTTGCAGATGTATCGTTATAAAGCATGTAGAGTGCATAATGTCTTGCTATATCTCTGATGGGTCCTGTTCCCTCCATAATTTCATGTTTACAGCACCAAGCACATTACTGTGTGTAAGACCAGAACACTTGAGTTGTCGATCCGAGTACTTGTTAATGAAGCCCATGAGTAATGATACATTAGCACCACAATCCTTTAATTTAGTCTTAGCGCTATCATTACAGAAGCCACGCTACAATCACCAGTTTGTCCCTCCATAATATAATTCAGTTCAGCATTGATCTGAATACCAGATCTAGTTTATATAAAATAATCTGCACAGGGAGCACATAATTGCTCAAAATGTAATTTTAATAAATAAGTATATTTAGTCAGTTATCATTCTTGTAAGATTCAACCCATCACAAACCAAAATAAATGGCATAGCATAATTCAGGCATGAGTATAAACTGTAGATAATTGTATAATAAACTTGGAATTAAATGATTTAAGGTGCATCATAAAGATGAGACCTTGTTCTGAATCCACTCATTATGGTATAACACCTGCAAGTATAAATCCCAATGCACTTATATTTTGTATTATTTACTCATATTTTAATAATTAAATATGTTTAATTATGAAATGTTTAGTGTGTTATTTGCAGTTCATCCTAAACCTTATCCAAATCTATTTTAATTTATTGTTAGTTATTAATATATGCATTATCTAGTCAGCCATGTGTGTGTTTAGTTAATTAATTATGAATTTAATCATTATTCCCTGAGTCTCATACTCCACCCTTTGCTACTGCCAGCATGCAAACTAAACGAGGCCAAGTGTAACCTCGTATCTGTCATCTATAGGATAGTAAACCGTGGAGCATTGGTGAAGGAACTGAGGTGCAATCTGATTCGAGGCCTCAACCTTTCATCTAGATCAGCTTTGGGATAATTTGACAAAACTGAATTTTGTTGCATGAATGTACAAATATGACCATTACAAGATGCAACACTAATATTTATGGCACTTTAATAACCATAGTTGCCATCATCCCATTTTGCATCCATTGATTACTCTGGTTTGCTTTGGGGGGGCACTCACTACTGTATAGAGAGTTTTGCTTCTATTATATTTAAGGCAGTTGTTTAATTTTGTCTTACAAAGTGTTTTTTAAGGCTGATTTCATTACTTTATCAGTTTCTTCTTCTTTATGATGCAACTCTATTTGCTTGGCCCATGATTTAGGTCTCTTTATTGATCAAGTTTTTATCTGACTGAGCTTGAATTACTGTAGTATTATTACATTCACCTAATACTATTATGTTATTCCTAATACATTATGTGTTAATTTTTAAAATTATTTTATTGTTTAGGGTAGCATTTATTCATTCATTATTATCTAGATTATACAATTTTCATTTTCCTGAGATATCATTTGTATTATATATATATATAATTTAAAATTATAGATCTGTCCAATTCTAAGCCTATTTTATTTAAGTCTGATATGCTAGAATTTTACTTTTCCGAACTGCAGTTTTCTAGGGTGTTTTTATCAATTACTTTTTTTTCTAGTCATTCTTGTTGCTATTTGACTACTACTACTATTATTATTATTATTATTATCATCATCATCATCATCATTATTGTTATTATTTTATGTTATGTAGCTATAATTATTTTTAACTGCTTATATTCTCCTCCATGAAGTTCCTTTGTTCACAGTAGCCATTTTAGAAATTCAGCATTTTTTTTCCAGATGTATCTGTTACAGTTTTTGTGTGATTTTTTTGTATTAAACAATTAGATAATATAGGTTTTATCACTTCTAACATAATTTTTTTTTTACATTTATTTGAATATTTAATTGATTTTTATTTTGCAAATTTTTTTTTAAAAATTATGTGTTGAGTCATTGATTGATTTATAAATAACTCCAGTCATGGAATCAGTTTTTGTTACTGGCTTATGATATATCGTCTAAATCTCTGTTTATTTTATTATTTCACAATTCTATAATTTTTTCCAAGCACATTATTTAATAATTCAGTTATTAATACTGGAATGGTTTGTACTTCATTTGTGGAAGCATTCAATTTTTTGAAAGTTACTTTAATGATTAGCACGATTATATCAGTGGATTCATTAAAATCCACCATTTTTGCAGTTTTAATTTTAAAAGAGAAAAAATATTATTTTTATTTAAAATTATTATAAATTAATAAAAACTTAAAATAACACAATTGTTACAACTATAATATATAATAACGTAAACATTTGTTACATATTCTCATTATAAATAATTATTTTTGTCAGTATGTGTGTATGCTTTAAAATATTTATCAGTTCTACAAATATTGTTAAAACTTAACTGTTATTGTCAACATGTAATTATAGTCTAATTCTGAAAACATTTGAACTTTCAATTATAGAATAACACTACATTTCATTTATCCATAATAATGTAAGTTTATTATTTTTTCCTCTATTATTTTAACTGTTTTCTGTTGTTAATTTGACAATTTAAGCATAGACTGTTAGAATTAACATCCAATTTTTCACTGATAATAGACAGCTGAGTAATAACTTGCTTCTTGACTTTGTTGATTTTGTGATTCAGCCGTATCATTTAAGTTTATCACCTTGTTCAGGTGATGCTAATTAAAGTAAAACTACTAGTTTGATGGCTGTCAACACAACCATCTGTGTAATTAGAATGTTAACGACTATACATTTCCTGTCTAGGTTCGGCAAGGACTTATCTCATTGTCGCAGAGGATTTTAGGTCCCAATACATTAGTCCAAGGAGCTTTAGAAGTCATTCTGGCCACAACACCTCAATCATTCTTTGACAACAGCATAAAAGTAGTAAAGGTAACTTTTTTAAATATAATTATATATTTGATACATTTATTTGAAAATAATATCAAGCATTTACTCAAAATTTTATCGCACTTTTTTTTATCTTAATCTATACTTTTATTTAGTACATGGATATTTAATATGCCTCTACTTATATATCTGTTTTTTCCCCCCACTAATATATGTATACACCCATTTTGTATTAACTTACACGCATACATACACACACAAACATATATATATGCTCTGAGCAACTAGCCTTGTAATCAGAGTAGCTGGATGCAGAACTAAAAGTTTTATATTAGTTCTCAGTTAAAAAGTATTAAAAAACAACGGGGGAAAAGAGATAGATGTATTGCTTAATTGAATAAAACTATTCAGCCACAATTTGAAGTTATTTTAGTAAATGAATAATTAAAATATATGTATTACTTTCATCTTTAACCCTTTAACTATTATGATATGTTCACATTTTTTATAGTACTAATAATAAGAGAAATATATTGCTTTAAATTGTATTATTACTGTTGTCTGCTCATTTAAAAGCAATAAAGTGAATATGTATGTGTTAACTAAACACACATACTCATATATAACAAACAAAAATTGTCCATGTTATAGACTTTTATATTAACTAACATATTATGTATACTAAACAATTTTGATATATAATTTTATAACAAAGAAAAAGTGTAATTTAAAAACATAGAATTAAAGTTGTAAAATTAAAAAATAACAATTTGGAGATGAGAGAAAAGCTAACTTAATAAAAATAGTTCATTGTTACTAGTAAAGCAAGCCAAAATTTGCAAATAAATATATTCTTACGAGATAAAGATAACTACAGAGAATGAAAGGGAAATCACTTAAAAATGTGATTAAAGTATGAATTCAGGGGACAAGACAACACAGAAAAAAAAAAGCATTTAGAATAAAAAGATCCTGGATTGGCCTTAAAACAGAAGATCATACTAAAAGAATGTCTTAATATAATAAATGATTTTTTGTAAGCTTTTAGGTAGAAACTTATAAGTAGTATATTTTTAAAAGTATATAAATAAAATAGGTGTCAGATTTATATTTATCTAGTTAATATTTAATGCTAATGAGTTAAATATGCATATTAATATTAAGTTCAAGATTAAATCTTAGAAGAAACTGTTATTATTAATAATTGATATGATCTCTAGAAACTATTATAACAATAGTTTGTGTGTGTGATAGAAGATTAAGTGATCTTTTTTGTATCTGACATTTGTAGGAAGAAGATCTTAAACATTTTGGATAGAGAAACAAGTTTTTAGGTCAATTGAGAAATACATTTCAAATTAGTTTTAAATCAATTGATATTTTAGCTTTAACAAAACAGTGATTTTTCTTATTTTTAAACTTATGTCAACAAACATTCAAATATTAAATTTGTAAAGCTAAACGATTCCAGTGCTAAATATATTTCTAAAGATTATGATTAAATTTCAGAAGAAATTATTACTATTAATAATTGATTTAAAACTAATTTGCAATATATTTCTCAAGTTATGTAAAAACGTGTCTCTAACAGAAATGTATAAGACATTCCTCTCTATATAAATATGAGATATAATAAAAGACAGCACATTTTTATCTCAAAATGCCATATATCTTATATTGTGGATAGAGGTCATATCATTTATCAATAGGATAATCATAAACTCTAGATATATACTTAGCACTGGAACTGTTTTAGTTTCATATATTTATATTAACCTACTTTATACTGAGGTTTTTTTTTATTATTTTATACTTTTGTTCAGATTCCTTGCTGAGATTATAATCACAGTATGTTTGAGGAATCTGATAATGACAACTATTGTTCAGTAATTTTAGAAAATTGAGAAATTTGGATGAATCCATGCAAAAAGTAATGACAGTAGCATGTGATGTGATGCACTGTGTTTTTTGCAGTCAGGAATCTCTCAGACACTATGCCCAGAGAAACTGTTAGCAACCTTACCTTTCCTTTTTATTCCCCACTCTCAGTTTGTCTCATATTTTTCTCTATCCTGCTCCATCCCATTGACACAACATAATTTTTGTCAACTCTATGACCTTTATATCTAAATCTCCATTATCTTTTCTCAAACCCAGCATAAAAACCAAGGACTCCCTTTCTGTATAATCACTTTGTTTATATTTATTCTCCCACAACTTCTTGTTTATATTTATTCTTCCACAACTTCATAATTTGCACTCTTCTGCTTGCAGACATTCACATTCAATTAACAGATGCCTAATATTTTCTATGCCTTCCTTAGATAACTTGCAGACTAAATCACCTATATTTTTCCATTTATGTGTATATTCCCTTGTTTCTAAAGATCCTTTTTGAACCTTAAACAGTAAATTATCATAAATTACTTTACTTTTATATATATTTAAACTCTTTTTCTCTCTATACTAGTTCTCCATCTCTCCAACTCCCTATTTCTTGTTAATGCATCTATCCTATTCCTTGCTGTTATAACATTCAAAAAATTCTCTTAACACAATCATCCCACCTTTTGTATAAGTATACTGACATAAAGTCTTTATCCAAATCTTCTGCATATCATTCTACCTTTCTCATCTATCTTGTCGTCTCTCCTTTACTCATAACCCAAAATTAAATATTATTTTGTTTATTCTCTTATTATCCATAAATTGCAATCTATTGAACATTTTCATTTTGCTTTTTTCATCTCTCATATAAAAACTTGATCATCCCATTTCTCCTTGAATTGCCTCTTTTGCCATCCACACATCTGCAGCTAATGTCTTCCTACTTCTCTTTGTACTTTTTCTAAGTAATCTAATATCCCTATACTAACATATAATGCATTGTTGCCATAAGTTCATCATGCTACTGCCACTCCCTTCCATACAATTCTATCTATATCATATTTATTATATGAAAGCACTGTTAATTTCTTTATCAGTCCCTTTCTTTTCTTTGCTTCATTTATCAATTTTTTTTCCATTCATCCAAGCAATTTCTCTGATTACTTTAGACAAGTCCCAAATAGTTATCCCCTATTCACCACATTTAACTTTATATCCCTGAATAAAAATTCTTTCACTTTTCTTTCCCCAGTGTTTATCATTATTACTTTTGATTTTTCTTTACTAAATTTAATCCTCATCCCTTTACTCATCCTTGTACATAATAATTTCCATATCTTCCATATTTTTGTGCACAAGAAGATATCCACAAATAAAAGACCTGATAATGTATATACTCCCTTGCCACCTGTAATGGTATCACTACATTTCTTCCTAGTTTTTCTATTGCTCTCTCCATTTCTCTCAAATATAACAAAAACAAAATAGGTGACAAAAGGCATCCCTATCTGAATCCCACCTCATTTTTAACTTTAATTGATTCTATATTTTCTAATTGATATGTATAGTAATTATTCTCATACAGTCTCTTAATAAGATCCACTAAAGCTCCATTCATTCCCAAATTTACTAAATTTACCCATAATCTATTTCTATTTACTCTATCATATGCATTCTCTATATCTATGAAAACCATATATAACTGTCTACCTGTATTCCTACTCATATCTGTAAGTTGTGTAACTACAAATAAACTATCTCCTATATGCCTATCTGCTCACAACTCTCTATCTCTAAACTGTAGTGCCACTCAGTGCAAGTCATAGTAATCAATGAATGCTAAAAGGTATAGTAAATTTCTATTGTTTTAACAGCTTGTGTGAGCATGAGATGTGGTGATCATGTGAAGTTTTAGTGGTTTAACATAAAGTAATAGCAAATTTAAACTTATTCAGGAGTCTAATTTTAATATTTCCAAGATGTAATGCTGTCAATAGACAGACATGTTGAAAGGTATTTGCTATGTTAAAAAAAAATATATTACATTTTTAATTAAATGACCAAATTAAAACTACTGTTTAGAAATCAAAAAGCAATAACAAAGAGTTGAAAATTTTAAAAAATTATCTAATAGCCATATTGTCATTACTTAAAAAACTTAAATTTGAAAATATTTTTTTAGTAGATTTAATATTATATATGAAATACTGAAAATTATATATATATAAAAAGAGAACAGTTATAAACAGACATTTTTACATAAAAAAATTAAGAAAAAAATATTAGTAGAATCATCTAATATAAAATATTAGTTTATAATAGTTTATCGGATTTGGATTGCATAAAGTAGAGAGAAAAATAATAATTTTAAACACACCAAAATAAAATAATTAGAAAATGGCTAAGTAATATTAAAATATTTTCCTAATAAACTGAAGTGGGTTACAATGAGAGAGTAAGGAAACTCTATATAACAAATTGAATGATGGAAATTCATATTTTTTTAATATGAAGTCTTCTTCAAAGATATATCCATCAACCAATCATAGGCAAGCTAAAAATAAAAAAAATGCTCACCTAGCTTGCCATTACTGGACATGAGAGTATAAACAATTTTTCATCTGTAGTGTCTTTCTGAAATAGAATATTTAGATATCCATTTGTCAACCAACATTGGTTGATTATCTAAGTTGCCTGTATGCAGTATTAAGTTATTATTGTAGGTTTACTATATGCATTATGAAGTAGTTAAGGCAGATTTAAGTCCATGGATGCAATATGTTCAACAATTTAAATGTTGATAATAGTGAAAAGACAGAGAAAGAGTATAATTATAAAAAAAAATATATAGATTTTTTTCTTATTAGAACAAAGAATACACATTTTTTTTTTTTTACTTTTTCTATGCCACCGACTGCAAACTTTAATAATTAGCAGATTCCACATGAGAGTGCTTAATAAGTCATTACCCTATTGTATCCTATTAAATATTCCCAGACTGGTGTATAACTTAGACTTTTATTAGCGAGGAGATTTGTATCTTGGAACAGTATACCTAGATTGTTAAGATCTAATACACCTTCCTTCTATTGGTTTATAATAAAGTAATATTTTTCACATAGTTCAATATACATATTTAGCACCAGTAAAAATATTGCAATAGGATGATATCTAAATAGAACAGAAAGTGTATGCAGAAGATAAAATAAGATCTTTTTGTACATAAAAAAGGTATTAATAAAGACATGATGTGTATAATGTATATAATATATACTGTTTATTTACTTCTAAAAGAAAATGAGAGTTTGAAATACTTAGGGAAACCTACTTGAGAATGTTAAATTTAAAATACTTACTGATATATAAAGAATAACAAACAAACAAAAAAAAAGAGAGATACATTGATAAATAAAATTTCTTAATCAGATTGTTACAGCTTTGTCCCATTATAATTTTGTCCAGTGGAAAACTGCTGTATTATTTTTAATCTAATATTTTATTTTAAGGTGAATATTTAGGACATAACAAAAAGTTAGATACCTTAATCAAAAAATAAATTGCTATGAAGGTCATATTTATTATTCAACTGAAATGCATAATAAAAAATCTTGGTCAAAAATATCATTGGATTCAGAATTTAGAAGGAAAATATTAAAAATCACTTTTGAGTTTACCTGCTAAATTAGATGATTTATATGGTGATGAGCATAAATAGCTTTTAACAAGCTTTTCTGAATATCCCCAGACTAGTTCTAGTTGTTGTATGTCATCAGTGAGGTGCTATATTTAGACCCTAGATCCAAAAATACCAGCTCAAGTCCAGCATTTATCTAATGGTTAACTATTAAGTAGAAAATCTGAATTTTTCAGACATCTATATGTCTTCTAATCCAGCTATCTAACTTAAATAGTCATATGGGACTGAAGTAAGTTTTAATACACCATATATTAATAGTTTTAGCAATATAACATCGCCAAAGCCTTAAGAGCAAAAATATAATTGCAAGGAAATCAAGTCATATATCACATGACTTAATTTAATAAGCTTGTACTACAAATGTTATATAATGAGTGTGTGTTCCATTAATTATTATATATATTTATTGTGGAGTGATATTTACAGTTTTAAAAGATGTTATATGGCTGGTGGTAAATTTCCCTATCCTATGTAGGAACAGTTTGATGAGAATGTGTAGACAACTTTGATCCCCCTTTTTTAGTTAATTTCTACAACACAACTCTTAAATATTTTAATATATCCAGCACACAGTTCTTCTTTTCAAAATAGTTCATATATATCTAATATAGAAATAAAACAAACTAACTCCTTCTTTTTAAACTTGATTTTTTATGACTATAATCATGAAAAAGAAGTCCAACGTTTTGACTATTTTTTATAGTCTTTTTCAAGGCACACTAAAATAAAATATATATACACAATAAATATCACATATTCCAAAAAAAAAAAAAATTAAATTAATTAAAAATTACAAAATATATCCATAACCAAAATTTTTTTTTTTTTTATCTTATCTCACTCCCCTTTCCTATTACAATCTCAACTTAAACACAACTAATTCCTTTTTAAAATTCTATATATATCAAATAAAAACTTTTAATTAAAAGAAAATAATAGGTTTTTAATTAAAAGTTTTTATTTGATATATATAAAATTTTAAAAAGGAATTAGTTGTGTTTAAGTTGTGATTGTAATAGGAAAGGGGAGTGAGATAAGGTAAAAAAAAAAAAAGAAAATTTTGGTTATGGATATATTTTGTAATTTTTAATTAATTTAATTTTTTTTTTTTTTGGAATATGTGATATTTATTGTGTATATATATATTATTTTAGTGTGCCTTGAAAAAGACTATAAAAAATAGTCGAAACGTCAGATTTCTTTTTCATGATTATAGTCATAATAAATCAAGTTTTAAAAAGAAGGAGTTAGTTTGTTTTATTTCTCTTAAATATTATATTTATAAAAACTTATAATGTTTTAGTTCATAATATGAACATTTTTTTAAAAATTTAAACTTTTTTTCATGTAAGTGGATTTTGTAATTTTACCAAGCTATTATTAAACATATCCGAATAACATTTTTTAAAAGTAAATATTTTAAAATAAGACAATAAAGCCAATTACTCAAAGACTTTAATAGGTTTATAAATGAAATGATAACAATCAACCCTCAAGTTATCAACGATCTCAATTAGTAGTCAAGGCAACCTTTTTTAGCAATAAAGGCGGTACCATCTTTTTATATGGTCTGAGATGTTTATATAGACACTAAAGATTGCAACTTGATAAAGGAGTGTGAGATTAATAATGCAAAGAAGTTTAAACAAATCTATCAGACCTTTATTGTTAAAGGAGGTTGCCTTGACTACAGGTTAAAATATTGATAGTTTAAAAATTGATTGTTATCATCTATATTTAAAACCTATTAAAGGCTTGAGTAATTGGTTTTATTGTCTTAGTAAATATATACTTGAAATGAAAGTTATAAATGACTATTTATTAATCTGCTTTCAGAACAGGTTATATTTGCCTAATTAATGAAGTTTGTTTGAACTTCTTTGCATTATCAATCTCACAGTCTTTAGTCAAATTGCAATCTTTGATGTCTATATAAACATATCAGGCCATAGATAAAAGTTATACTACCTTTATTGTTAAAGAAATTTGCCTTGACTACAGGTTGAAATTGTTGATAGTTTAAGGGTCAATTGTTATTACTAAAGTGATATCTCTTAATGTGTTATGTACATAAATAAATATGTTAAAATGTATGTTTAACTAATAAAATAATTTCTTTGCAACTAAAATGTTTCTCTTTTTTTGGTTCTTTACTGAGGATGTTAGTCTAAATTGTTGGTGCTAATTCTTCCAGTCATAATTTATTGATTTTTCAGAACAATGTTCCATATTGAAGTGGAAATATAATATTATTTTCTTTAGTAATTTTATTTTATGAATAAATATTTTAGTGTTGTTTGATTTTTGGCTGTGTGACATTTTATCACTTCTATGCTTAATTTGGTTAATATTCACACCTATATTTATATACTTTAAATTTAATGTAGTGAAAGTATAAAATATTTTTGTCACAAATATGTGCCAGTCATCAATGAGCCATCTTTTTCTACTTGTGCAACACTATCTTATATTTTTAAAAATATAGACTATTAGCATATTTTTACTTTAAAAAATTTTTTTTAATCATCATCATCATTATCAACCATTATCAATCCACTGCAGGATGAAGATCTCTCCAAGTTCAATCCATCTTCTCCGATCTTCAGCCTCTTTTCTCCACAACACCCCTGCACATTTTCTTATTTCATCCATCCATCTCACATGTGGTCTCGTTCTGGGTTTTTTACAATCTCTTGGAATCCAGTTTAAAATTTCAATTGTCCATCTATTATCATTTCTTCTAGCAATATGTCCAGCCCAACTCCATTTCAATCTTTTAATTTTTTCAATAAGGTCAGTAACACCTGTTTGTTGTCTTACCCATATATTGCATTTTCGATCCCTTCTTGTTACTCCCAACATGCATCTCTCCATACTTCTTTGAGTGGTCTGAAGTCTCTGTATTGCTCTTCTATTAAGTGTCCAAGTCTCAGATCCATAAGTAAGAACTGGCAAAACACATTTATTAAAAACCTTCCTTTTCAAACACATAGGCGTATTTCCTTTTAGTATCAAGTTATTTCTACCAAAAGCACTCCAACCAAGTTTAATTCTATGATTAATTTCCTCCATTATGTTTCCATCTGTATTAATAATCTGACCAAGGTATTTGTAACTGTTAACTTCTTCTAATTCTTCATAATCAATCTTTATTTTCATATTTTGAGCAAATCGATTAAACATTACTTTAGTCTTTTTAACATTTATCTTTAGCCCTACTTTTCTACTTTCATCTGCTAACTCCTGCAACATTTCCTGCAGCTCTGAAGCATTATTTGCAAAAACAACTACATCATCTGCAAAATCTAAATGACTTAAATACTCTCCATTTACTTTCACTCCTTTAGTTTCCCATTTTAATCCACAAAATACTTCTTGCAGCACTGCTGTAAAAAGTTTTGGAGATATGGAGTCACCTTGTCTTACACCTTTCTCAATGTTGATTTTTCCAGTATCATTATGTAATCTAATTGTTGGTGTTGCATTTTTATAAATATTTTTTAAAATATGACAATATCCTGGATCTATACCTTGATGATCCAATTTTTTTTTAATAATCATTCATATATTTTTTAAAAAGTGATTGCAGTGAATAAATGTTTTTAAAAAAATATGGCGTTTTTAAAAGTAAAATTATTGAAAAAATCTAGTTAGATCTTAGGAATCATTAGCATACGAGTGCCAGTTTAATATACATATGTCTATATAAACCACAAGTTGTCATTCTTACACTTCTAACATATGGGTGTAGATGCTGGGGAAAATGTAAACATTTATTAAAATGCATTTTGATGGAACTAATCTCCTGCTCCATATTTATCTAATGTTTACGGGAGGAGGGACCCAAAAATAACAGAAATTTTGTAATAAAAAAATTGTGTATTTATTTTTAGATGTTATAAATTGAATCCCTTTAAACTATGGTCCATTTAATGCAATGCATCAATCCAAACATGTTTTTCACTTTTCAAAGTAGTCTGGACCCTCTTGCAAAGTAATGTTTCTAAGATCACAAAAAAAAAAAAAAAATTGAGCCATTTATTGTATATGAGAGAATAAAAAGGGTGCTGATTTAGTTTGCACTCGCAGCCATTTTGAAATCTAAAGACCAGCCAAATTCACCACTCACACATCCAAATGATAAATGACATAAATATTGAATAAAAATACTTTTAATTCATATTTTAGAAATCATAAGCTAGTAAAAATAAAATGCTTTATTTAATATGGGCATATAGTATAATCTTTTAGTATTTGGAAATTATAAGCTTGGTTTGATCAGACTTCTGCATCTTTTGGACGATCCTTCATATTGGCCAAACCACCCTCCCCCCCTCTGCATATTCCAGTACTTTGTGCCATCGTATTTCAAATATTTTATGAAGGTAATTTTTTTTTAAAAAAATCCTTAATAAAATAAAGCATATTATTTTTATTAGCTTATAATTTCTAAAATATGAATTGAAAGTACTTTTATTCAATATTTATGACATTTATCAGTTGGATGTGTCAGCGGTGGTTTTTAGATTTCAAAATGCCCATGAGTGCAAACTAAATTGGGACCATAAAAATTATTGCACAGAGTAAGATTGAGTGAATATGGCTAATTGATAACTGGGTCATGCTGAATTAATTAAAAATTGTTTCACACTCAAGACTTTGTGCACTAGCACATTGTCATGGTAAAGTTTGTACTCCCCATTAAGCCAAAATTTTTGTCTTACCATATCATTGAAACTCTTCATAACTTGTAGGTTTTAAAATACCTGGCTATTTAAGAACAAATTCTGAATGAACAATGCCTTTTGCATCCAAAAAAAAAAAAAATCAGCATTGTCTTACTACCGAACTTCATTTGCTATACTTTATTTTTGGGAAATAAGAATTTGAGACTTATTTATTAAACCACCCATAAACTTGTGTTTTCTCCAGAACAGCTTGCTTGTAAGCTGTTTCAAGCATTACAACTGTTCTCTTCTTGTTTTCCAAATAATGTTGTTTCAGCTTTTCTGTCATTACAAAAATCAACAAGTAAGACACACAAAACATTACTATTCCATAATACAACTTCTCTCAATGATGAAAATTGGCAGATTGGTGCAGGAAGATACACAAGAGATATCTAGTAGCAGGAGCATGTACTATATTATGCTCACTTTCCAGAGAATGATTCTGATTATTTTTAGGTATTCTTTTGTATATTATATCAATTAACTTTCCAAAAGTTGTAGTCTGTACTACACATAGTCCAGAATGATTTGGTATAGTGGTCTGGAAATTAGTGGCCTAGGTCTGTTACTTTTGGTATTTATACTTCTTATGAACTCTTAAGCACTAAACCTTTCAATTATTTTTTTAATAAATGTATAATCATTACTAATCATCATTTATTCGATTAGAAATTGTTAAATCATTTTAAAATCAGATTTGATATAGAATTGGATTTTTTTTTATATTAAAGATCAAATATATCTTTTTTATTGTTTATATATGTATGATCCTACCTAAGTTATTCAATGTTACAATTATCTTCATTATGTGCTACTATACGAATCAACAGTAAAATTTTGTTTGATGAAAATGCATTTTAGGAATTATTTATATTTTTTCGTGTGTTTTTTTTTTTTAAATCTTATACATGAATGAATGTAATTAAAATGTTGAATAAAAAAGATGGGATCATATGTATATATTAAAAAGGATATATTTGATTCTTAATATAAACAAAAAGTCTAAATAAATATGTATTAGAAAGATGTAATAATTTGTAACTTGCTTAAGGACATTTGATAACCATTTATGTATTTTTCTAAAATGAATTGACTAAATGATTCTAAAATGAATTGACATGATATATAAATATATATTAGTTTTTAGCTATATTCTAAGATATTTATGAATAATATATATTTTTTAATTTTTTAGGAGAATGCTATCTGTTGCTATGAATCTTTCATGAAAGCACCTGGCTTAAAGCCTGTTATGCCTTGTGGAGCAATGTATATGATGGTAAGAGAATGTATATTAAAACTACCCTTGCAATTCAGTTTATGTTATGAACATCTTATTAAAAGTATATATTTTAATGGTATTTTATTGATGAAATAAATTTCTAGTAGTCATTAGTTTTGTACTTACAATTTTAAACTGTGCAACAATGATTTAAAAAAATAGAATAAATATTTTTTTTTTATAAAATAGACATAAAATAGAAGAAAAATATATTTAATCATAAGCTATTAAAAATACAAATAAAACAATAGAACTTAAAAAATAAATTTAATTAAGATTAAAGTAAATCAAATTAATTATCTGATTATTATATGTCATATTATTCTAATTAATATATAATAAAGCTTATTAATACATTGTACATGCTTAAACCTGCATTTATATATGTAATATATGTGGGATTCGAACTCAGACTTTCACATGACCCACTACTCTCAGTGCCATCTCATATTGCTGACCCACCTGATCACACACATGTTGAAAAGATAAATAATCACCAATATACGTATTTCATGCTAAAGCAGCAATCACCAGTTGGTCTAGATTACTATCCTCACACATATATATAATCAGTGCCCAGCTTTATATTAAGATAGCCAATCTTCATACTTTAATGGACAGGCTTCAAACTATTCCAACTCACAACTCTTCAGTCTTCCATTTCATTGAAAATCTGATGGTGGAACATTCAAAGCCCTTATTAGTGCCAAGGTTGTTATCCTACCCATGTTGACATATTAGTCATTCTGACCCCTCATGTACAGGAGAACAATCCATTTATACATACATATGCGAGGGATGGGCAGAACTTTTACACACTATTTATATAAATTAATACATTGTACAGGCTTAAATATGTAATAAAATGAATGTTCCACCATCAGATTTTCAATGAAATGGAAGGCTGAAGAGTTGTGAGTTGGAATAGTATGAAGCCTGTCCATGATTAAAGTAAGAAGATTGGCTATCTTAATATAAAGCGGAGCACTGATTATATATACGTGTGAGGATAGTAATCTAGACCAACTGATGATTGCTGGTTTAGCATGAAATACGTATATTGGTGATTATTTATCTTTCCAACATGTGTGTGATCAGGTGGGTCAGCAATATGAGATAGCACTGAGAGTAGGTCGTGTGAAAGTCTGAGTTCGAATAAAGCTTATTGTAAATAAATTAATATTTTTAATTTAGGAATAGTTCCCATGATGCTTTATAATAAGTTCATTTCCCATGATGCTTTGTACTAAGTTCATCCTGAATCAAAAAAAAATATATTCAAAAATCTCAATAAATGGATATGTAAAATAAAATTAGTATTTATGTATTACACTGTCTATTTAGGTTTGGCAGCCATTTTTTTTTAATTATACGTTTCAGAGAGTTATAATTATTTGTATTTTTTTTTTTAATTTATTTTTATGGAATATGTGTTAGTTGTTAAATTTAAAAAAATAATAAATTGATTATAATCCTCATATATGTTCTATAAATAATGCATATAAAGAAAATAATGCATATAAAGACATTTCATATTTTTATATTAATAAGTTAAGAGTCTGCATTATTGGACACAATATGACATTTGTTATATATTTTTATATTAATAAGTTGACTTAGTATAAAAATAAATAAACAAATAAAGTGGAAGTATTATATATAAATTAGCAGAATTTTTTTTTTTTTTAAATAACAATTAAAAAAATGTTAATATTAAATACAATCACTTCTTTTTTTTTATATATATCATATGTGTTGATCGGGAAGCGAACCTGGATCAGCTGCTTGAAAGGCAGCTATGCTAATCATTAGGCCACCAACGCTTGACTATAATCACTTCCTGTAGCTATTTTGTTGTAAATATTTATTGTATACCCCTGACACAGTATAAGTAAAACAAATGACTGCTTCAAATTGAAACTATATTCCAGAATAATAAATAACATTAAGATGCAACATTTTATTTTAAATTATGAAGTCATTGTAAATTAGATTCAACAAACAATGAGCTTTCATAATTCATGCTAATTTTTTAAAATTATGTATAGTTGTTGGACATTGCTTGCCATATTTTGAGATTATTCATTCTTACCTCTCAATTTTAGAGCTATGCCTTACTTTTTAATTAATGTTTTGCATTATAAGCACACACAACAATGTATTAATTTACTAATTCTTAACCATAATAAGCTGTTTATTAATCATAAAATATTGTTTGGCAAAAAAATTAACTTTTTATAGAAGTATTTTTCTCTCGCAATTTATACTGTTGTTATATTGTTGTTATATCAATAATACACCTCATTACCCGAGATATAAAGTGTATTTGTACAGGTATTATGTTGCCATGTAATATGATTAATGCAACAAATGTTCAATGATTAAAAAAAAAAGTTGAATATATAAAAATAAATTTTTAATCATTTTTTATTACCGAATTATTAATAATTATCTTGCACAGTGTAGTGTAATAGTAAGAATAGTATACTAGGTTTTTAAATATGTATATAATAAATAATTACTGAAAAGTAATCTTTAGCAAATCATGTTTTGATAATTTTCATATTAGTTCCTTTTGATTATGCAAATTATTTCCTTATTTAGTAAAAATAAATTTATTCTTTTCTTCTCATCATACCATATTTTTATTTTACCCAAATTAAAAACAAATTCTCTATTACTTTTCCTCCTATATATTTACTAAAAATTGCAACTTGATCACAGAGATTGAAATTATTGATACAAAGAAATTTAAAATTAATTTCTCAACAGATAAATATAACCTGTTCTGAATGCAGACTAATAAATAATCGATTATAACATTACAAACTGGCAATTATAATTTTCAAATTGCATTCAAACTACTATTTAAATAATATTTATAAAAATGCAACAACAACAATTAGATTACATAATGATACTAGGAAAGTCAACATTGAGAAGGGTGTAAGACAGAGTGACTCAATATCTCCAAAACATTATACAGCATTTTGTGGATTAAAATGGGAAACTAAAGGAGTAAAAGTAAATGGAGATTATTTAAGTCATTTAGATTTTGCAGATGGTATAGTTGTTTTGCAAATAATGCTTTAGAGCTTCAAGAAATGTTTCAGGAGTTATCAGATGAAAGTAAGAAAGTGGGACTAAAGATAAATGTTAAAAAGACTAAAGTAATGTTCCATGGATTTTCTCAAAAGATGAAAATAAAGATTGATTATGATGAGTTAGAAGAAGTTAACAACTACAAATACCTTGGTTAGATTATTACTATAAATGGAAACATAATGGATGCAATTAATCATAGAATTAAACTTGGTTGGAGTGCTTTTGTAGAAATAACTTAATACTAAAAGGCAATATGCCTATTTGTTTGAAAAGGAAGGTTTATAATAAATTTATATTGCCAGTTCTTACTTATGGATCTGAGACTTGGGCACTTAATAGAAGAGCAATACAGAGACATTCGACTACTCAAAGCAGTATGGAGAGATGCATGTTAGGAATAACATGAAGAGATCGAAAATGCAATATATGGGTAAGAGAACAAACAGGTGTTACTGACCTCATTGAAAATATTAAAAGTCTGAAGTGGAGTTGGACTGGACATATTACTAAAAGAGATAATAATAGATGGACAATTGAAATATTAAACTGGATTTCAAGAGATTGTAAAAGAACTAGAAAGAGAACGTGAGATGGATGGCTAAAGATCAGAGAAGATGGATTGAACTTGGAGAGACTTTCATTCTGCAGTGGATTGATAATGGTTGAGGATGATTCCTGAATTATACTTTATAATTTTGTAAGTTATTTAAATAATGAAAAAGTCAACAGATTGTTTTTTCTTATGGTAAAAATGGAATACAAAATGTAAATTATAGTTCCAAAATTTCAAATTAAAATAATAGTAATGCTATAAACTTGGATATAACAGTAATAAATGATTTAGGAAATAACATTTAAAAAGAGAATTCTGTAGAGCTATAATAATTGTTGTTATTTAGAATCATTTATAATATAATCTACTATATAATCTTCATACAATAGATGCCACTTTAAATAAACACCACTGCTTATAAATTTGACTTTAATTCATTTTTAATGCATTTGTTCCTTTAAGAGCTAAAGATCTAAAATTGTAATTAATAAAAGAAAGGACAATTATTCACTACAAGATAAGGTATTCTTTTGTCACACTGGACAAACCGCTTGATGATGCTGTTTCTATGCCAACCAGCAGAAATACACTGTTTACATGGCTTCAAACTGAAGTTGCCATTTAAAGACCACTCGGTGAATTTGTTATAAATAAACACATAACCTAAAGAAATCACTAGTTTGTTGCTGTCATTTGCTTGCATATCAATTTTTGATTAAATGTCTGCTAATTATTGTTTTGTTTTAATTCTTATTTGTTGTGCAAATATGTGGGTGTGTATAAAAAGATGGATTAACTTTAAAACCTATGGAATATAATTTGTACAGTTTCCAATCGAATTTTTGAAATGCCGTATTTCAAACAATAAATAAAAAATAGTACATGTTAGGGCTAGGTTTTGACTTCATTAAAGCACAAACTAAATATAACAGTAATGTTTTTATTTTACTTTTTTTCATCCCAAAGCAAAAAAAATGTAAGAATGCAGGAAGCCCCTCCCAAATGAAACTAGAAAGCATAATGGTTTAATGTCTTTCTCTTTTTTATTTCTGAAATTAAAAAAAAAAAAAACAGCAAATAAAAAACAAATGAAAAGTCAATCAAGGGACGTGTGTTAATGTTTTTAATTGTCTTAAATGTTAGGTTTTTTTTTTTTTAAAAAAAAAAAGAACAATAAATGCACAAAATCCAAATTTTTAAAAAACAACACATAAAAATGAAATAAAAAAGTTAATCAAATGAGGTTTTGAAATTCTGTATTTCAAGCAATAAATAAAAAGTAGTAAATGTTATGTTTTTTTATAATAAAAAAAGAATAACAAATGTATGAAATCCAAAAAATAACACATAAAAACCAAATAAAAAAGCTTTGAAACAAATATATCGATAAAATATGTCATACTAAAATATATCTCGTGATAAAATATGCCAACCATAAATACTTCCCAGCCCAGAACGTTATATTTGTTTTTGTTTATATAGAAACAGCACCATCAAGCAGCTAGTCCAGTGTAATGAAAGAGTACCCAAGATAATAATTTATTTTAAAATTATTGTAATCATAATATTTGTTAACAATTAATAATATCATTTACTAAAAACATAATTATAATTTAAACTTTAATCTTAAAGAAATGATTTAAATTAATGTCATTATAAAATATATATTGATTTCAATTATTCTAAATAGAAAAAAAATCTTTTAATTTAAAAAGTTGTTTTGGGAAATTGACAACGAGAGTCCAGCAAGTAATTTTCTAATGGTACTTTATCCCAGGGTTTTTTTTAAAAAAAATCATGCAGATGATTAAAGTAAAAAAAAAGATTCAAGAAAAGCTTATAAAGTAGATAGCAGTCTTGATTTTTGTTTTCGCCTGAAAACAATTATAAAACTTAAAAATATTTAAAGTCTTAAGCAGAAAAAAAAGCATATTCACAAAGCTATCTAAGGATATGAAATATATTTTAAAGTAATTATTAATACTTTGGTGTGAGTAAATTAATTTTCATTATGACCTAGTTGCCAATCCTGATTGTTTACTTCTAGCCAAGATAATACCACAAAGGAGTTTGAAAAATCAAAGTTATTTTAATTTTGCCTAGGATAACATAACTGTGGACAAATAAGAAAGCATTCATTATCTATTTTAAATTAAGCATTTTTATTGATCATAGATTTAATGTGAAAAACAGATTAAAAATTCCTAGAATTAAATTTGTAAAGTTGATAGAAATATTTTATAGAATGGTAAAAATAGTTAATTAGTCATGAGGGATTCGTAAGAAATTTTTTTTTTTTGCAAAAATTCTGAAGAAAATGTTTAATTTATATTTAGAAAAAAAAAATCTGTGTAACTTTTAATGGTAGATGAGCAAAGATAACAGATTAAAATGTACTACATGCTAGAAATTTAAATGAATTAACCAATATATGTTTAAAATTTTACAAGACTAATGAATACCAGGAAAAGGAGAGAAATCAGAAAGTAAACTTATTGATAACTTGTTTGAACATGTTTAAAAGTTTGTGCAGTGTGGGAGAATAAAGTGGAGATTTATTTAGAATATTCATCAAGCTTTTCATAGTGGATTTTGAAGATCAGGATTATATGCAATGCAACTTTAAAACTAGCTAGGAAGGATGCATCTGATTAAAAATTTTGCCCCATCATTTGTGCTTGTTTGATGTTTTGTTTAACTATACATGACTTTTAGCACTATAAAGAGAGGAGAAACACAAAGAATAGTAAACAATTACAGGGTAAACATTGTAATGTTAAAATGGAAACTGGAAAGGAGTTAAAAAATATTTAATTTAAAATTATTACTAATATTTTTCTTGTTTGATATGAAATATACATACAAAGTATTTCTCATAATAGTGATTTAAAGAATTGATATATGCAATTTAGTATATAATGTTAAAAGTATTAAATTTTTTTGTTATTTTTTCATGTTAGAAAAAAAAAGTATGCTTAAATATAGGGAGAAAGTACCTATGAGTTATAATATAAAAGTGAGTGTGAGTGAAATATAGTGTTAACACTGCATATTTTAAGCCATTATATATTTTTAGAAAATTAAGTGTGATAAACTACATTAAAGGGTATTTCGAATTTATTGTTAAAACATATTTAACAAAAGGGGAAATGAACTAATGATCATAAATAAATCTGATAGGATTCCTGGAAATGTTATAAAATATAATATTTATGAGAGCAATAAAAAGTGAATGTTAATGTAAGACAATATCATGATCTCATTTGTTAGAAAAAAAAAATCTTATTGATAATAATAATAAAAATAGATGATTTGTTTTGTGACATGATTTCCAATATAGATAGATAGGAAATTATTTCATGGAAAGAATATATTATATTATTTGTATAGAATTGGTAGAATATTAGATGCTAAATACACTATAAGAGGTGAGTTAAAAATTCCAGGATATGATATATAAAATATCATCCTGAAGAACTGATGAATAGTTAAGTGGGTGTAATTTTTGTGATATCCAAATAGTTATTAGAATGAGATGGGAGAGTTTTTGGAAAAGAAATGAGTATGGTACATACCATAAGTGCTTATTAAAGAAGCCAGGATAAAATTGGAGTAAGTTCATTAAGAAAGTGATTACCTACCAAAATATGACCCCTCATAAATAAAAGAAATCTCCATCTCTCTATTAGGATAGTATTTAATAAAATCAGTTGTTCGTCTTTATAAAGTTTCATAGTAAATAATAATATAGCATACATCAAAGGTACTTTAAAGGATTCTGTAGTTTTTCTTCCTAAGTCTGGACAGATCAGCCTACAGATAGTAAAACCATGTATAGAACAAATGTTCTATATAGTTGAATAAATGATAATAAGACTAAGAATAACTGAGATCTAAGATTAACAGAAAAGACAAGTAAGAGAGAAAATGAATGTGTAAATGAATTGCATTAAAAAAAAAGAATCCTAACTTTATTTTTCATTTTAAATACATCATAAATATTGTCTTTTACTTTTTAATATATATTTACCACATCAGTAATAACGTTGTTAATAAGATGGAAGTGTAATATTTTAAACCAAATTTTGAATATAAAATATAATTTAATTATTACAAGATGATCAATATATTGGGAGTTGCAAAATATCAGGTAATATGGAAAATGATTGTGAAGATCCCAGATAATTTATGAATGATGCAAATATATCAGATTAGTATGAAAGCACACATAATAAAATGATAAATTTATTCAAAAGAACTAAAAGACAAACTAAGGAAAGAGTTAATTGTATATAATAACCATTATGTTTATTTGTAAATAATGTAACTAATTTGTTATAAATGCGTAAAATAATTTAATGCTTATAAATATATTTTATTGTTAATGAAGTATTTGACTTTATATATATATTGTACCGGTCAAAACATGTTTATCCATCTAACATGAGCTGGAACTCACAAAATGTACTTCAAACCCAGTCAAGCCCAAGATTTAGGTCAGGGACCAGCTTGGATTCAAACCCACTGTCTAAGCCCCAGATCTAACACCTAATGAATAACATAATAGTGATGGCACATAAGAATTAATCTTAATCCGGCCGACTAGCAAAGCTGAGAAGACAATGAGACATCTATTACTATGACTAAACTAAAACATATATAAGCATGGCTATAATATGTGGAAGTGGAGGAAAAAGGAATTCGAACTACTCAAATAAGTTAGACAATAATATATTTTAATATACTGACAAATTATTATACATTTATAAACTAAGTACATTAGTATGTGCATGAATGAGCAAGCAATAGATGATTACATAGTGTCATTCGCACTATTATTTCTCATATGTTCTTTATTAGCTAAATGATATATTATAAATAAACACACATCTTTGGTGGGTCCAATATTAAGATGCCAATCAGTTATTAGAAAGAAGTTACATAAAATTGCTATTAACGCTTTGATTTACGGTTCAGAAATGTGGTGACTAACATATATTAGGGGAGCGTTCTGAGATTCATTACAGATATAATTACAAACTATTTTCCTGCCATTATGGTAGTGAAAATACATAAAATACATTTGAAAACATTTGATTATATTTAAACTTATGACAAAATATTTAATGACAAATTATTTTAACAATAGTAAGACGGACGCTTTATTTTTCCCAAGGCACATAGATACTCTTAAATAGATATATAAATTATGATGGTGGGACTGTATAAGACTGAAATAAATTTAGTTAATAAAATAGAAGTAGTTGGCATTTATATATATTTTAAGCAAAGCTTAATTTTAATATTAGAGCATTAAAACTGGGTCATGAAGCAAAAGAAATAATAATAATATGAAGAAGTTTGGAATAACTAAGAGGAAAAGGTCATGCTTCTGGATGAAAAATGAAATGGATAGGCATAGCGTGTGCCAAACTTATGGGTCACTGCCAGAGGCCCTTTTATACGAAGAAATGGATGGGCATAGCATGTGCCAGACTTATGGGTCACAGGCAGTGGCCTTTTTATACGAAGAAAGAATATGCATAGTGTGTGCCAAACTTAGGGGTCACCGCCAGAGGCATTTTTATACGAAGACTTGAGAAAAAAATCTATGGGTTTGAACTTGTCGTAACCCCCAGATTAAGAATCACATATATATAATCACAAAGATCGGCTATATGTCAGGAATGCAGTACGAATGATAAATGTCTCTAACAACATTGAATAAATTTTACTACTTTAAAATAAATGACCCTTGTTTGAATACTATAATACGCCATGCAATTATAATATATATATAGAGAGAATATTTCATTTAATAAAATATACCTGAAGATTTTATTTAGCAAAAGAAACATTAAGATTTAGATTTCAAATTAATAAAATATACGTTAAGATTTGATTTAGTAACAGGAACATTAAGATTTTCCCCCTTCTCTTTCCTACTATTTAAAATAATTCAATCCCATGTTCATGATTTTTATAATAACTGGAATATTTAAATACTATATTTGATATTTTAAGAGTATGAAAAATGAAGTAAGATTAGCAGTTATATAGGAAACAAATTATAAGTCACTCTTTCAGAATTTAATAAATAATTATAAAATAAATGTTTCAGAGTGTTAATTAGCTTGAGTTCTGGATTTTTCCAGGTAGAAAATCCAAAGTTAAACAAATCAATTTTTATATTAAAATGAACCTAAAATGTTGATTCATAAAACAATCTGGTGAACGTATTAATTTATAATGCATTACATATATATTTTAAGGGGACGTTAATAACCTTTGCATGAAGGTTTAGTTTAAAAAAAAATGACAGAAAAGATTTTTATAAATTAAAAATTGCCAGTTTGTTTGAGATTAGCAAATTAATAAAAAAAACATATATATATAAAATCAAGTAATAAATAACTATAAATAAATGACTGCACCAAGTTAAAGAAAGTTAAGAGCACATGAGAGAGAATTAAATTTATATAAATTATTTAAGAGCAAATTACATGTTATTTATATAAAAAAAAACATATTAATTTAAAAGATACAAAATTGAACAATATGTTAGAATCTTGATAGCAGGATTTGAGATTAGTGAGGCTAGATTCATTTTCAAATAGTAGCATAAAAGTTACCTTGCAATTTTAAGAGTCTAATTTAAAATATGGCACGTGCACGGCGATTGAAATGCAAGTACTTCGGTGGCAGGAAACTTCTATTAGCATTCTAAAGTTCTTTATTGGATCTTTACTTTCTTTCAGGGCAGCAGTTAGATGGTACATTAGCGGGAAGAATGACCCACCAGGGTCAGCAAGAGGGTGGATTTACTGCTACATCATTTTTAAGTTTCAAGCAAAACGAAATATGTTTATAATACCTCTCTCTAAAAGTAGCTAATCTAATCTGATTCAAAATTCAGTCATTTTATACTTTTTCTTTTATCAGTTGTTTTTGAAGATGAAACAGTAAGATAACGTCCAAAAATAAATTCAAATCTATTTCCAGATTAGAAATAGATTTAACAACATGTTTTTAACAAAAGTATCTCTAATCTTAATCCCATTTTAAGTAAAAAACTTTAATTAAAAATACCTACCCCAGATTAAAACAATAGTGCTTCCAACCCTTAATTATTTTTGGACAATTAACAACAGTCACATCTTCCATATTGGATTTTATAAAAAAATGTACAGTTTAATAGAAAAACAAGCAATTTAAAAAGAAAAAGCTAAAAATGACATATAATAAATATTTAAAAACATCAATATTTTGTTAGTAAGTTTTGCTCCTATATATATATTTATTTGAGCCGCATCTATAATACTTTAAAAAAGAACTAATAATTAATAAAAAGAATTAATAATAATTTTAAAACATGTTATTGAAACATTAAATTTTATAATTTAGGCGCGCATCTCAAATATATACACGGCAAAAGGAGTGGGATGGGAAATAGGGATTTAAACACAGGTTAGTAGATAGAAACATGAAGCACAATCTTAAGGTAAGATTGACTGCTTCAATATATATATAATTGTTTGTTATTTATTCTTAGTGTTGTAAATAAATGAATATTTTGATTTAAACTTTATCATAATAATTTTATTGAGTCTGAGAGTCATTTCCATCCCAAGGTCATATCAAAAGCATATTTTCTACATAAAATTATGTATATCAAATTATGATTACATGCCTCATTTGAGAAGCTATGCTTAAGAGTTTATAATTAATACATTAACTGTCAATTGCTTTAAATTATAACTATATTAAAGAAAGCTTATGGTACTTCATATTTTTATTAGATGCAAAAGAATTTTGAATAGTTATATGAAAAATACTATTAAATATTACAAAATGGAGAGCATATAATAGAGATGAGTAATATGTTTGAGAATCACATTCTAATTTTGTAATTTAATTTGAAGTATATGTTATATCATAATTTAAAAGTATTATATAATTTCAGAGTACAAGTTACTAACCAAATATATTTTAAAGTTTGTAATTCTGAAGGAGCTAATTATAGTGGATGAATGCTAACTAATTAAGAGATGTATTTCATTGAATTAGACTTGATAGATAATAATGGTGTAATGAAACTCTGATTATAAGAAAATAAGTATTCTAGAGTAATCATTGTTAACATGAGTATGAGAATAAATCTTAGGAAAAGTAGATTAAATTATTTAAGAGAAGGTAATGAGTAGATAATGAGTGTTAACTTCCATAACTTATTATTATAGTTAGATTAACTTTCCAATAGGAGGTTAATCAAAAAGTTTGTAATAGTAAGTATGTTTTTATTAAATGGTTGGATCCCAGTAAAATCTCGCTTGCGATTCAATTATTTAATTATCAATCTAATTGTTATGTTGGATTTTAGAATAGAATACTTAAGATCCCTGACATAGCCATAGGATAGCATCAATTATTTTAAGTGAATTTGATTAATGTTTTTATTTTTTAGGATTCTTAAATTGTAGAAGAGGAGTTATTTCATGATTGTCACAATAGCATTGCCATTGTGGAATGTATTTTATATACTTCTCAATGTTAAAACCACTCTCTTGTAATTGTTTCTAAAGTCTATCTTATGTTTTAATATGTAGCAAGTTTCAAGCTCCATAAAGAGTCTTATACTTTATTGTTGTTATACTTGATGGTTTATTATTGAGCTAGTATAGTAGGGGTACAATAAAGAAGGTAGGGTAAGATAGAGAGATTTGTTGGAAGAAACGGAAGAGAAGGTTATAATATATATCAGGAAAAATATCTAATTATCAAGTAAGCTAGAAGTTTTAAATCTACATTTCTCCAACAAAAATAATAATCTAATTCTCTGTTGAAATACCATGATTGCATACTGGCCAGGTTTTAAAACTTTTAATATCTCTTAATAAAATATACATATTAATATTAAATCTTTTATTATAAACTTACAAACAACACTTAATGAGTCAAGCGATTTTTGTCCACATTAGAAAACAATATGGAATATTATACATAATAGTGAAGGTTTTTATATATAGTGATTAAGTACTATTATAAAGAAAGTACATAAGTAATCAAATTAATTATACTGCAATATATATATACTAAAAAGTGTAATAGCATATGTATGTATATTTTAGTACAAACATATTCAAACCTTAAAGCCCATTAGTATGCAATTATTTTTGGTGGAGAGTGTTATACATTAAACTATATGACTCTCTCCTCTTAACAGGAGTGGAGAATGTATCACATTACATTTATATTTTTTTGTGATCAGTATAACAACATTTATTTTACCAATTTCAATTAATGTAGAATATATATATATTTGCTAACAAGTCTTATCCATTTATCAAACACTATTGATTACATATCTGGGTTATTTACTTAGAAAAAAAATAATTGTGACCAGAAGAATTTAGCTTCAAATTTATAGTTGTGGACAGGGTAGAATATATTTTATAACCACTATACCATAAGTTTTTTTAAAGAAGAATTGTTCATTATTAAGTACCATCTTTTGTCAAAAAAGTGGCGTGTGAGCAAAAATATCTGCAATTTTTTTTCCATATGTCGTAGCATCGGCTGGGAGATGAACCTGCAACAACCGTCTGCAACCAACTGCCTGCTTGCAAGGCGGTTGCGCCGACCTCTCGGCTAACAATTATCACTTAATTATGGCAATAAAGCAGACTATATAATTTAAATATTTGCTCTTGGGTTGTCAATTTGCTAATGATTTGCACCAGAGGACTAACCATAAAGAAAATTCATGATTTATATATGATTACTTCATGACTGAAGTGAAGGTGTCGTTTTGCAGTGAAAAATGTAATTAACTTTTGAGAATATGCTAGTTAATCTGTAGTTTGAATTGGCTCAGTAACATATTCACATTTAATTTACCAAGAATTGACTTATCTAATGTGAATATATTTTTAATAAAGGATTGATGCTTCAATATATAAAAATACATTTGTACATAATATCATTTATTCCTCCTTTTGGCTAACTATCGTTTGATTTCGGAAGATCTAATAATACATCTATTTATTAGTCTTCCATAAATATAATACTTAATTAAATTTGATAACCAATTATTAGATCTTGTAACGTTCTGAAAAACAAAAAAAGTTTTGCCAGCGTATTAAATCCTTAATAATAACTTTATAACCATTGTGCATTACGAACTGCCCATTTTTTTATTTTAATAATGTAAGAATTACCCGCAGGTGTAATCATAAAAATAAAAAAAAATAAAAATTTCATTTGAATCTCATCTTTGGTTTCTTCCTGTCAGAGTATTGAACTAATAAGCTTAACAAAGAATGCCGCTGATTTGACCTCTTATAAGATCAAGCTTTTTATTTAACTGATATATCCCATTAACTTTAATTGGTTTGTTCTCCTTATACTTTTTTTTTTTTAAAAAAAAAAAGAATATATATATATTTTCTAATATAGGGAAAAACATTTCTGATAAAAATGTTAAAATTTTTATTCAATTGGCCTTGGGTGAGCTTTTTTCCCTCTATTTCTTTTTTAAATTATTAATAACATACCTGTGTGACCCTTCGTATAACCTTTACTAAAATTGTCATTGTAACTGAGCTCATTAACAAAGACCCTCTATGGAGTCTTCCTAAGATTTTTCATTCAGGGAAATCTATGCTTGAACTCACCTTACACAATCTCCACATTTTGTAATTAGTAAGAGATCATTATATTCAAGTCGTAGAGTTGTGTTCCTGCAAAAGCTGCAAAAGTTTTTCATTTGCCATAGTAGAATGCACATTTATTTTCAGAGTTCCCTACCCCCCGCCACTTCTATTTAAATACAATATTTATTTTCAATGACTTTGAAAATATCCCCAAGTAGAATGTAATTAGTCATTTCTACAAAACCTCCTTCACATGAAAAAAAAAAAAAAAACTATACGAACTGATTCTTTACTTATTGGTGTTTCCTCTAACTGGTCAAAGCATCTTTCATTTGACAAGGAAATACAGTAGAAAAAATCCCTATTAATAGTTAAACATAAAATTGGCTGTTCCCAGCTTTTTGTTGCAATCATTAAATTTGTAATTTTTTAAAAGTGAAACTTGTATTTAGAAGTTTTATACTAAGTAAGGCTTCATGTTTTAATATATATATGTAGCCTAATTAAAATAAATTGATCGCTTTTTTATTAAGAATTTTTTGAGTGGTTTTCATTTGCTTATTTTAAAAAATTATAGTTTTATCCACATATTATACTCTTTAAATCTTTAAGTGAATATGGATTTCTGAAGATAGTATAGATGACATTTGTTTAGAATATGTTTCTTCCGATTGGGTATTCCGTGACACATTTGTTATTGTGATGACTAAATGCGGCTATCTTGTTTCTGATTATCTTCCCTTTTTTAAAGACATAACTTTTCCAATAAACGAGATTATATATATATATTGTATTATTTTTTAGTATTAAATAATCTTGTATACTACTTAGCATTACTTGATTTTAGTTAAACAGAGTAGGAGACTTCAACACAGCCTATTTAATGTATTAATTATTCATATATACATTTAATCTTATAATTCAATACATTAATAAATATTTTTTCCCATATGTCAAATGTGTTGACCGGGAAGCGAACCCGGGTCAACTGGTTGCATTGAGAAATAAATTTTTCAATAGAAATGTATTTCTTTCTCAATAGATGTGTTCATATACAAAGGTATGTTTGAGTTTCTCTTAATATATTGCATGAGTGCATATATAAAAGTAAAACTTTTAAATAACAAAGCTTTCTCCAACTATTTATAGAGGAACAGTGAAGTTAAATGTATTACTTATCAGATTTTCCAATTAGTTTGCTACTCATTTACTCACTATTATTAAATGGTTAGTTGAGTTGACTAAGAGCTGGTTGTCCAAAACAAAAATAATTTATCTGACCCAGATTTAAATCTAAGTTATCACAATGCCTGAAAATGTGCTTTTACAGCATTATAAAATCCTTCTTGAGTGAATATATTTATATTAGCGTATTGCTTGTCTATGATAAGAAACTTTGTATATATTGTCTTGCATTGGTGGTCGAGAGGTCAGCGCGACTGTCTTGCACTTGCAGGCAGTTGCCCGGGTTGCGGGTTCGCGTCCCGGCCGATGCCATGACACTTAAAAAAAACTTTGTATATATTAATAAAAACAATTTTTTTTTTTTTACTGACTGTATTTAAGACTACTTTTTTTACTATTTATTTTGAATTAGATCAGACATTTTTATCAGTCTACATGATAGTAATTGCATGAATTTAAAATATTAGAAAATGCAGCAGATGTTTCAGATTATGCTTTCTTAAGCCATGAGAATATGTTTTTGATTCTAGTAATTTTTTCCAAACAACATTTAACTGACCAATTCTCTCATTTCATTTACGTTATTGTATTTTTCAAAAATTTCTATAACCTCTCTTCTCAATCTTTAGTTATAGGATCAATTTTTATCAAAATATGGATTGCATTGAAATTGTCACCATGTTTTGTTAGTGTATGAATAAATATTGGAGGCATTAATTTTTCTCTTAATCTCTACTTTTTTCTTCTGATTCTATAAATAAATTAATCTTTCTTATGTTTCAATGAAAACATAGCTAATGGAATTTATAGATGCGATAAAATTCTAGTAATATTTTATCTTTAGATGTGGAAATATTTCATTAATTGTTTATTTATAGTATAACGTATAATTATTATTTCTGTAAAAAAAATCTTACTAATTTTATCAATGATCCCTTTTATTTATGAACTCTCTATGAATAAATATGTCTGAACTTTTGAATTAATTGTTTGAAGTTCAGATTTATATTTATTTATTACAGGGGGCATTGCAGAAATATCATAATGTTTGGAATGGTGATTTAAATATATATATATTCACATCTTTTATCTGTGAAAATCTTTACTTTACTTCCATGAATTAAGATATATAAAAGTTATAATATAATATATTTTATTTTCATAATATTAGGTTGGTATTGATATAATTAAATTCCCTGAATTTCAAGATGATGTTGCATTTACTGAGGCCATGGTTACAGAGCAATCTGTTTTTTGTCTTCCTGCAAAGGTAAAACATTTAATTTAAAATTTTGAATAATATTATTTAAATTATTTTTTTACTACATAAAAAAAAATGTATAATTTTTTTTTATTTTATCATTATAATTTTTTTGTTTATATATATATTAATAATTTTAATCACTCATAAATCCTTATCAAATATATAAAGTTTATTAATAATATAAATATTTCATGGTTGAAAGTCAGATGAAAGAGAATATCTTTTCTAAGACAGGATAGATTGGTATTGATGTGCAAGGGGATAACAAATTTCCAGTTTTATTTATGATGATTTTTTAGAACCTGATTCTATTAACATATAGGGATATGATTGTTCCATTTAAGTATTTATATTCATAAATGACACATTTTTGATCAGCTTTTACATGTGATCAAAATTATTATTTATTTAGTTTAAATTAATATTTGAAATGGTAAGCTAACTTGATTGATTTACAAACTAAGATCACTCACTGCTAATATGAAGTTTCAGTCTTTTCAGGCATCAATGCTTGATTTATTTACAATATATATGGTTGAAGGTTAGATGAAAGAGTATATCGCTTTTTATCAGTCAGAATTGGTTGCCATTGATATACAAGGGGTAATGCATTTGAAAGTTTATTTATAATGGTTCTTTAAAATTTGGTCCCTGATTGTTCTGTGAATTATATATATATATATAGAAATACCTATATATAGATAGACTGCAGTGCTTTGTCTCTATATTAAATCTAGAGGGGCAATTAAAAGAGAATTCTCCTTTTGAATGTAATAGCCCAACAGTTTAATTTACATTCTTAACCTGGGGCAGATAATCTTGATTGGCTACTGTCCTATGTAAAAATTTTCAATTAATATTTGTAAATGGAAAACTTCACTTTTTTATGATATTAAGACATTAGAAAAATCAGCTTTGATAATTTTTAAAGTGATTGTATTCCGAACTGATATTTAATTGTTCATAATGACTCCATTGTTTTAAAAAGAGGAAAAACATTTGCCATCAGAGTCTACATTTCAAAACTCATTTGTGCCATTCAAAAACACATGTGAAGTATATAAACTTTAGTGCAAGCTTTAGACAATAACTGGAAGGTTTTTTTAGATTACTTTTTTGCTTGATGTTAATTCATTTATTTTTGCAGTTTGATATTCTAAGGATAATCACGCATTTACACATGAATACACATATCAACATGTACTGAATAAAAGTGATTGAATTATGTCTTTTCACATGATGACATAATAAATATTAATTCAATATTTCTCTTATTCTTTTTATAATTTATAGGCATAGTTTCATTTTTTTTGTTAGATTTTGAGTACATGTATACATATAACAAATTTTAAGTAAATAAAAACCTTCCATTTACTATAATAATAGTAATTGAAACGAATTTCTCTTTAGTCATCCACTCCATCTTATATAACCGATACACATAATCACATTCATGCGAAAAAGATAAATGATCTCCAGTATATGTATTTCATGCTGAACTGGCACTCAACAGTTGGTTTGGATCATCATCTCCCACATACATATAATTAGTGCTCAGTTTATCTTCAAACTTTAATGGACAGGCTTCAGTCCTCTTCTCTCTCCAATTCTTCAGCCATTCCTATCATTGAAAATCTGATAATGGAATGCTCAAAACCCTTGTTGATGCCAGTATTTTTGTCATACCCATGTTGACCTTAATTCACTCTGAACCCTCATATGTAGGACCTTAATATGTCCAATTAAATATACAGAAGAGGGGTGGGCAGAATTCAAATTGAACTTGTAATATTTGAATATAATAATAGTGTATATAGTAATAGTAATAATTGTAGAAGATATTTTTTTAAAAAATAAAAAATATTTATTAAATTACCAAATATAACCTTATTAATATATCTAAAAAAATAATTAAATGATTTTAATTATATCAGTATCATGACCACTATTAATCATAATCAACAAAAATGATTATATCCTTCTAATCACTCTCCTGGATTTATTAAAAGGTAAATAAATGAAGAGTTTTTAATAAATTATAATTTTTCCAATATTGACAAAAATATATTTAAAAATACATAGAGAAATTTTTTTATATATTAAATCTTTTATTTACCATGCATTATAAAGCTAAAAAAAAAGTTTCTTCAATGAAAATTAGGGTTTTTAGATTTAACTTGAAATCCAAGCATAGAAGAGGGTTCCAGAAATTAATTAAGTCAATCTCTTATTATGAAAAATAGGTCTTAACTTAATTAATTTCAGTACCAATCTAAAACCCTGTAATTGAAGAAATAATTATTTTGTTTGCTTTTCGGTACACTGTAAATAGAAGCATTTAATATTTAAAAAAAATTTACATTTATTTATTTTTAATTTTTTAATATTGGCACATTAAATGAAAATGTAAAACAATATTGTACTTTAAATTGACTTGATGCTTATAATTGATATTGTAATGGATAAAGTAGGCTGATATGCCACTTCACCAGAAGGAATCACTGCATAATAAATCTAGATCTCTTTCTTATACTAAATTATTATCTAACATCCATATCTAATGAGAACCAAATCCTAAAGAATGAAGTTAAGTTGACCAGCAAAGTCGTACCTACATACAAACCTACTGACTATACAAAGTTATTTTTTTAAAAATAACCTGGTAGTCGTAGAGATTAGAAACTCTTTTACAATATTATATGTAACACATTATATTTAGCATCTAATTATATTTATAACTTTATTCAAATTATTAATCAAGTATATTTAACAAAATTTATTTTTAAAAAAATGTCATAGTAACAGCCATTAATATTCAGATTTACATATTAAAATCAGCCAATGTATATATGATTGACAAGTTATCATATAGTCAAACTAAACTTAGCCAGCACTAGTATGAACCCAGCAATCTATACTTTGAGGGCTCATAAGAGGAAGGAATGAGTGAAATGTCTAATAATAATACAGTAAACTCACTACTGAAAATGAAATTTAAAATAATCAACATTAAAAGAACAACTATTTTTAAGAGGACATATATAAAATATTTGAATAATATCGACATTAATTCATTGGTAAAACCTAACCCATGTATTCTTAAAAGTCGTTATTAAAAACTAAATCATTAGATAAATGAAGCCATAGGAATTTATATCTGGTACCAACAATATGTCAAATGTAATACATTTTGTCACCCATTTATTATTTAAACTATCAAATAAATGCAATATCAGTTAATTTCCATATAAAAAATAAATAATATTAGCAAATTGAACATCATTATAAAATTTAAAATTATAAATAATTGCTTTTAAATAACACAGATTATTTATATTATAATCTATACTAAAGCATGACATCAATATACTTTCTGTAAATAAGAATGAATTATTATTTATCACATTTGTATTATTTTTTTAATATTTCAATAACATCTTAAAATATTAATTGAATACATATTTTACCAACAGACATATTAATTTAGACAATGTCTAAGAACACATAAGTTAAGCTATGAATAATTAATATTGGTATAAAATATTTTTAGGAAAAATGGTTTATTATTTTTTTTTATTTTAAAAAATCAATAAACATTTATAAATTGTTTTTAGGTGCTTGTCTTATAGATAAAGACGCCGTTCGATGGCGCTGTTTTCACTCTAAAACTATAAAATATGACCATCCCCGGGCCACTGATTAAAATGCGAAAATAAAAACAAAACAAAATTGTCTTTTTTAAATATTATTTTTTATTAACATATACAAATTAAATGATAATAATAAATGTAAAATAAAATAAACAAATTACAATTTGATTCGTGTTTTTTATTTTGCTTTATTAGAAAAATCAATTGTCTATCGGATATTTTTTTACCAGGGTTACGGCTTTTTTTGTTGTTGTTGTTTAAAAACTCATAATCAGAATAAAAAGTAAATTTCTTAGTCTTCCTTTTACATTTTATTTCTACAGAGAAACAGATATTATTGTGTTACCGCTATTTTTTACTTTTTTAGTCTTCGTTTTACTTTTTTTTTTTTTACAAACAGATATTACCGCAATTTTTTACTTCAAATAGAATGACAACAAAAAGTAAAAGTTGTTAGGGTTAGGTTTAGGGTTAGTTTTAGGATTAGGTTTAGGGTTAGTTTTAGGGTTAGTTTTAGGGTTAGGTTTAGGGTTAGTGTTCGTTTGTAATACTAAAATAAAAAATATCAAAATCCTATTTCTGTAAATATTTTTTTTTAGTAACATCTATAAAATAAATGATAACAATAAACATAAACTATATTCAACAAAGTATAACAGTAGTCGGAGAAAAGAAAGTAAAACTTTTTTAAACAACAACAAACACACACACACATATATATAATGTCTTCTTTACTTATTAACCATGTTTATAATATATGTTTTTTATGAAATTTAAAAAAACCATGCAGAATTGTACTTTTCTTACTGGATATTTTTGTGTTACTGCTCTTTTTTACTTAAAAAATATACACACGGTAGAATCTTGTTTGTCTCGTGGAATGTTACAAACAGTACGTTAGTTGACACGTTACCTAATTCCAACTCACTTTACACATATATCTTGTCAACATTTTCCCACTTAAAACTTCAATACAGTAAAAAGTCCGATAATTATTACTTTACAAAATCTGAACATTTCAATACTTTAAAATAAAAAAAAAATCCAATGAAAACAACATTTCCATCCAATTCAAATACACACACCCCTCACCAAGCCGTAACAATTTATAAACTGTGTGAATTTGGAAAATTTATTTGCTGCGATGCAACATACATGCTGTACTGCAACGCGACATAGCGGCCTGCAATTTGTAGCACAACAAAAAAGTTGTCTTATAGAAAACGCAGGTTTGAATGTGTCAGCCGCGGAAACGGCATTTTTATTGTTTTAGCAGGAAAACGGTGCCATTGAGCGGCGTCTTTAGCTATAAGACGAGAACCTGTTTTTATTTAATATGATTTATTTACCAGTAAGTTTCTATTTTTTTCCTGCAATTATGAAGATTCTAGCAGATGATTTTTCCATTGTGGCATTCCATTTTAAATACAAGCCTATATGAAATTAATCAAAGATAATAATTTTTGAAGCAATTGATAGTTTGAAGTATATTATTTATCTTGGATGAAGAGATGGTAAAATTGATTATCCATTTGAATTTGTGTCCATCTTCTTAAGATAAAAAAACTATATACTTAGAAATTCATTTTTATGAGCTTAAAATCAATCAATATTAAGAAGTTATTCTTGGCAAAGCACCAACAGAACAGTAAATCATTTTTGCAGTTCATAATTCAGAATATCTGTTTAGCACAGGTGGCAATACTGTATGGAGAGTTTTGCTCTGTTTATCAACAATTAATGTGCTAGTATAGAAAATGTGATCATGTGATCTAATAAAAAATAATAATATCAGTTTTTTACAGATTAATATTTTAAATACAACAGAATTGATCTCATTAAAAAATATTTTGCACAATTATAAATACATTAACTTTATATATATATATTTTATAATTATAGTTTTATAAAATTAACTTTTATTTAAATAAAAAGTTCACAGTGTGTTTAATTAATGATTATAATATAATACGTTAAGCATACTCAATGATTTCACATTTATAAATTATTAAATAAAATTTATTTTCCACAGATTTATTTAACATATACATCAATCAAATAAATATATATTGTAGTGGATTAGAAATATAGCCCAATCATTGATTGCCATTTGTAATGGATTGAGGAGTGTGATAGGCTCTTATTTAATGTCCCACAGAATTGAATGACATTTGTAAAAGATTGAAAATGAAGACAATAATAATAGAACAACACTATCTTATAAATAGTAATACATCCCTGTTAGACATGCCATTTGTAATAGAATGAAAATGTTAACAAAATAAAAATCGATAAAGATAGGAAAGAAAGACTTTAAGATAGACTGCAAACTTAAAACACTAATTGCAACAAAGTAAAGTATAACTTAATAATTGATTACAAATTATAACTGAATAAAATAAAAATGATGCTAATAAAAATGAAAATAAAGACAATACTAACAGAGCAATAATGTCTTATAAATAATATGCCCTTGTTGGATAAACCAATTGTAATGGGATAAAATCTTAATAGTGTTAAAGCCTTTATCTAACAGATTCATGTACATTATTCTATTGTTAATAACATATAAAATTCTCTTTTTAATACCTTATAAATTTAAAACATCAAATTATAATAAAATAAAAGGTCTACAATACAAAACTGTGATAAAATGCAGTACACAAGATCAATTAACCTATCATATCTCACCATCTATACCATCTTATCATAATATAAAATGAAATTAAACACTTCAAATAATCTTACAATTTATATTATCCAATTATTATGACATAAAACAAATGATAGATTCTTATTTGATACTTATACAAATACTATTAACAAATCACAATGAATTATCTTTTAAATCAATAAAGCCATATTAATGTCTTTTTACTTATATTTTTAATCCACTTCTAACCTTTTCTTATTCTTATTAAATATTTTATAATCAACTATTAATACTTATATAAGGCTAAAAACTTAGTACATGCGCCTTGAGTGCTTAATTTTAACAAGAGAGACCTCTACAAATCATAACGCAAGATTCGACTTTATAAAGATAAGAGGGGCCCTCATCTCTGAACCTATTTCCTTAATTATGTAGGCAAATCTAAAGCATATTGATTTGGGAGCATGAAGCTAATAAATTCTTCACTGATTAAGTCCACTATTTCTGTTAAACATTAACGTTCGTGAAATCTTTCGATTTACAACGAGTCAATATTCAGATATTATATTTAGAAATATTAATAAGAATCAATATTTACAACTTTAAATTGATTCAAAATATTTCTAAATTTAATATCTGAATATTGACTCATTGTAAATCGAAAGATTTTGCGAATGTTAATGTTTAACAGAAATAGTGGTCTTAATCAGTGAAGAATTTATTAGCTTCATGCTCCCAAATCAATATGCTTTAGATTTGCCTATATAATTAAGAAAATAGGTTCAGAGATAAGAGGGTCCCTCTTATCTTTATAAAGTCAAATGTTGCATTATGATTTGTAGATGTCTCTCTTGTTAAAATTAAGCACTCAAGGTGCATGTACTAAGGTTTTAGCCTTATATAAGTATTATGTGCTGACATTGTGCTTAATAAGAATTAATATTTAATCATACTATTAACTTATTCCAGATTACAAATTACTTTTTTTACATTACAAAAAATTACTCACTTTTTAAAAATTTTCTTAAGAATGTTTGTTTTTATATACTGTAACAGAATTACCTTTCGACCATTTGTAAATGTTTTAATTTACACTTTTTACGATCGACACGACTGTTACGTCAAGCAAGAAGCCAATATAGACTCATTATTTAAGTCTATATTCCTGATCGAATACTGAGATTACCAATGGAATATTCCAGTATTATCTTTCCTGATCAGATGCTTCTGCGGCTGCTGGATACTCATTCATAAGAATGATTTACTTAAAATAATCCAGCGCTTGAAATATTTATAAAATTTGTGAGATTTAATGTTATTGTACTATATCGACACATGTACTTTTACTAGAATAAATGTCTACTTAGTATTTTATAAACCCTATGGGTATATCATTACAATTAGTATGGTGGAGAAGAAAAGACGAGACATAAAGAGCTATTTATAAATAAATACTGTTTAATACAATACATTTATAAACATTAAAATATAATATTTCAGCATAAAACAAGCAATCATTAAAATAACACAAATTATATTTAATTTAATTAACCCTTCACCTAAAATGATAATTCTTTGATACTAAACATTTATATGTAGATATTTTATAGCTTATAGTCTTTTCTTTATGTATTCTTTGATATAGAAAACTACTAATTATTTGGTTCATTCAGATTTACATTTGCAATTGCATTTTTTAATTTCTGTGGCCATTTACGAAAGTGTGTGCACGCATGATATATTAAAGTTTAATTACCTAGTGTAATGATATATAAATATGTCGTTACATTAATTTAAAATAAAAACTTAAAAGTTCGCAAATAAAAGGAAAAAACTAAACGCTAAAATTAAAACATTGTTAAACGTGTATACATTCGCACAGATGTTAAACTTTAAAAATTTTTTTTTTTCATAAACAAAAAAAAAAAGTATTTGAACGTTTTTTTTTTTTAATAAAAAAATACAAGATTAAAATAAAAGCAGGTATTAATTAATTCCTGTAATCTATAAAAGGAAATGATTGTTTATTAATTATCTAAAAGCTGTTTAATTAAAAAGTCAGATGGAAAGTTAGATAAGAGAAGAAAGAGATTTTAGCTTGACAAATGGAAGCACTAAGCCTTGGCCCGGACCATAACGAAAAAACAGATTAGTGACGTTTTGTTCAGTGAATCCTTGTGGATGATATAAAAAGAAAAAAAATATTGAGTAGAGAGCTTTTTCCAACTTGATGTTGGTGGGTCTGGCGACAAGACGCACTTGTCGTCCTCACTCACTTATTTAAAAATGCAAAGACTGTGATACCAGGACAGAACCAGCAACTGCCACCTCCAAAACATCAGACCGGTCTTCCAGGAAAGTCTGCGTGGGAATTGCCAACGGGAACAGGGACTTCTCTACCGTAAGCAATGGAAAGGAACAATTCTTAAAATCAATCAAGAACTTTCGTCAAGTTGAACAAATTAATAAACAAGCCGACTTATTTAAAATGGACTCTTATCTGACTTTTTGTAAGTTTAAATCAAATTAATAATGGTTAATTTTATATCTTTCCCGATTGTGAAAAGAATCATTTCCCTTTTAATATTTTTATGTGTAGTAATATTTTATTGTAGAAATTATTAAATGCATTACATTTAAGTTGTCTATAGACGCTTGCATGGATTCGTTTGCGGTTAATTAGATTTTGGTTTTCATATTTGATCAAAATATATAGACATTCGATAAATAATGATACCTTACGGTGAGTATCTAAAATGTATTTATTCGGATGTCTTTTAAGTTATTGGTGACAACGCAAGTATCTTATGGTGAATACTATTGGGTTACTTATAAGTTTCCCTCTGCGATTGTCGGTATCAATAATTTTGTATTTTGATCGTTTATGTTTATTTTGAAATGTTTTTGACCGTGGAATCTGTGTAATCGATCTATACCCAACATTTTTAAATAAATCTGTGCGAACGTATATAAATGTTAAAATTAAGTCGGGCGCGAATGGCTATATAGTTTTGTAAAGTTGTATTAAGGGAGGGTAATCTTAGGTTATTCATTTCGTAGTTGAATTGGTTCAATGGATTGGATCTATTTGTGTAATTAGTAAATGTAGTATGAGATCCGCTACGGGCAGGATTATAGATATATGCCACACACCCTCTGTTTGCCTATGGATGGGTTTGTAAGTCGGCAGAAGACCGCAGTCCATTCCTATGGAGTTTTTAGTTTATTGATCTACTTGCCCACAGATGTCACATTCCTGTTGGTGGAGAGTCAATGTCTTCTCTATTTCTACTTATTGTTCAGATGTACATTCCTGACAATATAGTATTTTGTGTTGTCGTATCATGCTACATTGAATACATGAATGTATCAGATGGATTGGCACCAGTTGATTGCGAAATTTGTTGCCTAAGGTTAAATCAGGGAAGAATATTTTCCTTTCAAATGCAGACCTATGTAGTCCATTCATACTCGACCCTCTAAATAAAATATTAAACATTATAGCAAGCTATTTTAAATGTAAAATTAAAAATTAATATAAAATTATAAACATTAAATTTATTCCTCAACATTTAAATATTATTTTATATGTGCGTAAATAAATATTTTATGTGTTAATTTCTGGCAGTGGCTTATTATTTTTTTATATTTATATCTAAGGTTATATATTTTATTATCTCTGCGTCTCCACTGAGCTAGTGACAATGGGCTAATGATCTAAATATGTAAATAAAGTGGAATCCTAACAGCGCGTATCTGCCTACTTTATAAATTTTTCTAGGCTCAAATGCCTAGATGGCGCCCTTTGGTAGTGCGGTGCGGTGCGATGCGATCTCCCACTCGTTTGGATCGTTATAATTGGTTATAATTGGCCCCACGTTGGGCGCCAATTATAACGATCCAAACGAAGTGGGAGATCGCATCGCACCGCACCGCACTACCAAAGGGCGCCATCTAGGCATTTGAGCCTAGAAAAATTTATAAAGTAGGCAGATACGCGCTGTTAGGATTCCACTTTATTTACATATTTAGATCGTTTGCCCATTGTCACTAGCTCAGTGGAGACGCAGAGATAATAAAATATATAACCTTAGATATAAATATAAAAAAATAATAAGCCACTGCCAGAAATTAACACATAAAATATTTATTTACGCACATATAAAATAATATTTAAATGTTGAGGAATAAATTTAATGTTTATAATTTTATATTAATTTTTAATTTTACATTTAAAATAGCTTGCTATAATGTTTAATATTTTATTTAGAGGGTCGAGTATGAATAGACTACATAGGTCTGCATTTGAAAGGAAAATATTCTTCCCTGATTTAACCTTAGGCAACAAATTTCGCAATCAACTGGCGCCAATCCATCTGATACATTCATGTATTCAATGTAGCATGATACGACAACAAAATACTATATTGTCAGGAATGTACATCTGAACAATAAGTAGAAATAGAGAAGACATTGACTCTCCACCAACAGGAATGTGACATCTGTGGGCAAGTAGATCAATAAACTAAAAACTCCATAGGAATGGACTGCGGTCTTCTGCCGACTTACAAACCCATCCATAGGCAAACAGAGGGTGTGTGGCGTATATCTATAATCCTGCCCGTAGCGGATCTCATACTACATTTACTAATTACACAAATAGATCCAATCCATTGAACCAATTCAACTACGAAATGAATAACCTAAGATTACCCTCCCTTAATACAACTTTACAAACTATATAGCCATTCGGCCCGACTTAATTTTAACATTTATATACGTTCGCACAGATTTATTTAAAATGTTGGGTATAGATCGATTACATAGATTCCACGGTCAAAAACATTTCAAAATAAACATAAACGATCAAAATACAAAATTATTGATACCGACAATCGCAGAGGGAAACTTATAAGTAACCCAATAGTATTCACCATAAGATACTTGGTTGTCACCAATAACAAAAGACATCGAATAAATACATTTTAGATACTCACCGTAAGGTATCATTATTTATCGAATGTCTATATATTTTGATCAAATATGAAAACCAAAATCTAATTAACAAAAATCCATGAAGCGTCTATAGACAACTTAAATGTAATGCATTTAATAATTTCTACAATAAAATATTACTATACATAAAAATATTAAAAGGAAATGATTCTTTTACAATCGGGAAAGATATAAAATTAACCATTATTAATTTGATTTAAACTTACAAAAAGTCAGATAAGAGTCCATTTTAAATAAGTCGGCTTGTTTATTAATTTGTTCAACTTGACGAAAGTTCTTGATTGATTTTAAGAATTGTTCCTTTCCATTGCTTACGTAGAGAAGTCCCTGTTCCCGTTGGCAATTCCCACGAGACTTTCCTGAAAGACGGTCTGATGTTTTGGAGGTGGCAGTTGCTGGTTCTGTCCTGGTATCACAGTCTTTGCATTTTTAAATAAGTGAGTGAGGACGACAAGTGCGTCTTGTCGAGACAAACATCAAGTTGGAAAAAGCTCTCTAACTCAATATTTTTTCTTTTTATATCATCCACAAGGATTCACTGAACAAAACGTCACTAATCTGTTTTTTCGTTATGGTCCGGGCCAAGGCTTAGTGCTTCCATTTGTCAAGCTAAAATCTCTTTCTTCTCTTATCTAACTTTCCATCTGACTTTTTAATTAAACAGCTTTTAGATAATTAATAAACAATCATTTCCTTTTATAGATTACAGGAATTAATTAATACCTGCTTTTATTTTAATCTTGTATTTTTTTATTAAAAAAAAAAAACGTTCAAATACTTTTTTTTTTTGTTTATGAAAAAAAAATATTTTTAAAGTTTAACATCTGTGCGAATGTATACACGTTTAACAATGTTTTAATTTTAGCGTTTAGTTTTTTCCTTTTATTTGCGAACTTTTAAGTTTTTATTTTAAATTAATGTAACGACATATTTATATATCGTTACACTAGGTTTTCTGGATGTTGACGAGTGAATTGTTAACCATCATGTGGATTACTCCACTTCTTTTGGAGAGATGGAAATTCTTGGGATACAGCAGGATTCTTTCTTGCAGCTCACTTAGGTCGTATTCTTGCGGCTTCAATGACAGGGAAGGTGAACCATCAGGCAGGCACTATCTACTATTACTTCATGGGGAAGATGACTTTACACCCAAGGCAAGCATGGATCAACTGTTGTCCATTTGTGGCCCCTTAGCCATGCATTCTTGATGTTTCCACTACTTGGTACATTTTTGTTCATATATAAAAACACAGCTCTCGAACTACTCTGTCTTTCAGCTCAGCAGACTCAAGAAGAACTAAAACATGGCTCCTTCTTTCACAACTTCTTACTTAATTGTCCCAGAATCCTTTTCTTATCTTCTTGATTGTTTTTTGGAATGTCATTAATTACATTTCACACCTTTATTTTACTTTCATAAAATACATAAAATTTTCTTTTTTTTTTTTATCTATTTATTTTTTTATTTTATTTACTTCCATGATATTTCCATTTCTTTTTAATAAAATAATTTTCTTATTTATCCACTCTTTATTTCCTTCACAGAGCCATACATATATTTCATGCATTCACATGTGTAGTTTGAAGAGGTGATCTTTATCTTTTTTGCAAATCTATTTATTCTTTATTTATAATTGCGACTGAAATTTATGATTGCTAATTCTACAATCATTAACCCCTTTTTTATTTACTTTTCCTTTAAGACTTAATCATCAACTTAGATGACCCCGTTTTAATATTTTCTTAACTTTACTAATTTTAAATTTTAAAAAAGTTGACATTGGAAGGTGAAAGATAAGGATCTTGGTTGCTTACCTTCCTTCACTTTCTTTAATTACCATAATTGATTCTGATTTTAATTGCATTCCTCAACTACCATTTTGATTTTTTTTAATTAACACTGACTTAAAATAGATTTATTTTATTTTCTAAATTTATTATTCAATTTCTATAAATTAGTTTACATATAAAACTCACATTTAATATTATGCTATATATTAAATGTACACATGTGTGATCACAGTATGTGTGATCATCACATTACACTGCTGCCTAATTTTGAAGAATTAAAATATAGTGAACTTTCATGTGAAGGCCATTTTAATTCTTAATATTTAACTTCTTTGGTGAGATAGTCATGGAGAGACAATTAGGCAACAGCTATACATATTCAATCCAATCGATCTGCACTAATCAAACCACTTTAATCCCTACGGAAGACTTTAACATACACCGACATTTATATAGGGTTCGATCTCTGTGACTGGCATGCCATTTCTACTGTTTGTTCAACTTAATAAAACACGAAATTCTTCATTCTTTATATTTTTCTCAGCGTGATTCCTAATAAAGTGGGAAAATTGTTTATCCCTCAAAGATAATGTGCCCAAGATTTTTACTGATGCTACATTATTAATAAAAAAACATTCTTAATTCTTTAACTTCTGGATGTACTCATTTATATTGAGTTTGTAATAAACTGGGAGCTTCTGTCCCGCACAGATAATGAGCCCAGGATTCTTACTGATGCTACATTATTTAAAACTTAACGCAGATACACACCTGCATATTTACATCATACGCAGAAATGGCTTAACCAAGCTCAGATGCGATCCATATATAATCCCTATACACACACACAAATGCCTCAATCCAGAACCTCGACCATATATCCTTAACACTTAACTTTACTACTATTATTTATTTGATTTGATTTTATTTTATTACGTATTAATTATCCATTTAATAAGCTTGGATGTTTATTGTTCCATCCTATTTCCTTTTTTCCATTTATTTATTATTTCTAGCGGCATTTGCAGACTTACAGATCATACATTAAAATTTAAATTCTTTTGGCTATCATAATGGCATCTTATGAGAAGGGTTTTATTATGCTAATGGTTGATATAGTTATTACATTTTAATCATCGTTTCTCTTTTCTCTATTTTTTTTTCATGCGCAGCTGTGTTTGACAGGCTTACACTAGGAGTTTGTCACTATAAATTACAAATTAGTTTGTTTTACGTTACTTCATTTTCTTTTTTCATATTTTGCATTTAAAATTTTATTATTTAAAATTTTATTATTATTTCATCCTCTCTTCCCATTACATTTCTGTTATTTACATATTTTTATTTTATAAGTCATCCTCCATTCTCGAAATCCAGGGCCGTTAATATTCGGTCAAGTTAACATATCCGTCGTGTTAGATTTCTTTTAAATTAGTTTTTATCAGGAGGTTCTTTGTTACTCCTTTTGTTTGACATATACCCACTGGTGCTGGGAAATGGACTACTATTCCTATGTCTACTGAAGTCTCTGTGTCCTTTCAGATAATTTCCATCTGAATATCTCTCCATCGGTCTGGACACTTTATTTCTGTTGTAAAATCTATCATTGCTTTCCCAGTAGCTTTGTTGATGGTTAGATTGCCCCCCATCTACCACCGGGTCTTTAATCAGTTTCTTCCATTTGTTCTTTTATACTAATACTCCCCTCTCCGTCACTTTGGGTATCCGTCTTTGTTTTTGCTCTCGTGTGCATGAATCTACTTTTAAGTTTATGACCTAATTCTTAATATATTTCCACTATACTGATTCTCTTTTGTCCTTTACCCGTTTATTTCTATTTGCTAATTTAATTTTTTTTCTTTTATGATTGGCATTTGGTACGCCAGTTAATCCCAACCACACCTGCTCAGATTCTTTGCCTACCTGCCTTATATTCATTTCCTCTCCCTGATCTGTCTATTTTCCCAACTATTACCCTCTACTCTACTATGTATATATTTATTGATAAATTTATTTTACTACAATGCCTTACAATAACTCATGTATATAATATCTTTGGTTTGACTAATATATTCTATTTCACTACGACTGTTTGAAATAAGACACATATATAATTTATTTTAATTTCACTAGCCTTTATCTCACTATATTTCTGACTTATCGATAAAAAATTCAAAATCTATTCCCAATTTATATTAGATCTCAATATACTTCTATTTATTTGATTGCAATTACGTAAAGATAACATATATATTCGGTCGTTATATAAGACATGTATATAATTTATTTTGATTTCACTGATACATTTTATCTCTCTCTATTTATGATTTATCAATCAAAATTTTTTTTTTTTTCAAACTCTATTCCCAATTTATATTAAATTTCAATACATTTTTTTTTTTTGTTATTTGATCGCAATTATGCAAAGACAACCTATATATTCGGTCGTGATATAAGACATGCATATAATTTATTTTGATTTCACTGATACACTTTATCTTACTATATTTATGATTTATCAATCAAACTTTTTTTTTTTCAAAATCTATTCCCAATTTATATTAGATTTCAATATATTTCTTTTTTATTTGATGCAATTATATAGAGATAACATATATATTCGGTCGTTCTAAGACACACATATAATTTATTTTGATTTCACTGATACACTTTATCTTACTATATTTATGATTTATCAATCAAAATTTTTTTTCAAAAATCTATTCCCAATTTATATTAGATTTCAATATATTTCCTTTTTATTTGATCGCAATTATGTAGAGATAACATATATATTCAGTCATTCTAAGTATACAGATATCTAAATACTTTTTTTTTTGCTTTTACCTTAACGGTACATATAAACAAAAAAAATTCAAGAGATTTTCACAAAGTTAATTTATCCCCCTTCCCTCGTCCCTTCTCTTTTCTACTACATATGTAACTTTGAAACATAGATAACGAACTATAAAGCAAAGAAAAAACTCTCCCTCTCGTCCTCGCTTTCTCACCAAGTTAATTTTTTGGAATTAATATGTATATGAATAATTTTTTTTTTCAACAAAATTCTACCCGACACGTGACTAATAATTGTACAGCAAATTGATCCTGGACTAGGCCCCAAAATGTAACAGAATTACCTTTTGGACCGTTTGTAAATGTTTTAATTTACACTTTTTACGATTGACACGACTGTTACGTCAAGCAAGAAGCCAATATAGACTATTATTTAAGTCTATATTCCTGATTGAATACTGAGATTACCAATGGAATATTCCAGTATTATCTTTCCCGATCAGACGCTTCTTCGGCTACTGGATACTCATTCATAAGAATGATTTACTTAAAATAATCCAGCGCTTTTACTAGAATAAATGTCTACTTAGTATTTTGTAAACCCTACGGGTATATCATTACAATTAGTATGGTGGAGAAGGAAAGACGAGATGTAAAGAGCTATTCATAAACATTCATAAACATTAAAATATAATATTTCAACATAAAACAAGCAATCATTAAAATAACACAAATTATATTTAATTTAATTAACCCTTCACCTAAAATGATAATTCTTTGATACTAAACATTTATATGTAGATATTTTATAGCTTATAGTCTTTTCTTCACGTATTCTTTGATATAGAAAACTACTAATTATTTGGTTCATTCAGATTCACATTTGCAATTGCATTTTTTAATTTCTGTGGCCATTTATGAAAGTGTGTGCACGCATGATATATTAAAGTTTAATTACCTAGGTTTTCTGGAAGTTGACGAGTGAATTGTTAACCATCATGTGGATTACTCCACTTCTTTTGGAGAGATGGAAATTCTTGGGATCCGGCGGGATTCTTTCTTGCAGCTCACTTAGGTCGTATTCTTGCGGCTTCAATGACAGGGAAGGTGAACCATCAGGCAGGCGCTATCTCTACTATTACTTCATGGGGAAGATGACTTTACACCCAAGGCAAGCGTGGATCAACTGTCATCCGTTTGTGGCCCCTTAGCCCTGCATTCTTGATGTTTCAACTACTTGGTACATTTTTGTTCATATATAAAAACACATCTCTCGAACTACTCTGTCTTTCAGCTCAGCAGACTCAAGAAGAATTAAAACATGGCTCCTTCTTTCACAACTTCTTACTTAATTGTCCCAGAATCCTTTTCTTATCTTCTTGGTTGTTTTTTGGAATGTTATTAATTACATTTCACACCTTTATTTTACTTTCATAAAATACATAAAATTTTCTTCTTGTTTTTTTATCTATTTATTTTTTTATTTTATTTACTTCCATGATATTTCCATTTTTTTTTAATAAAATAATTTTCTTATTTACCCACTCTTTATTTCCTTCACAGAGCCATACATATATTTCATGCATTCACATGTGTAGTTTGAAGAGGTGATCTTTATCTTTTTTGCAAATCTATTTATTCTTTATTTATAATTGCGACTGAAATTTATGATTGCTAATTCTACAATCATTAACCCCTTTTTTATTTACTTTTCCTTTAAGACTTAATCATCAACTTCGATGATCCCATTTTAATATTCTCTTAACTTTACTAATTTTAAAAAAGTTGACATTGGAAGGTGAAAGATAAGGATCTTGGTTGCTTACCTTCCTTCACTTACTTTAATTACCATAATTGATTCTGATTTTAATTGCATTCCTCAACTACCATTTTGATTTTTTTTAATTAACACCGACTTAAAATAGATTTATTTTATTTTCTAAATTTATTATTCAATTTCTATAAATTAGTTTACATATAAAACTCACATTTAATATTATGCTATATATTAAATGTACACGTGTGATCACAGTATGTGTGATCGTCACAATACATAATGAGAAAAAAAAAACTACCTAGATTTATTTTAATTAAATCAGCTAAAAAAGAAAGTTGTCTATTGTTTTCTATTGCCGTAGTAAATTTGATGTTAATGTTGAAAATGTTTTAAAAAAATAAGAAATTAATTAAATTTTAATATGAGTCAAATAATAAACATAACTTTTATTTCAAATCACCAATAATCAATGCACTTGAAATAAATGAATTTAGTTCTAAAATTAAAAAGTTGTTGATGTGAAGAAAGTCAAATTGTGTGATCATAATAATCATAAAAATTTTATCTTTTACTTGAAGAGGTGGAATGGAAAATTGGTACTTACATAAAGTAGATGCTAGTTCATAAATAAATACCTTATATAGCTTTATGTGTAAGAATTTAAATCAATGCCTTTTTTTTTTTAAAGTTGAAGAATTCAAAGTGGAGCAGAGTTATCTAGAAAAAAAGAAAACTATTAGCAATTTATACCTTGGAAGATTTTTTTAAAAAAAAAAAACATTTTAGGTAATAACCCTTGACATTAGACAAATATTTCTTTTTCTTCTTATGATAGGTTTCAGAATATCCGGTTAGTTTTTTGGCTCATCAAATTAGACCTGAACTTTTAGTTATTACTTTAATTTTTTTTTCCATTTTTGATATAAGCAAAATTAACTCCTCTTTTAAAAGAGTAAAATAACTTTCTTGGCTATGATAGATAATATCCTTATTGCAACGGAAATTGGACAAAATACCCTTCATTTACTATTTGTATTCAAGTCAGTGAGAAGTTATTTAAACTGACTTTTGTATCTTAAAGTATAATTATCTTTTCAATATTTTTAGAAGAATATTTAAAATATTTTTTTTTAAAAAAAATCCATCTTGAATAAACATAAAGGGATGACACAAATAGAAATAGAATGAGGGGAAAAGTTAATTATATATTTAACTCGTTATTATTAGATAAAGCATATATACTGCTAGCCAATTGAGTAATAAAAATAACTAAATAAATATGATTGACACAGTAATAATTCTCTTTTTATGATATAAAGTAAAAGTCTTTCATCAAAATATTTTACTGATTTAAGTTGTAAGTATGCATTGCAGTTTTTGATGTCAAAAATAAAACAAAGATTTTAAACTGCTCAAATAACTGTAGAAAGAAGTATATTTGAAAAATATAACTATAAAAAATAAATAAACTCTACTTTAATTAGTAAATGACATGGTAAAATTTAAAGAACTCTAAAACATGCCAAAAAAAAAAAGGAATGTGATAAGCAGTGAATTAATGATAGATCTTTTCCTAGATTCCAATGAGTAAGCTTGTGGTTTTAAAACCTGTAGAGGTCCCTACTATCGCATTTTATATGCATGTGCTTGAGGCTATAGCCTTAATGAATATTAGATACCTATATATAAAAAATATCCCCCAAAATTATATTACAATCCTAAAATAAATCAAAATTGTTTATGTGAAGATTTATTAATACTAATACTTAAAAAAAGTTATTTACTATACATTTAGTTACAATAATGTAGAAAAAGTAAATAGCATTTACACATTATAAAAGTGACATCTCTTAGTAAATGAGATATGAAAAACAATGCTGTAATGAAAAGACAAAAGTAATATCTCAATATATTTTAATATTGCTTTAAGCCTCAGCTTTTGTACTTAGCCATAAGAGAATAAACATAATGTGAAAAGTAAATAATATATAATTTATATTAGTCATTATAATAATAATAATAATATACACTTTTTAACAGAAAAAGAATCTCATAGACTTGATACTAGTTCAATAATCTAAACATTAAAAGCCTAAAGCTAAACTAGACAATACATTATCAATATTATCTCAAATTCGCAACTAAATCAGATTAACCAAAGAAAATAAATTCTAAAGTGCAAACAGACTTCTCATGTATTTACATAAATATTTGAGAAGTCTTCTTGTAGCAGCGAAACCATTGATTGTGCTTTAGAGTTTATTTTCTTTGACTAGTCTGGTTTAGTTGTGAATTTGGAATAATTTTGATTAGTTAAATAATGTACCATATCAAGGAATAATACTTTTAACCAACACTGATTTATTCATTAACAAAATACAATCACTAATAAATGAAAGTATTTTATGTTATCTTTAAAAATACATTAGATCATTTACTTTCTACTTTGTAGTCAATGGTAAAGACATTGTTTTAACAAAAGTTTCTAAAACATTCAGAGGCTTAATAATTATTGAAAACTTTAAGTTTTCTTATGACAATCTTCTATCAACTTTAAAAAATAAACTCGTACAAATAGTTATACATTCTTTAATATAAATATTAATTTTCTAATTTATTTTATCTAGTTGTAAAAGAATTGCATATAGAGTGTAAAAATTGTATAAACACATTTTTTTTTCATGTGTCATAGCATCGGCTGGGAAGTGAACCCGCTAACCTGGGACAACTGCTTGTAAGGCAGCTGTACTGATCCCTTGACCACCAATTCTTGACATTTTGTTTATTTAAATGTGCAACTATGCAAATTTCTATCATTAAACAACACATATATATATATGTTTAGAAGAAATATAAATCAAAAAACTCTATGTGATTCTAGGTCATGCAATGCTTTTCAAGGGCAAACTTTGTTTATTCCACTCAATGGTGCCTGACGTTTGCAATAGATGGATTCATAAACAGAGTTTGCTCTTAGAAGAAACATTTTTGAATTGTTTTATTTTGAAATTTGACCTAGTAACTTGCTACTTTATTTTTAAGAAACAAAATTTAAAAAATAAACAAATAAATGCAAAATATCTATTAATATAGAATCAATTAAATAGAATAATGAAGAGCATTGAGTATAATTCTTATCCAAAACTAATAAAGGAATAAAAATCACCCAGTGAACAGAATTTAGCTGAAACTTGTGTAAAAATAATATTAAAAGAATCTTATCCCAGACTTTGAAAATTTACAATATCTATTACTTATATTGTAATCAATTACAGATAAATGCAGCTAGACAGTATTTAATATATCTATAAATAAATGTATCTTAAAATTATATATATATGTAATGATTAAATAATATTTTAATATTGAATAAATATAATGTCATGGTAATTTTACCAAATCTATTTAAAATAATAATTGAACTGCTCTCTGGATGCCATATTCAATAACTTTTTACAATAAGAAAATGAATCATTTTTTACTGTATTTTTAGATCTTTTTATTTATACTTATCCAAAATGGACTACTTCTTACCATATTTTTAGATCTTTTTATTTAGAATTATAAAGAACAATAACAGCCAGAGAGCAAACATAAAACACCTTATATATTTTAGTTGTTATTGTTATGGATAACTCTAAATAAAAAGATCTAAAATGCAATAGGTAGTTTGTTTTCTTACTGTAAAAGGTTATTGAATATGAACAGTTAACGGGAAGTTCAATTATTATTTAAAACAGATTTGGTAAATTTGATATGACATTATATAGATATATATTGTACCAGACACAATCTATCCTGATCACAGAGGGCGCCACCAGGATCTTTAGCAACAATGTGGGAAAATTTAGAGTGGGGAATGGAAAATAAAGTGGCTAACAGATTTATCTGGGCATAATTGCTGAGATATTCTTGACTTCATTTAAGGAGACGCCACAATACATCACATCACATCAAGAGAATATACATGTAAATTATATAAGGAAGGAATAGAAAATATTAGGCATCTGTTAATTGAAGGTAAATGCTTGAAAACAGAAAGGGCACATATAATGAAGTTATGGAAGAATAAATATGAAAAAAGTGATTATACAGAAAATGGATTATTGTTTTTTATGCTGGGTTTGGAAAAAGATAAGAGGATTTAGATATAAAGGCCATAGAGTTGACAAAGATTATGTTGTGGAAATGGGATGGAGGAGAATATGGGGAAACTTAGACTGGGGAATGTAAAATTAAGTAGCTACCAGGTTTTTCTGGGCATAATCACCGAGAGATTCTTGACTTTGTTTAAGAAGAAGCTACAGTACATCACATCACATGGAAAAAATTATTTACTGTGATCAGAATGGATGATGATGATGGTTTGCGCCGACTAGACTCAGGGAGAAACAAGAAATCTTAAATATTGTTTAGACAATTGAGAAATAAAAAGCACCAAAATAAACGTCAGCCAAATTAAGTTTAAACAAATTTTAAAATTTTATTTAAGAGCAAAATAAATTATGAAATATAAGTTTATGACACAAGAAATAGGATTAGCTTAGGCATGTACCAGAAAGACTAAAATTCCATGCTCATGCAGGAAGACCGATCTTCTAATAGAGCATTAGAAAGGTAGAGAACAAATTTCTTTCAGCTGAGAATTTACCTAAACATTGGTTTTCCCATTCACAGATATGAAAACAATATGTTCTTCAAATAAATCAACAAAACCAGTGCCATGGAGCTTTTCTAGGCCCGGAATTTGCATCGGAACAAAGAATGTCATATGCTAGTAGAAGCTGCATCTTATACTACATTCAAAGTAAAGATGATTGATTTACCTCAAGAACAAATGAAAAATATGATTTGCAATGAAAGGAAAACAGACAATTAAAACTGGCAAATCCCCAACCAAATGATTGGCTGAAACTAATAATAATCAAAGGTTTCAATAGGAGACAAGTAAATAATTAGAAAAACAGTTACGTCTGCCAAGCATTTCAAGGAAGTGAAATAATTATAATTAAACTTATAAAACAAGTTCTGAATACATGCTCTGATAAAATTTAAAGCCACCCATAAATACAAAATAAATCTAGCAAGCAAATATAAACGTTCCTAGATTTTTTTATAAGTTGGTTTATAAGAGAGTGCATATGAGTAGAAAATATTACAGCATTAAATACTTTAGCAGAAAGAAACTCTCTTTCACCTCTAATTTACAAAAGGGATAAATATTATCTTCCTGCTGGTGATTTATAAAATTACAAAGAACAACAATTCCAGTTTTCCATTTCAGAGACATAAGAAAAGAAGACATGAAATCTCCAAATACAGAACTAGAACAATAAACACGATAAAATCACCAGCCAAAAGATTTTTCGGTTTGCATAAGCACAAACACAGCATTTTAAATCAATTATTTGCTAACAAAATAATTACAGGTGAGCATTTAAAAAATACACAAGACTGCTAAAGCATTTATAAAACTTAGGCATATAATAATACAAACTCACTAGTCACTCTCCAATAAACAAAATTGAAAGCAAACTTGACATGGCAGAGTACAATAAAAATAAATAAGTACAACTAATAAATATGAGGTTAAATATTAATTAAGAATACAGGTTTATTAGATTGAGCAGAGATTTAACTAAAAGAATTTACTCTGGAAAGAATAAAAGAAAATATTTACCTTATGATAAAGCAATGTTCGCGTAGAGTACACACTTTTATGTTAGTTCATATTTCAGGTATTTTGACAGCAGCAAGGTAGAGAGATCCGGATTCTTTTAGACGTTTTTGGCATGACTGAAGGAGAGATAGAAGTTAGGGATTCATCATTTGTTTAAGTTAGCATGGCATTTTGATGATGACAAAATGGAGAGTATTATATTTGGATGTCCTGTAAAGCAACAAAGTCTTTTAACAATTGCGAGTTGTTTTTTTTCTTCAGGAAATTAATTGTCCAAACTGCTCATAGAATGAAGTTTAACAGGTTAATCAGAATGACTATTAGAAATAAGAAGCTGAACAAATCACTTTGACGGAGTATTTGCTTGGTCAAGGCTCTCTAGAATAATCCATGAAATTTTTGGTGTTATTTATACTCACACTCAATTTCCCATGTAAACCATCCTGTTGTCATTTTCTATGCCCCAGGGCAGGGACAAATCTTAATCTCCCGCTCAATCTAGTGACGAATTCTATCCAGGGATTATTTTGAACAAAAACAACAACATAAAATTAAACGTCTGCTTTTAGAATGAGTAGAAATGATAAAAGAGACAGGAATGTAATTAACAAGCCTGCTTGTTTTTCATCAAATTGATTAAAAAAAAGTAAAAACAAGCGGTAACAGAAATCTATTTTAAAATCAATTTTATATTTAAAAAAAACTATATTTTAAACATAAATAATTAAAAAAAATTTTTAGCATTAGAAACTTAATGAAAATTAAAAGTTTTATTTTTTGTAATGAAACCATTGAATCAGATATCAATCCGGTTCAATATATATATTTTATCCTCCGGTCAAGTATTTAATTTGTTTATAATTTTTTAAGCCATTCATTTATTATTTGTAGGGATATTATTAATAAAACTGCCAATTGATATCTTTTTAATTTCATTCTATGAATGTGTTGTCTTTGATAAGATTCAGAATAATATTTTGTTTGGTTTTGGTTTATTATAAACATTTTGAGAAATAAAGCAATTTGTGATTTGTTTCCCTTTTTATCTTTTGAAAAAGTAATACAATATAAATTTCTTTGAAATTTAAAAGTTATTTATAAGTTTAAAAGAAAGATACATATATATTTGCTTTTAATAAAAAAGCCAAAACAAATAGTGATATATATATTTCAACAGGAGATTTTAATAAATAAGAAACCCATTACATTCTCATATGTATGAGTATACATGTGTGTGTGTTTGATATTTAAAAATGTATTGTTTATAATAATCACTCAGTGAATTTTGCAAAACAACCATGTCAAATAGTAACTATGTCTTAGATATTGCATCATTTGAACAGAATATATATATGAATTCCATGTTGTCAAGATGAAGCCCTTTTTACTTTGTTCTGTTCACATATATATTTGTTTACTTCGATAGAAGCAGTATTTTTGATAAACATTTTTTTTTTTTACAAAATTGCAATACGCATTTCTAAAGATGTTTCTGAAAGTCTATATAGCATGGATGACTAAAAGGGAAGTTTGTTGTCTAAAACGAAGGACAACAAAATGAAAATTTAGGCTTTTGAAATAATAACTGAAGTGCAGTTGCCATAGTATTCTAAAAGATCTATTCTTTTTATTAGAAATTTTTCAAAATGCTTGTTTTAAGGTATAATACATACACATGTGCCTGAAATATAACACAAATGCCCAAAATTAATAATTTCATCAAGGAATTAAATTATAATATCAATGTATTAAACTGAAGCTTTGATCTTTTATATTTGTGTTAGTACATCTGTAATGCCATTGATTGGAATATTTTTATAATTATAAAGTGTTGATAAAGTCTTTATTAAATCTATGTCATGTTTATATATATTACAATGCCTACACTTTATCTAATGCTCTAATGGATAAGCATCCTCAAATAAAATTATGACAGAAATATTGGATAAATCAACTATGGAAGTTAACACCTATTGATATTAGATGCTTTATATGAGTGGATATGCAGTAAAATTATTTTAAAATGGATTAAGCCATTAACTTTCTTGTCCGGTTAAAAACGTTCACTCAAGTCGCTCGAATTCCATCATGTTTAACACTACGGTAAAGAATTTATGGTCATTTTAAAGCTTAAAAAAAGTACCGTAAGATGTTGCCTTCTCTTGAATTACTTTACAAGTATAAAATCAATAATATTCAAATTTTAGTTTTAACAATGGAAGAAGGCCGTCCTTGCTTGGCGCTGATTAGTTCTTGACTATATTGGACAAAAAAGACCACTTGTCAATAATTTTTACCGCTCCAACTTCTTTGTTTCTTGTTGAAAATGATAAACTAATGTTTTAGACCATTTAAAAAGTATTTTTTGACATATTATAAATTATTTTGATAAAATATGTTAAAAATAAAATTATTTTAGAAAAATAGTTAAGATTTTAGCAAAAATTATTTATTTTTACACAACGTGAAATTGAGAAAGAAATCAGTGATGTTGACAACACTTTTTAATTTGTTAGGAACGTTTTTTTTTTTTCAAATTCACCGCTATCGAATATTTTTATAATTATAAATAAAAATTTATTTTTGAAAAAACTTTCATTCACTTTCATAACCTGACAAATTATTAATATATTTTTTACAAACAAAACTAAAATGAATATAATATTAAAAGATGAATATATATTTTACTGCTGATTCTGTAATTGACCAATCTAAAGTTTAGAGTTTTACCTTACTTGGCCAATAAAATTAAGTGCAACTGAAAAGGTTAATGGATCTAAATGCTCTTCTGAAAATTACTATTTTATAGTCCAATTGAATAAACTTAAAGCATTATTTTTGTGTTGTGTGACTGCTACTTTGCATTCACTGGATATTTTAATGGATTCTATTTAAATTCCATGAAAAGTCTAAAATGCAATAGGACGTTGGATAAAAAAATGTTTTATTATTAATGCAGGTTGTTTAAAGTTTATTATTGCACTTGTATTTAAGAAGTCAATTCAATGTGTGTGTGTGTGTGTGTGTGTATGAACAAATATTTATACATATCCTTAATTTGAGAAAAATTACAGCAATTATTTAAAATTTATAGATAATAATAAATAGGCTTAATCTGATAACTTGTTTAGATTTTTCTTAACATCTTTATGGTGAGTAAATCATAACAAGTTAGACTTATTGTGTAAATTTATATTTGTTTAACAAATTTCAAATTCAAATGTATCTTTCCTTTGATTCTGGTAATAAGTATTTTGTTTGGCATCACTTATTGGTACAAACATGCAACACAATTACAAAACATTAAATTTTATTTTCATAATATATTCTTAATTTTATTTGTCTATTATTATATTATTTATTTATTGTAAATAAATTGTCATTATTATTTTATTAAATTGGAAGTTATGAGTTTCATTCACTTTAATAATTTAAATATAATAACCAGAACTTATATTTAGAGAAACATGAGTAAACAGCCTCAATTAATGAGTAATCAAAACATTATCATTGTATATTCACTTTATTTGATTGATATTATTTGGATCCTTATCATTTAATTTATAAGACATACACAAAAGCTAGCATTCTTTATTATTTTATTATTTTATTCGATTTAAATTGTATTTGTATGGATTAAAGATGTAAAATCAAGGCATATAAATAAAGTTTTTCATTTTATCTACTTAATATATTTTTTAACACTATATATTTTAAATTTTGATTTGATTTTAGGAGATATTCTATCTCTTGGGTATTCCACACTGATAATTTGTCCCCTCCATTTATAATACTGATTGAAGAGTTTATATTTCATTTAATTTTATTTATGCAACAGGCTGATGACTTAATTTGGGTAGATAATGGTGTTATCCCATTTATACCCATAATATATATATATAAGAATTAAAAAAAAACTATTTTAATTTGGTATGGTGATATAGATTTAAAAGAATACAATCATTACATTATTTAAGATGCCAATAAGGCTATAAAAAGATCCTAAAATGTAATATTATTTTAATTTCCAATTTCATCTTATCATCAATATAGAAATAATTATTATATGTATTAATATCTTTTCAATCAATGATACAAAATATAAGATTTTGTTAATAATTAAGCTGTCAAAAAATTAATAATAAATACTATGCAAAACCTCCTTCTTTTGACAATGTGGGGGGGAGGGGTGATTTTACACAATAATACATAATCTTAGACAAAATTAATAATGCTGAATAATATTGATAAAAACCTTTTCCAGGATCATTTTCTGAAAAGCATTGTTTGTAATGTCAAACATTTTTTATGTAACATAATACACAAAGATAACAGACTTTAATAGATTGCACAATGTTTCATGTAGCATTATTGTTTGGTTTTCTTCAAATGTTACTAGCTGACCAGTGATTATGTTACCACTGAATTTTAAGGTAATTCTCTAACCAACTGAGCTGTTATGTAATTTATCTTGAAATTAAAGCTATGCTATTGATGAATTGCAAAGTTGTAATATAATACAAGATAATATAAATTTACTTTAATTTTATGGATAATTAAACATATCTAATGCATACTTTGAAAAACATGATACTAAATAATATCAGTAATTTTGCACTTTAAACGCTTGTTAAAGAAGTTATATTTATTAACAATTTATTTAAAGTTTAGCGCTTTCAAAGCTCCATGGCTTCATACTCATAGCTGTGTGCAGTTGATAGTGATGACGGGAGTATTCAAATTTATGTTAATTAGTTAGATGTTTCAGTATTTTATTTAAAAAATATTGTTTGAATTAGTTTGTCCATCTTTTTGAAATGGTGAAGCAGGTGTCTTTTTTATTAATTGATTGGGTGTCATTATTTATGAAATATGCCTCTTTTATTTTGCGCCTATGGTCATGCCTCTCTTTACACACAATTCTGGTGTTGGTGGGTTCAGATCTGTGTCCAGTGGCTTTTTCATGTTCAAAGAATGCTGATGTAGACTCCTTGTTATTCAGTACCCTTTTATACATATATACGCTCTGTTTATAATGGTAGTTTTTGTTTCCCCATAATATGAGGCTCTGCATCCGGCCTGAGGGCATTGTATTTGATACACCACTTGAGATGTGTTTATTAATAAAAGTTATGTTTGAATATCTTAAAAATCATAACTTCTTATTAAATATTCTATGAAGATATATAGAAGTTTTAAAGCCATTATTTATTTATCATATGGATTTTGTTTAGTTCTAAAATAGTTAACTACTAAAAATTATTATAGACAGTTCTCTAGATATTAGAAACAACAGATAATGTATTTTTGGCCTTAAAGGTTTCTCTGCCAGATACATTGAACAGTTATTAACTATATGGTTTAATGTTTATTTTGTCATAGTTTATATGACAGAGGCTAATATATATTAAGGCTATAACTTTAAGACCATGCGCCTGAAAAATGACAGTAGGGACCTCTACAAATCTTAACACAAGATTTATTTAAAAGACAAGAGTGGTCTTTTAATAAATCTTGTGTTAAGATTTGTAAAAGTCCCTACTGTCATTTTTCAGGTGCTTGGTCTTAAGGTTATAGCTTTAATATATATTACTTTACATAATGAATATGCGCTTAACAAATTTAATTATTATAACAGAGGCTAATAAATGATATTTCTGAAGCAAATAAGCACAACAACCATGGTAATCCTGAGCCTATTTTTTAAAAAAAATCAACGTCTAGATATGTCAAATCCAAATGAGTCTAGAAAAATGATAAATTTTATATTGTTAGAGGATTTCTTAATTGAATAAAAAAGTGAAACGTTGACATGAGATAATTGAGTTATCTAATTAATAGATTTTGGTTTTAAATTTTTATTTTTTGTAAAACAATTTGAATTCTAATTTGTGAATGAGTAAGAGAAAGGTTTCTAGCCATTACAAAAAAATAAAGTTGAATGCACCACTAATATTACTTTTGCTGTATGTCTAGAAATTTAATTCTAGTACTTTTTCTTCAAAAGGGGTATAGTACTCAGGAGGTTGTTTCTAGGAATTATTTTACAACTAATGATAAAGGAAAATAAATTAGGTTACAATTTAAGGTCACTTTTAACTATCATAGAATAATGTTCTGTTTTAGTCTTGTGTTATAGAAGTTCCATTCAGTTTAATAAATGTTTCCTATTATTTATTTTTATAGGTTTAAAATTAAGGCATTATTCCGTATTAAAGACTCCTAATTATTAAAGAACTTTTTGTTTAAATATTTTTTTTTGTGAAACCAAAACAATATAATCAGCATAAATAAATTGCTATATACTGTTTCTGACAAATCACTGACAAATGTTTTAAAAAATGTCAGAACTAAATCTGCAAGCCGCTCTCTAAAATTTATAGTATGATAATTATTTTGAGGCACTTCAACTTTCTCATTGGAGAATATTATTTCAAGTAAAATATTTTTTTTTCTTCTAAATTTCTATATACAGTTTTTTTAGAAGTTTTTTTTTTTTTTAGTGTGAATACTTAAACTTGAATTCAACTTTTTCTAAAAGATTCTTAATTATTGGGATAATTTTTGCCTAAGATTATTCTTTTAAAGAGCTAATAGATTTACTATATAATAATAATTTTGAGTAATTTATTAAAATCATTATTAGATTTATTTGGTTTTAAGATTGCAATACAATTTTCCTTTATATAAAATTTTTGGAATTATTCTAACTATGCTTTGGCATTGATCTTAAATTTTTTGGAAACTTTAATAGTATATTATTTATTCCAGATCTTTTAAGATTCAAAATAATCAAGAGACGTATTAGATTTTGACTTAGAAAAGAGACCTATAATTATATTTAATGATTCTCTTTTGATTTTGTTCATTTTGGTCTTAGAAATTTGATGAATGATTTTCCATTTCATTGGTATTGATAAAAATTGGTCCTTTATACATATTTATATTCAGGTTTTTTTTTAAATAAACCATATCGTTTCAGTAGGTCTCATAAAATTTTATTTTTCATAAACTTTTTCCAATTTGTCAGAAGATTTTATTGTTTTGGTAATCATGGAATGATTCTAAAGTAGATTGCTGATTTTAATTTATGATTCACTTTTGATATTTTTCATAAACTTATTAAATCCTACTGATGATGTTTTTATGATATCTACTTAATAGTTTTAAGTTAGCCTTTTAAAATATCTATATGTGGAATTTGTTATTTCCCTGTGTATCACCACAATAGAGTGGCAGACTTTGAAGATTATACCCAGATTTATTACTTTTAGTGCCCAAAATTCTTATAAACTTCTTAACAATAGAACTATTTGATTATTTTTATTTAATATGGTAATGATAAAACATTTTGGCATTGAAACAACATGCATATCAGGCATTGTTCTTGTATTTCATCTGTTTGAATAGTACCAAATTTACCACTTCCATTATTTTTCTGTAATATCTTATATAAATGCAATATATCCACTTTTGATGTACATATATGCATACACAATCTAGCATTTCCACTGTCCTGCAGTCTTTTTCAGAACCACTTTAATTTTTTAAAAACAAAATTTTAAAAAAAAAAAAATGTTAAAGTGACTCTGAAGAAGACTGCAGGACAGTCGAAACATAACTTCTGTATGCATATATGTACAATAAAAGGCTTTTACTAAAAAGTGTTCAAAGTAGAGTGGATATATTGCATTTATGTTTGAATAGTGTTTTTTGCTTATATGCATATTGATTAAGACCAGCTGCTTTAAAAGTTTTAAACCTGATTAATTCTCAGTTGCATATAAATGTAAGCAACATGATAATTAAAATATAGAAGTTATAAAAAAATTTGAAAATGCAGCAGGACAAAAATCTTTTTTTTTCTAGATTTAAAATATATAAAGTATCCATATCATATTTTGGTCAATTATTGATATAAAGTAAGCAGTTTAAAAAAAAACAAAACATTATTATAAAAAATCATGATTTTATTATAGCTCAGTTATATTGACTTTGTGTTGTATTACTTTGTGGAAGAAGATATTTATTTTTGGCTTTGATATATCTTTAATGTTTAATTGAACTAATTTTATATAGAAAAAAATGTTTCTTACTACTAAATGTTGTTTTTTTCTACACATTATTCACAGATTCATTTCTTAAAAAATAAAGCATATAGTACATGAATTATGCTTATTTCTCCTAGGAATGTAATATAGTCACATTTGCATATGTTAATAAAATAATAATAATATTCTTTCAAAACCTTATTAAATTAAAATGCTATGAATAAATTAAAAGATTTTTAAGTTAACCCACACTCTTTTATATAATCATACTATTAAAATTATAATCTATCCCAACAATCTTTCTAAATATATCTCTAAACATTTCAAAATCAAAGATAATTATAAATAGTGTTTTTTCTTTTTTTCTTTCATTCTATTTTTTGTTCTATTTTTCATTCTTTCTTTTTCTCTTTCATTCTTTTTCTTTCATTCTTTTTTTCTCTTTCTTTCCCTTTTTTTCTTTCTCTGTCTTTTTTTCCCTTTCTTTCTTCCTTCCTTTCATTCGTTTTTCTTTTGTTCTTTCATTCATTTTTTTTGTTTTTTCATTTGTTCTTTCTTTTAATTCTTTCTTTCATTCTTTATTTTATTCTTTCTTTCTTTTTTTCATTCTTTCTCTTTCTTTTGCTCGTTCTTTCTTTCATTGTTTCTTTTGTTCTTTCATTCTTTCTCTTTCTTGATTTCTCTCTCTCTCTTTCTGTCTTTCTCTTTTTCTTTTCTTTTTTATTATTATAAAAATGAGGCTGTTAAGTTAAAGCTTTCAATGTAATCATAGTGGAAATATTGAATCACTGTGAATTTGGATTAACCCAATTTCTAGTGGAAACTACAAAATAATTAATATATTATATGGAATTGCACTTTTCTAGCCCATAAACTATAAATGATTATATTTGTTACATACAATTATGTGCAGCAGTTATTAAAGGCATTTATTATCTATGATAAGATATTGAAGATTTGCACAATGACACCTCATCTGAATATTATGTCTTTGATACTAAGATCATAAAAATGAATATGCAATTAATTTCACTGTATCTCATGCAAATTTGAAAGACATTTTAAAAGCAAACAATATTAATAAGATATGAAACATTGTATAAAAAAGGTAATATATAAACTTTTATAGACTTGTCTATTTTTTATAAGGCATTGAAATGCATATAAAATTTAGATGTCCCAGTTGCATTTTATGTTTGTTGTTAATTGACTTTATAATTCAATTTTTCATATGTTTGTTCATTTGCATAATGTAGTTTTTTTTTTTTTTTATATAACCTAAAGCTTTTGTGAAGGACAAAAAGGAAACCACTTCATTATGCAGATGAACAAATGTATGCAAATTTTAATTATAAATATAATATGAATGGAAAAATCAAATGATTTTGTAATATAATTCCATCAAAACATTTCTTAAATCAGTGATTTGACCTAAAAATTCACTCCATAATCATTCAAGATATAAATGAGTAATGAGAACGTGTTATATATTTTAATTAAAGTATTTAGAAAATTGCGTAGATAAACTTATTGATAAATTAACATTAATCTTTTTTATTTTTAAAATACTCAATAATTAATTTATATCTTAAACATCTCAGGTTTGTGAAATATAAATTTATTTTCAGTGTTAGGATATACATATATTAAAATCTTTAAATGATGATGATTCAAAAATTTATAAATTCTTTTTAATACTTATCTATAATAATTATGGAATAATTTTAAGAGATTTGATCTTTACAAGCTGTAAATTTGGCTTAGGATTACAAAAAATGAGCAAAAGTATATAAAATCTCACATTTCGCTTCTTAGAATCATTTTCCAGTAACATATAACCATAATGTCAAAAACTTATAAATGCTTAATCAATCGAATTATACACAATTCAAAATATAAAAATAATATTTTTTATTTTTTCATAGGTTTATTTCTAATGATGACCAAAGGTGTATAAAACTGTAGAACGTTTATTGTCACATGGTTAATTTTAAAAATGGCTTCCTGAGAGGTTCATTTCTGAACAAAAATCGATTTGATGATATTAAATTAAATTGCATACATATCGGTTGTCTATTATTTTGAGTTATGTATAATTTGATTGATTAAGTGTTTATACATATAAATGTATAAAAAGTTAAATAAAAGCAATACTATTAACTAATAACCAAAATATGCACTAACTGTAATGTAAAATATTAAATAGTTGTTGCTCTTGTAATTACACTGTATATGACATTTGAACACCGGAAACGGTGGGATGAACTTTGGTTCAGAAACTTTTAGGTCTTGAATCTTTTATTCTATAACTATACTTAACCATATAAAATAAGGTAGTATTTGAATAACAGATGGTAAATGAATAATATTAATTTTTATTTTGTAAGTACTTTTTATAGTTTTATATCAAAAGTTTTTATTTATTTGCAGGCGTATTTCATAAAATGAGATTTTTAAATATCAGTATTGTATAAAAAATATTTTTATATATGTAGTCTCAGACATATTTAAATGTAATAATAAATGCTTTTGTTGTATATAAAATGTGTTTAACTTTATACATTATATGTATATGCAATAAAATTCATATTTAATACAATTTTACCAAATAATCTTTTAAATTATTGGTTCCAGCATATTTTTTTTTGTTATTGGTGTTCTTTTTTAATAAAATACTTAAGAAAAATAAAAATATTTAAACTTTTTATTGATAAAATATTCCGTTCTATTATAAATAAAATATATTTATAAAGAATACTAAATATATAATATTACATTTCCTTGATTTAAAAAAAAAGTCTATTTATTTATAATACATCATCTCTAAGTAGGCAATCTTAGTAGATATTAGCAAATAATTATAAAACTAAAACAATATAGATTAAATTAATAGGATAATAAAGGCTTAGATTTTTTATTGATTTAATATTTAAGAAAATACTAATCCTAGACAATTTCATGTGATTCAATTGTTTTATTATTCATGTTATAAATTACTGCTAAAATAATAAAAATATGTCGTATTATAAAAATATTTCATTTGCTAGCTATATATTTTTTATTAATGTAGACTTTTCCTTCTACATTTAATATTTAATTACAGTTTTATTATTAAAAATTTATTTTTTAATTAATTTTTTTAAAATATTTTTTATAGTTGTATTTATGATGAGTAAATATTTCATAATGTTATAAAACTTAAAAGAAACTTAAATGATCTACATATGTATTATTTGTACATTTTTATATGACACACACACACATATATATATATAATGAAAATAGTTTGCTGTTAACTGAAGACTCTTATTTTTTAGTACTGGCGTATTTATGTCATCAACATTAAATTTCAGTAACCATTGTCTGATAGCACTAGAAAAGTAATAAAAAACATAATCAATAAAGAATTAAATATATGCATTTTTGTGTTCAAAACATATAAAACAATAAAAAATAGTTCATAATAATTTCAATGATAGTAACAGGTGTGGAAATTACAAATTAATATTATCTTCACTTTTACGGAAATACAATGAATGAATATGTGATTTGTATTTTCCTTTGAAATTTTTCAATAAAAATTATTCAGATGTGATGGAAAATTATTGGCATTGTCCTTATTTTTTTAAAACAAATTGTATTTGACCTCAAGCCAAGAACATTTAATGAGGCTCATTTGTTAATCAAACACTCATAGTCTGCCATCTTTAGCTTCTGATTCTGTTATTGATTATTTGTTCGTTGTGTTCTCTTGACAAAGGGATCATGTCAATTGCTAATGTTCTTCTATAATTCTATTGTCAGCTTCATCTATTTGAATAGGAAAATTAGTGTGTTCCCACCATATGACTTCTTACTTAATCCACTGTTGTGACCAAGCAAACTTCTTGGCATATGTTAAGCCAGTCCATGATCACTTTGATTTGCGTATTCAGGATAAAAAAAAAACATGCTAATTCTAAAATGTCACATGAACTGAGGGTGCTATTAGGTTTTCTTCAAATCAATATATTTTAAAAAAGAAGCATAATCACATCTGAATCAATGGATCAATTGATATTTTTTGAGAGGACATTGTAAAACTGAAATCACTTGTTTTTGGTTTGTTTTTTTCTATCATAGAAAATTCACATTAATCATACAATTCTTTACTGATAGGTACTTGTTTGAATTGGTGTAAAAATGCCAAATCTTTTATCATAATTTTAACACAACTATACTAAGTAATACATCAAAGGCTATGAAAACTAATTAGTAATAAACTGAAGAACTACATCAAGTAACCAAGTGAACTGAAAAAATTAGATCAATGTAATTAATTATTGACATGATTTCAGATGTTATAGTACTATTGAGTAGTATAGCATGAAACTTTTGATAGAATACATGCTTTACTGATATTGATTTCATTTTGAAGTCTTAAAGAAACTGAGTAGAAAAATTCATAACACTCATTTCATGGGTTCTTGTTATTGCAGCTGTTATTATTATGGGTTATTCAAATGAAAAATAAATATGATGGGTTCTTATCAACATGCATTAGACAGCATGATGAGTTTTCTGGCTTTTATAAATACTAATGTTAATACCAAAAATACAACATGATCTTCCTTTACAGATGTTTTATTGTTTTTAATGGAACAATGATTGGGATTTTTTGAAAGCAGAGTGAATGGGTGTGTGTGTGTGTTAATGTGGATTCTCTCACGTTAAAAGACTGCATTCACTGGTTGACTCTAAGATATCACAAACCCATCATGCTATAAAAGGCAGATGTGCGATTATTGCAGCCTTAAAAATTCAGGAAGCAATAAAATATGCCAAAGAACTAAGATTAATGCAATATTATGCCATTCAAATTGATTTCAAATCAGCATTCAACCTGGTTAATTGTATATTTAATAAAAAATTTGAAAAGCTTAATACCTGAACATAAATATTTAATAAATGCAATTGAAAACTACATCAAAAGGAGACCCAATTTCTTTATACCAAAAAAGGGCTCCCACAGGGTTCTCCACTGGCTGCACTACTTTTCGCTATTTATCTGGATCCCCTGGTGAAGAAGGTGGAAGGCCTAATCCCTGGCATTTATTTATCACATCTAGGTGCAAAAATAGGTGTAACCGTGTTCATAGATGACAATTATAATTTGTCAAGATAATTGTAATATGCAAATAGTAATTAACATTCTTGAAGATTTCCAAAGAAAGACAGGTTCTGTTATTCAATCATCAAAGTCAGCAGCATGGCAATTGGCCACTGGAAAAAAAATATCCTGTGACTTCCTAGCTTCACCATCAGTATATTTGAGTATACCACTATATCAGTCTAAAACCTCCATGAATAGATATCTAAATAAACTAATAGCTGAAAAAATTACAGAAAAAATTAACAACTTCTCACTGAAACTTTATGATGTCACAAGGGCTAAAATATTTAATGTGATTGTAACAGGAGTCTTGGGATATTACACCCCCTGGGTAGATCTTTTTAATAAAACAATAAGCAAAATTAATCATATACCAAAGAAATATATTTGTGGAAAGGCATCAAAGTTAATATGAATTTCAACTTTGCAAACACCAATTAACAAAGGTTGTCTTAATCTGATTGACCTAAGAGAATACATTTCTTTTATTAAAGCCAAAGCATACATAAATGTAATTAAAAATAACTGCTTCATTGATATAAAAATCTACAGAGAGATAAGAAAAGAAAGATCCTTCTTGACTGATTTGTTGATAACTTACAAGATCTGCAAGATGACCTGGATGAAAGCAGCTTGGAAGGACTTAAATATAGGGACTTAAAAAAAGGTGTCAAATGTCGAGAAGATGTCTGGCCTGGCATATCAATAAAGAGTGTTTTGAGAAATTTACAATCAATATGTGCTCCCCAGTCTTACATTAAATTCATTTTCAGGGCTATTATTGATACAATCTAATTAATTTTTATAATATAAATATTTCATTTAATATTTCTATATATTAGTGAATGAATATAGATTTATAACAAAATATTAAAAGAAATTATATAGAAATTGTTTTTGAGGAAAAAAAAAAATTAAGCTATTAAAAAGTAAAGAAAAAGAAACATTGTATAATTAATAAACGATGTTTTCAAAAAGTGATAATCATTTTTGTAGCATTAAAACAAAATGATGGCTGTGGGGAGAGGGATATTAATAACGGAACTTTTAAAAAAAAAATGCAACTTTTCTTTAGATTACGTTGCATACATTAAAAAAAAAAAAGTAATTAGCATTTCATTCCTAAAATTAATTTCAGTAATTAAATAAAAAAATTGATTTTAATAATTTTCAGAACTGCTTATTTTCCTTTTTTTCTGTTTATCTGGCTCACAAAGGAACTTGAGTTCTTAATTCTTAAAAATTCACCCGACACGATTTATTATTAATCTAAACTAACATTTTTCTAAGTTCATTTTCATTTAATTTAGAATAATAATAAAGCAAATACTATATTTTTTAAAAAGTAAAACACTGTATTGAGAAACAAGATTGAATTTAATTTTAAACTAAGTATTACACGAATTTTCTAAATTATTTTATCCATCTATTATCATTCTATTTCCACTACTATAAGCTTGAGTAATTAGTAGCAACTATGTATATCCATTAACTTAAATATATATATATGCATTAACTTAAATGAGATTATTTTCTTAGCATGTTACTATAGATCAATTTGGACATAATTCAACTTCTATATGCAAGTCATAAAATATATAGCTCATGATAAATAAATAATCAAATGGTTTGTTTCATGGAAGATTACATGAAGTTCAAGTATAAGAAAGACCTCACTTCTGAACATCTTAGTGTTTCCAAGGATTTCTTATTTCATGCCGGTCAACAATTTCTCACAAGAGTTTATTAGGAAAATAAACACTTTATGCTCAAAACTTTTCTGGAAGGGCAGGACTATAGCGGTTAGCCTCAGAAACCTTCAGAAGCATACGAAACTCAATGAACTTTCACTTCACTTCATTGCAACATTCCAATTCCAACAAGCCTATAATACCATCCTAAAAATTTATCCTTGGTTCCCTAATGCATTATGTTTCACTGCTGTTTTCCCTATGGACACCCCTCCTCCTCCTCAGAAGAGCTGGTTGTTGTCCCTGTTAGAGTACACTCAAAATTTATCATTATACCTATTAAACCATATTTTCAAAAAATTAACTTTTGGGAGGCATATCATCTTATTAATAATGATACTCCTTGTCGATCCCTTTTATCCTTCTCTAATTATACCATAATTAAAAAATTTAAGCAGTGGCATCTGGAACCTAAATATTCTGACTTTCTAATCAAGATAAACCTAAATGCTCTTCCTACAAACCATTTTCTGGTCACCTGTAGGGACTTCTCATGCATAGATCAGGTCTGCCCTTTATGTCATAGAGAAGATGAGACTATGTTGCATATTTTCTATCATTGTACCTCATTTCAATGTTATAGAGACATTATAGCCTCCATCTATATAAGCCAGAAGCCCACTCTCATTACGCTGATTAGTAATATTGGCAAGGGTGTGTTTCCGACTATTAGGATTTCTACTTTCTTACTCTTTGCATATTGTTCCATTAGATGTATGCTTAGCTTTAATCCTATCATTGATAAACCCCATCAATTATTCATATTAAAGGTTCGGACTATCCACAATAGAGACAAAAAATTATCTCCTTTATTTATTTTTAAGACTACATGGAATCTTTCCATTGCAGATTTTCATTTATGATGCTTGGGCTGTACATTTAGTTGTTTCTGACTGCAAGACTAGATGTATGATCCTCATCCCGGCTTTGTTGTTAACTATATTGTTTTCACCATTGTACTAATGTAAACATATTGTATAATCAATAAAGTTCTTATGAGAAAAAAAAGAAATGACTGAATTGAGTGGCCATTATTATACCTAAAGCTTTATAGTTTGTCACTCTATCATCATATTTGGCATATAGCACAATATTAAGCTTTTCCAGTCAATTTTGGTGCCTGAAGTATTAAAAATGAGCACTTTAAAATTATTGAAAACAATTAAAATAGTCTATTGAATAAACCATGAATATAATAGGGGGGAAAATGTGTTTGTCTAAAAATCAGAATATTTATTACTACATCTATTGTATATATAAATTTGAAATTTTTTGTTTGTTTATTTGTTTTTTAATAATTCAACAGTTATTGTGCTAATCTTGATAAATTTTGTACTGTTTTCTTTAATTTTTTGGAAGAATTACATAGATTATGAATTTTTGCTTTATGGTACTTAATTTCTTGAAAAAAAAAAGGGATTTTATAACTAATATGAAGAAAACTATAGATACAGAATTTGAAAGTTTGTATTAGCAGTTGCCTCTAGGGAATTTTTCATCATCTAAAATTAATATCTTCTAACAAATTTAAAAATGATTTATTATTTCACTAAAAAAATGTATGTACTAATAAGATAGAGGCAATGTTTGTGAAGTTATTAAGTAACAAACAAACAAATGTAGAATAATGTAATGGATAATTTCAATATTATTTAAAGTAATTTATAAAGTACTTAATAAATGATTGTTAATTTATTATGCACACTGCTATTATTTTTAAAAGTAAGTAATTTAAAAAACTCCATCCAAGGAATTAATCATCTGCATGTTTTAAACTTGACAAATATATTAAGGGAATTACATACAAAAATGAGCATGAGCAATAGGTCTTATAGTATAATCCAAATAGTTTAATAAGTATTAAAGTATTTGTAGTCAACAACTAGGATAAATACTAGAGTTCAAAATCAAATTATTTAAGAATACTTAAATTAAAGGCAGCTATACTGGCATAAGTTACTGGTAATTTATTATCTTCTATATAAAGTTTGTTTTTTTGTACTTAATAAATTAAATATTCCACCAATCTTAATAAATCTTGTACAATTTTCTTTTCTTTTTTTTTTTTTTTGATTTTTGTATTATGGTACTTAATTGTTTTAAAAAAATTTAATAATTTTCTACTAATGCGAAAGTCATTATTAAGCCTTGTCTAGGTACCTATTTTAATTTGGTGTCAGACAAGTGACTTGTCATCTCACCCTATGGGACCAGCTTTGTTAGATATATGTAGTATATAAACTTTTGTACATATATATTATATTTAAATTATTGAATTATTTTGAAAGAATTTATTTGTCATTATGAATTTTTAAATAAATGAGTAGAAGTTATTGTAATTATTAGTGTGGGAATGCACTAAGGTAAAAGGACAGAAAGCAACCATAATTGTACAGGATGAAATAAGATTGCCAGCAAACTATCATTCAATGTGTCTTTTGAAATAACTAAACTGTAAATAGAAGCCAATAGCAGTTAAATAGTACATAAATATATGTCTATTATATTTCTCAATAAAGCTTGTGATAAGTCTATGGGATCTGGTAATAGCCATGAATCATTACATATAATTGTTGAGAAATTTTCTAAAATATATATTTACATTTAAACATAGAAAATATACTAAAGCATAGATTTATGACATATGTACGATTTATTTTATTTATTGTGATCTTGTGTCATGATTTGAATTCAAGTGTAAGAGGAGCTTTGATTTTTTTAAAAATAGTTAAGGTCATTCATAGAAATCTTAGTATTATTTCAAGGATTTGCCTTAAAGTTAGATATCTCCCTATTCATAACTCATAAGTATGGATCCTAAGATAAGCCAATGATCATGAGATAAAACTGCTTCTGTAAGATAATGCAGTTTTCACCACTACTGAGAGATGTGTTATGCATCTCCAAACACAATGTTTGTTGTGCCACCATCTAATTTTAATCATAAGTTTTCCCCCATAGTTTCATAATATGTATACAAAATATTTCTTTTTAACAGTATTTGAAATTGATTTCTTTTAACAAGTAAAAGTTTCATTTGCATTACTAAAAACATTTGTATTTTCAGCAGGTTCTTTAATAATTTCTTCTGAACTACATATTTTATGAATTTCCTGCGTGGAAAAAAAAGATTTTCCTAAGTTATAAATAAATTATAAGAAAAGTAATAAAAGTAAAACAGATTAATCCAAATACAATTCTTATTATGTTTTTAACTTTTTCTTGTAATTGTTTCTTATAAACGCATTATTGTCTTGATATAAAACCTGTTTTAAATTTAATTTTACGTTCATTTTTTTTTATTATTATAAATATTATTATTTGTAAGTCATCTGAAAATATTCATTGATTTTTTTTTTTTTTAGAACAAAGTTTTAATGTAATGAATTCTAAATTTATTAGGAAAATGAAACAACGAACATTAGTTCGAAAATATTTCATTTAATAAGAATTTATTTACCATCAAGCTTAAAATTTCATTTTATTTTAAATTAAATTTATTGACCCTTTAAAAATCAAACTATAAGCAATTAATTTTTGTTTATATATTATTGATATTTGTATTACAAAAATAAAAATTAATGAAAACAAATTTTCAGATTCAATTACAAATAAATGAAATTTAGATTAAATTAAATTAAAAGAAGACAAGCATATTAATGTGACCACAAAAATAAAATAAATAAATTATATTTTTATTGTTTATTGGCATGACTATTTGCAATTAATATGGCATTATATATGTATATACATATATATTGATTTGCAATAATAAACTGAAATTTTTGAAATAAATATTACAAAATAAATAAATAAGATATATTTACATACACATTAACCAGAGTTTGATAACTCCTTGTTCACTAGAACTAACATACCCACAGCTAACTGCAGAATGTGACATGTCATGTGATGACTTCCAATTTATTCAAAGTTATATACTCAACTATTTTTAATTTCATCAGCAATTGTTTTTCTTTCTATTGTCTTGTAGCACTTATAGCAGCTTAGTAGTATACCAGTTCTAATTAATTAGTGAATTATAATATGTATTTAAGATTGATAATTATAGATGTGAAAACTCATGCAGTTTTTATCTCATCAGAAAAATGAAAAATTCTACATTTTGATCATGTAAATTGCTACAAATGCATTCTAAACTTTATTTTAATATATTCTTATGAATCTAATACTTCAGATATGAAGTATTCAAAATCCAAATACAGAGCATGACTTATTTAATTTTCTTCAGACCTTTGTTTAAGAAACTATAAATTCTAGTTAAATGTCATATTGTAAAAAAATTCTAGCTAAAAACATGCAGTTGAAAGTGTCATATCAATATTTTTTTATACAAACATAAGTTATTACTAATTTGAACAGCATGTAAATAACTTTTACTACTGCTTCAGTATATAACATTTAGGATTACAATCGTATTATAGAATATTTTTGTTCTAAGTACACCTCGGTCTCGTTTTATGCAGTAGATAGGTTCCTCAGAAAATGTGCATAAAAGAAATCACACAAAAATAGACTTAACTTACCTTGAAAAATGGGGGATATGTTCCAGTAATTTTCAGAAATTGTATAAAAGCAAAGCAACAAGGAAAAATTACTTTAAAATTTGCATTAAAAAAATGAGTAAATAAAGTATGATTAATAAAAAATTTCAAATATTTGAAAAAATATTCAAGACAAACTTTTTTTATTAACTACAGTATTTAATTTTATATTTTTTCATACATATTTTAATCATTACCGCTATTTGAGAATATGTGTTCATTTGTGAATCAGATTCATTACGTACGTACAACTAGCGCCACTTATAGTCCTGTGCTTTGTTAATGGTTTTCTGTTTTTATATTAAAAAAATGAGATCACAATCAAAACAAAAAGATTAAACACTATCATTAGAAAGATTATTTTCAGTTTAAAAATCAATCAAATCTTCGTTATTTATTTTAACAATCTAAAAAAATTTTTATTTGTTATTCTAACAAAATACATTTTAAAAGTTTAAAATTTTTGAATATTTATTGTGATATTTTTATACATAAGTATAAATCTATTATTATTATTTACTCATTAGTATACATAGGTTATTTACATAGAAGCCAAGATTCTAAATACAGCTTCAGGCCATATTCACATTAGCTGCTAATATAGCGTAATTTAAATTTCTTGATATCTAAGAAATATAGTGAAATATGAAAGATATTAAGAAGAAACATGAATCGCATAACTTCAAAATCGCATTAAAATAATCCGCATAAAACGAGACCCAGGTGTATACTACTCAGAATTATTTTGCAGGCAGACTTATAATGATTCATTTTAATAAACTTGCAAATACTATTGTACTTTTCATTTATCAATGACCCATTCATTCAGTCAGTCTGATAAAATAATTCCTCTTTCATCTGACTTCCAACCATATGTTTTGTAAATAAATCAACATTGATATCTGAAAAGGCTGAAAACTTATTATTAGTGGTGATCTTAGTTCACAAATTAATCAAACCAGCTTAACATTTCATATATTATTTTAGATTAAATATTGTCAGACTGAATAAATAATGGGCATTGATAAACGAAAAATAAAATTCTATTTGCAAGTTTATTAAAGTGATTCATTATAAGTCTCCTTGCAAAATAATTCTGAGTAACATATTTAGAATGAGAATATTTTGCGATATGATTATAACCCCAAACATTACATATTCAAGCAGTAATAAAAGTTATTTATGTGCTGTTGAGATTAGTAATATTTAATTTAAAATAATATATGAAATGTTAAGCTGGCTCAGTTAATTTGGTGAACTAAGATCACCATTAATAAGTTTCAGTCTATTTGGATGTCAAGGGTTATTTATTTACAATATGTATGGTTGAAGGTGAGAGGAAAGAGAATTATCCTAAATGAAAAATAAAATTGTACAGTTTATTAAAAGTATTCATTATGAGTTTGTCTGCAAAATAATTCTGAGTAATGCATTTAGAATGAGACTGTTCTGTGTTATGATTATAAATGTAAGTTATACCAAAACTAAATGTGGATATTTCAAGTGCTTAAGTTCTACTGAAAATTTAATAGATTGTCTTAAAATATGCATTTTATACACTTTTTACTATATATAAATCAACTTGGTCTCAGTGCAGAGGTGAATGTGCCTACAATCTGAATTTAAACTTGGATTAGATATAATTGCAATTTTTTCAGGTTCTAATCAGACATATAATTTTTTAGGTAACTTTGCCATATATAATTCAGATAATTAGCTAATACTGGTTAATAATTGTGTATCTCGTAAAACAAGACTGGAAAATGCTCAAATTCTCATCATCTGATTATTAGCAAGCCTTATGATTAATGCTTTCTTTTTTCACTGTTTCTGCTAGATAGATGCTGGAGAGATCTTTTTAGAGTTGTACAAAAACTCATTATCAGCCACTGACAGGACATTGCCAAAGTCTTTCAATATTTTTGGTAAAATTACCATGAATCTTTATTCTTTATAACAATCATCAATTTTTTTATCCCATTATTCCTTATCATATTTGTAAATTTATTCTGAGTGTGTTTCTTATCATGGGCATTTCTCTTTACAATGATCTATAAATATTTTGATTTTCTACTGATAATATAATTTAGAATTTATCTAACTAAGGTTGTCTCTTATTATTCAGTGTTATGCTCAAGAAGTGCCATACGTGTAATCCGATTTCATTTAAAATATTTAATCTTATAAATAATTAGAATAACCTTGTCATGAAAATGCAATCAATTAAAAGCAATACTAATATCGTATATTTAAAGAAAATGTTGAAAATGGTAATAGAATTTCAATGCATTTTTAATGCTAGGCAGTATTGGTTAATTTAACCATTACACTTCTTTGACAAGGGATATTTAGCATCAAAATACATTAAGATAGTATAAATATTTTCTAGATTTTCTTCAAATACATGATATTAGTATTACCTTTAATTTTAATGATATTAATAATGCCAGTTGAGCTTTGAATATATTTTTTTCTATAATTTATTATCATTTAAAATATGATTTACTGATGCTCATTTACAACATTTGCAATCTTTATTTTATTTCTGAATTCAGATTCATATTTTACATTTAAATCAAATTAGGCACTTCATAATCAATAAAAACTTTTTAAATTTAAGATCACATTGTTTTATACTACTTTAATTTTTCCAAAACATTTGCTTTAATAATTCTAACTAGTCAAAATAAACATCATCATTTTGTTTCATCTTTCTGACTGCAATATTCTTGTTCAGGGCAAATCTGTTAAACATACTAAAATTATTTTGAAAATAAAATTGAAAATTATGGATTTAATTTTTAAACTCTAATAATTACTATTATCTTAAGATTTAAGTTTTTCTAAATCTAGACTTAAAAAAAACAACTAAATAACAGCAAATAATGTTAAAAAAAATTTAATCTCTTTGTACATTAAAAAAATTGTTTTTTCTATAATTTAAGAATAATATATTTTAAATATATCTTAAGCACAATCAGTTGATATATATAAGTCATAATGATTCCCAAATATTATTAATAAATAATTGTAATATCCTCTTACTACTGTCGTCACTAACCCTTTTCAGTAAGATACTGGTTGTTTCTTTCTGTACTCTTAAGATTTTATAGATAAAGCTCTTTGCAACTTCAATAGCCAGTTGAACAAACATTAAATCATCCAACATATTTAATACAAATTGAATTGAAATGACTGATATTACTTCAAATTTAAGATGCCCTTGAATTTAAGACACAGTAGTATTTTAAGCCTGAATAATTGGGAAAAAAATTATTCCCCCTTAATTTAAGTCATATATATGTACTTAAACAGGAAACTAACATAAATACAATAAACTCATCTAATTTATTGATGAATATTCTTCAGGTATATGGTACTTTCACTTTCTACATCTTCACTTTCAGAAATTGAATTCTCATCTTCACTAATCCATCAGGTACATCATCCCCAGGCCATTTAAATTGCAGCTGAACATTATAATTTTTTTTTCAATTTGCTTTCATGTAAAAGGACATTTTTCTATTAAAAACTGAATCATTTTTCTAAAATAATTTATATTTTTATAAATATTTTCTGAAAAAAATTTAAAATGTGTAAAATAAGATTCTAAAACACTCATTTTCATTTTGAAATTCAAAATGAAAACATTGGAATTGTCAACATTGGCAAAATAACATTAAAAGATTCTAAAACATTTATTTTCACTTTAAAAATCAAAATGAAAGCATCAGAACTGTCAAAATTTTGACAGGCACACTCTTGTGTGGAGAACAATAATCAATCAACCAGTGCTTTGGAAGGCAGGCTCTTATCTCATTGTTATATTGATTTGTTAGTTGTAAAACTATTCTAAAGGTTATTTGGTAAAGTTTTCTTGACAAAATAATGGTAAAATTAGCAAAATATTGTTAAAAGATTGTAAAGCATTCATTTTTACTTTAAAAACCAAAACAAAAATATTGGAGTTGTCAAAATAATGTGAACATTCATTTTCACTTTAAAAATCAAAATGAAAACATCGGAACTGTCAAAATTTTGACAGGTGCTTTCTTATGGGGAGAACAACAATCAACCAATCAGCATCTTGGAAGGCAGACTCTTATCTCATTGTTATATTGATTTGTTAGTTGTAAAATTATTCTAAAAGTTATTCAGTAAAGTTTTTTTTGATAAAGTAATGATAAAATTGGAAAAATAACATTAATAATCATTTTCAGTTTAAAATCAAAACCAGAACATCGGAACTGTCAATATAACATTACAAGTAGTGGTTTGAGAAAGAGTTGAAACCTTTTACAAAATCAATTCAAAAAATATTGATTAAAAAAAATTAATGCACTATTTTATGCAGGAAATGAGTATAATACTATGTGCATGTATAGCAAAAAGCAAAGATTCACAGAAATAAAATGTTGTAAATTTTTACTTCGAATTTAAAACATTCATCTTTTAGGGATCCAAAATTTGGAAAAAAACTGTCTTAAATTCAAAGCAATATGGTATTTAAATTTGCAGACAAGAGTAATTTCCACTTATTTAAAATTCTGTGATTAATTGAACAATTATCAAATATGTTGAAGGTTTAGATAGCTTTACATATCCAATCTTGGAATACATTAAGAAACAGTATTTTTTTACTGTAAAACGTTTTGAATTGTTTGGAAATTATCACTTGACTTTTACGTTTATATACATATATAATCTATTAATTTAATATAATAAGCAATAACTATTAAATATGTATGGGAAGAGTTATTACATAGAATTGGAGAGTTGGGCAATGAAGAAAACGGAGTGGAGAAACGGATGAATTGATGAGATGATTTCTCTCTGGAACTATCTATATATGGGACTATTGATTGAATTTGTGTAATAATATTTATAAAGTAATAAATTCCAAATGCATATATCATAATAATCCCTTACAAATTAGACTATTTTTTAATCTAACTAGTGAATTAATCAGAGAGAGAGAGCATTATTTGCAAGTTTTTAAAATAATTCTAGAAATCTAACTTATAAATATTTCTGATAGTATGCATTTTATTATTCATAAATATAAATGAAATGACAGGTCATTTTTTAATCAGTGATTTCTAAATTTATTGAATTGTGTCACTGAATGGCTAAAAATACTATTTAGAAATTATATCTCAATTTTGCATTTTTTTTTTTTTTTGCTGGTTATATCCAAATTTTTCTTTTCTTTTGATATAAATTTCATTTAAAATTTGTTAAAGATTGATAACAACCTAATATTTCTAACTTATTTTTAATTTTTCTTTGGGATCTCCTTCTCTCCCTCTCTCTTCTTTTTTGTTGCAACAATAGATCAACTGTATTAGTTTAAGGAATACTGTTTTATTGAAACATCTAAATAAAATTATTATGAACTTTGTTTAATCTTTCCTGGTGGCTTTTTTTTTTAATTTGATATATATACATTCAACAGATATACTTTAACAGAGAATAATTGCTTTTATTTTTAGTGTGTGTATGTGATTTATGGAATAATTTGATTTATTAATAGCTATTAATATATATATATACAAATAAAATGTTTTTCTGAAGGTTTGTGATGATAGTGTTCTAGCTGTATTTTTATATTGGACTATTTCCATCATCTAATATGTCTTTAGAAAAGTTTAATTTTATTTAAATATTTCAAATGCATTCAACTGTTAGTAATGTCACAGCAAACAGGTTAGTATATGCACCAACTGTTAGTAATATCACAGAAAACAACTGTTAGTAATATTACAGCAAACAGGTTATAATAAAAATAATAAATATAATGGTAATTAACTATTATATAAAGTCTTTCAATCTGCAGAAGTACTTTCGATTCAAAAAACAAAACGGAAGCAAATGTCATCAACTCAAATCTGATGAATCCCAAATTTATGGGATTTGACTTGATGATGTTTGCTTTCATTTTAGTTTTTGAATTTAATGGCAATTGATGTAGGTTAAAGAGTTAACCAAGAGTACTTCTGCAGATTGAAAGATTGTATATAATAATTACAGTTATATTTATTATTTTTATTGTTATATGTATATCAGTCTTCTATGAAAAATAAAGGAATTTCTTAAACTTTTTTTGCAATTATTTTTTATTAGTGATTCTAATTTTATCTATTTTTTAAAAGCCAAAATATGATGTCTTTTTATAATCATATTGTATTTAAACTCTTTGGAATTTATATGCATATCTTTACTGATTTTTTTTTATTTTAAACAATAAATTTTAGTTATAGAAAAAAATATGGATTTGATTTAAAAATTAAATTATGTTTAAACTTTTTTATATATATATATTTCATCATAACTTTAGTATTATCTGATTTAGTTTTCTTTCTATAGAAAATATGTCAATCTCAATAATTTTACATATATTTTTGCCTTAGTAAATATGATTTGAACTTCCTTATTTCTCAAAACTTGGGTAAATAGTATTGGCTATTTGTCATTTTTGATTCACTATCAATTTTATTTTAAAATGAAGGTAATCATCTGAAATCCGGGCACGGCCGCTTGATGGTGTTGCACATGGAACACACCTAGCAAATTGATAAATTGATTCAACCTATATATGCATGAACTTCCAACATATGGCACCACTATCAGATCTTTGACTTCTACAAGTCATAATATCTAAGCCATATAATGTAATTTTTTTAAAATAAAATTTCTGCAATAGTCCATTACCATTTTTTATCTGTTAGTGTTAATAAAGTCAATTTGCAACATTTGTTACCTTTTCAATGCAATTAGCATAAATCAAATAAAGTTGAGAAACATTTTGCATCTTTTATTTACCCAATTATTTGATTTTGCCTTTGTTTTCTTATTCAATTTATAATTTTATTTTGAATTTCCCAGATAAATATGTCATTGAATATTTTTTGGACTTTATTTTTTTAATATGTTAGATAATAATTGTATTATCATGGCTAACAAATTCAATCAAATTAAAAAAAAGTCACTTATTGAATAAAATGAATCATTACTGCAAGACTATTTTTACCACATTTTAATATTGTCAACAACTACCTTCAAGATCTGATACCATTTTTTGACTTCTGACTGACTACTCTTTTCTATGTGATCATTGATTGTTTTATCTAGAAGAAGCCTGCTTTCAAAATCTTTCCAATTTATATAGCAATTTCTGTTTTCCACACTATTTTCATGATGAGGTAAATATTGCCTTAAATGTCTCAAATTGGTAATCATTTTAATCCATCTGAAAAACTTGATGTTTATCTTGAAAAAATATTAAAAGAGGGAAATAAATAATTTTTGGATGTACGATATATAGAAACCATTGCTTTTGAATTTTTTTTACCATTAGGGAAGATTTTAAAGAATCATTTGCTATTAAAACTTCATCTGTCTTCTGAGATAGGAAATAATAAAAAAATTTTCTTCAATTTATTTTAATCTGGATCTGCATATTATTAAGTAAAAATACATTTATTGTTGATAGGTTGCAGCTTAGCAGAATCATCATAAATTATATAACAGTGGCATTTTTTTTGCAACAAGCAATCTTTGCACAGTTTAATGATTTTTTTAAAGTTGTAAATTCATCAATAGAAAATCTTCATTACTATTGTTGTCCTTTTCTTAAGAAAGAATGTTGGGTTTTATTGGTTGATATGGAAAGAGCATTTGATGCTTTTATATTTGCAGATGAGAACCATGTTTGTGGACAGTTGGACAAATTTACATTTCATGTTGAGAGTCTTTGTTTCTTTCAAGTTTTGCCAACCAGAATTTTTTTTATTTGCTATCATTTTAGGTTAATTTTGAAATAAACATTTGTAAATTAAAAATCCCCACTACATTTCATTTTAGGCATAAAACAACTCCAATTAGAATTATATTGAAACAGGTCATCAACCCCATACTCAATCACTATGTTATCAGCTTTGTTTACTTGGAAACTATGAATATATGAAGTAACTTAAAAGTGACAAATTTTCTTAGTTCTACCTAATGTAGAAAACATATTCTTTGTTAAAATATAATTATAATTTGTACATACTCAGAAAAATAAAAAATAGAACTTTGAATATAATAAAATACCCTATAATTACTACTAATATATACAACAATTTTAAGATATAGTAAACACTATTACTTTTTTTATAAATACTTGTTAACCACAATTTGGATAAATTTCTTTGATGTTGTGTTTACTCTGCTAACATGGAAATTCTTTGCTATGACATTTGATGCAAATGCACCACCCATATCAGCCATGTGACACTATTGTCTATTGCTATAAATAAAAGTAATATGTTATTTTAAGTACTGTTTTGTAAGTTGTGTTATTACATATTTAATGTAAAATAATAGTAAGAACATGTTTTTTCTTACACTCTATTCATCAATGAAAAAATGCTGTAATCTATTTAACAATGATAATCACATAATGATGGGTTTCTGAATCCTAACCTGTCATTATAAGGCATTACTATACAAATCAATTTTTCTATATTGGCCTATACTTTAGTTTTATGTCAAATGGTTTCAGCCATCTTGAAAACTCTTGTTCACTACTGACAACAAAGCTGTTAATCAGTATTTGTCTGAAGGTTTATAATGATGGTATATTATAAGATGTGATATGTTGGACTATTTCCATCATTTATGAGTGAATGTTGAATGTATAGAAAATTTTAAACTTTATTTAAACTTTCCAAATACAAACAACTTATTAGTAATAACACACAAATAGACAATACGGGTTAGTAATTACACGTTTCGAGTAGTATTATTCTCCACTCTTCTTCAGGTGTTGCTGGCCTATATGCACAGTGACAATATTCGCTTAGAAGTTGAACTCACACTTTTAGATTCTTGTATATCAAATTTAAAGCAAATGCTCTACCAACTGAGCTATTCTGTTACTGTGCATATAGGCCAGCAACACCTGAAGAAGAGTGGAGAATAATACTACCCAAAACTGTGTAATTACTAACCTATATTGTCTACTTGTGTGTTATTACTAACAAGTTGTTTGTATTTGGAAAGTTTAAAATTTTCTATATGTCAACATTCACTCATAAATGATGGAAATAGTCCAACATATCACATCTTAAGCTGTTAATCAGTGTTACGTCTTGAGATTTGAACTCTGTGTGGCTTAATGCAGTAGATTTGTGAACTCAAGAGTTAAAGACTTATAGATCTTAGTTCAATTCTATCATTTCTGGTATGATATATCATTCAATTACTATTATTGTTTGACAAAATAAAATTTTTATTTTAAAAATCATGGCAGTAACTCCATGTCTATTTCAGTTAGATTTTTGTTTTTTAGTAACAATGGTTTTAAAAAAAATAGGTTGCCATTTCTTGGAAATTAATTCTTTCTTTCTCAATTTTGAACTTTTTTTAATATCCAAAAATTAGCCACAAATGACTTATTAATTTGACAAACTTCAATTTTTGCAATAAAATTTTCCAAAGAATTAAGCATCCTTAAATATAATTAACCACTTTTTGTCAAAGTGTCTGGTAGTTTTAACAGATGCTTGATTAATTTATAGATGATACTTCGATACCAACATAAATAATAGTATAGTAACTTGTGTGAGCGTAAAAGTTTTACTTATTAAAACATATTTTTAAACTATATTTCATTATAAATATCTTATATCTGCATAGCATATTTAAATGTGATATTTGTCTAATGCTTTTGAATGCCTAACCTTCTAGATTAATCACTTTGCTGGATCACCTTTTATTCTTTTATTATAAGTCTTCTATGTTTTTAAAACACCTATATACATCTGAAAATTCAAATATTAATTTTAATATTCAATATATATTTATATGTTCACTCAATGGAACTTATTTTTAATAACACTATACAGATCATTTTTATATTAATGCATTATTTTTATGCAATACTAATATTTAAAAAAACCTTTACTGATATTTTTTTTGTGTACTTTATTTTCTTGTTAAAATACAAATCATTTATTTAGAAATTTATGTACCCCTACTGCATCTTAATTTATTTCCAAGAATATTCTTTCAGATTTAATAATTTATTTTAAGATTTTTTTTATTGTAATGTTGTATAAAATTTAGGTATGTATATAAAAAACATTTTGCAGGTTCATCCATGTAAGATTTTAATTTAAAAACTCCAACTGTTCAACTTGATCACACACACACACAGATATATATATATTAACAAGAGTTTAGCATTTAAAAGTTGTTTAGAAGAAAAGTTGCAATAGTGAACTAAGTAGAATTGTTAAAAAAAAAGAGGCCAAATTCTTCATACAGTAATGCCACCTAATGCAAGCCAGAGTATCAATGGTTGCAAGAGGTTTGCTGCAATTCCTATCTACCACCTACTCATACCAGTATCTATCTTGTGGCTTTCATCAGTGAGGAGGCTTGAATCTGTGAGCACTGCACCTAGATCTTAGAATCTAGTTCAACCTCTAGGAGCTACCTTTTAAATATTTTGTCAACTATAAATCTATGGTAAAAGATGGCTTCTGGAGGGTCGCATTTGTTACTAAAATCTAAGTGTAGTGCTATAAGATTCAAGAATCCTCACTGATGAAAGCCACATGATAGAAACTAATCTGGGGATTACTCTGGCTTGCACTGGTTGGAATTACTGTATGGACAGGTTTGCCTCTGTTTTAACAACTAGTGTAAGCACAGGAAATAGTGAGCATGTTTTAGAATTATTGAACTACATAAGGAAAAAACTTAAATTCACATCAATTAGGCTTATTAATTTACAGATTTTTATTGAACTGTTTTTTTCTTTAATTTTATTTTCAATCATAAGTAAGTATTAATTTATTTGCCTTTGTTATTATTTTAAAAGTATGGATTTTAGATTAAATACACATTCTATTAATTCATGATAAAATAATAAAGTTTGATGGTCATAAAAATTTAATTTCCTCTCATAATTTTATTTTAATGGTAGAAGTTATCAACTTTTAAGTAAATATATAGTTTTCTACCTCTATTTAAATTTTTATAATAACTTGCTTCAAATATTTGCATTGTATTCTTATAATTATTAATTTTAATTTCCATTATGTTATTTTGTCTGGTAATCATATATATGTTCATATTTAATATTATTGATAACAATCAACCCTTAAGCTGTCAACAATCTCAACTTGTAGTCAAGGCAACCTCCATTAACAATAAAGGGAACTAAAGATAGCAATTTGATCAAGGAGTGAGATTAATAATGTAAAGAAGTTTAAACAAACCTCATTAATCAGACAAATAAATGTAACCTGTTCTGAAAGCAGACTAATAAATAGTTATTTATAACTTCCAAATTTCATATCAAGTATATTATAAATATAGATTATAATAATCAATCCTTAAGCTATCAATAGTCTCAACCTGTAGTCAAGGCAATCTCCATTAACTACAGGTTGAGATTGTTGATAGCTTAAGAGTTAATTGTTATCATCTATATTTATGAATCTATTAAAGCCTTGAGTAATTGGCTTTGTTGTCTTAGTAAATATTTAATATTCATTACTCACTTTGTGTTATATGTTAATAAATTCTATTTAAAAAAGTACAATTTTAGTGAACATTTATTATAATAATTTAGTTCTATTGTAAATATAAAGTTATTTTTAAATTAAGGTTTTTTTCTATATGTATTGTAATGGTCAGAATAAGCCAACAACTACATAAATCACCACTAGGGTGATTTAAACCACCACAACTCATTCCAGCCTACATACTATTTCACTTTTTTTGTAGGCTCGGTGATCAGAGAGAGGTAGAGATTATATAATACAAACACTTTATTAGTATTAAAATTACAAACAAATAAACAAAAGAAAAGACTACTGCTTAATTAAGTTGCTAGACTTATAAGATAGTGGAATTACATTAATTAGATGATTACATATGTAAAAGTTTCAATGATATAACTTATATAAATAGACCTTGGATGATGAACACATTTGATCTTTGGGGCAGATACCCTCAAGCAGGTACATAATAATAATTAAAGCAATGTAAGTTTAATTAATGCTAGAAAATATGCTTAAATAGATAAATGCATAACTCTCATGATCATGACCAATAAATGCTGAAATATCGACCTTTAACATACATAAGGAATAAGGAAGGCGATACTGAGTTGCTAAAGTAAAAAACAAACAAACAATGAGGTAGACTGGAATATGATCGCTTCCGCGATGTCATATTCAAGTCTTATCATAAGGTAACGACAGGAAGATATTCGCATTTGCGAAGTTAAATGGGTCATGGAATGAAGGAATGAAACGTCTTCATATAACGCTTAATAATTCTCATTAACTGGCAGGAAAGATCCACTGCATTGATAACAAGAAACAGTAAGACCCACTGACTTTGGAAAATTAAAGGAATGTTTCCGCCTTTGTGTGGAACGTATTTAGAACGAACCTGTCAAATTAAATTTTGAAAGCAGGAATATACGTCTGCTGAAGAGATGCAGTTAAGATAATAAAAAAGTGAGACAACCCATTAACGCTATATTTATATATAATGAATATTTGGACTTAGAATTTAATCTATAAAACGTAAATGGCCATGCCATAAGTTTATAATATGCGGACATCTATTCTATAGGCTAGATCAGGGCCTACGCAGTTATTTTAAATAATAAAAGATTTTTTATAAAGAAATTACTCCCTGCTTAATTAAAGATCCGCCCCAGTGGCTCTACTGTATGGAGAGTTTTGCCTGTTTTTATCCGCCCCATAAAAATATCGATATGATAACCTACGATGATAATAAATTAAATTTGAATTAGAAGTTTTAGAAAGTAAACTATCGTATCGTACAGTATACAGATATATTTATCTAAAAAAAAGAAACCAAGTTTTTACTTTTAACTTCGAACATTAAATTTTATTTTAAAACTGCAGGTTGTTCATAAATCACCTGTATGCAGTATACATATATACTTGTCCCTTCTAAAAGAAAATAAAGTTTTTTAACACTCGATTTTAATTTTAAAAGTTTTTTTTTTCATGTGTCATAGCCGAGAAGCGAACCCGCTAACCCGGGACAACTGCTTTTAAGGCAGCTACGCTGACCTCTCTATCACCAACGCTTGACTAATTTTAAAAGTTATATATAAAACCATGGTAATTGCGTTAATGGCTAAATGTCATGTTTTGGAAGATCCGATTTTAAATAGGCAAATTTAAAATCGCAAATAATAAAAAACAAACAAATTAGAGTCAGAGAGAGAGTGGATTTAAATATCTTGCTTTTATTTAATTACTGGGCTTTTCTTTAGATGTAAATATTTTAATCATTGAAATATTTTACTAAATTTACCTCCGTCTGATTCTTAAACAATTAGTGTGATCTTCCTTACTATGTACTATTAATTAAATATGCGTTAAGAAAATATTTAAATAATGCAATAAAATATTACTGGAATGCAATATTATGGGAATTTATATGGAAAGAAAAATTGCAAAAAAAAAAAAGGTTTTAATAATGAGATGATTAGCAAAGTATTATAAAAAAGTAATAATTCCTTTATCTAATAGATGTTAAGCCATTAACTGATAAGTAACTGATAAAATGATACAAAAAAAAATAGGTATGTATGGTAGGATAAACAGTTTAGGTGACAAAAGTAAAGTTACAAAAGTGATTCAACAATTAAATCGAAGAATGTAAAATTATTAGCAAAGAGTACAACCACTGAAAAGATAAGTGTTTAAATAATTGATGATAATAAAAATTAACATCTATCTTTGTTATTAAAAAAAGAAATTAATGAGAATAAGTTTTGAAATAATGATAGATTGATAGGAAAACAGATAAGTAGGTATAGATAGATAGATAGATAGATAAATAAATGGATTGTTAGATAAATAGTTGGATGAATGTATAGATAGATAGATAGATAGATAGATAGATAGATAGATAGATAGATAGATAGATAGATAGATAGATAGATAGATAGATAGATAGATAGATAGATAGATAGATAGATAGATAGATAGATAGATAGATAGATAGATAGATAGATAGATAGATAGATAGATAGATAGATAGATAGATAGATAGATAGATAGATAGATAGATAGATAGATAGATAGATAGATAGATAGATAGATAGATAGATAGATAGATAGATAGATAGATAGATAGATAGATAGATAGATAGATAGATAGATAGATAGATAGATAGATAGATAGATAGATAGATAGATAGATAGATAGATAGATAGATAGATAGATAGATAGATAGATAGATAGATAGATAGATAGATAGATAGATAGATAGATAGATAGATAGATAGATAGATAGATAGATAGATAGATAGATAGATAGATAGATAGATAGATAGATAGATAGATAGATAGATAGATAGATAGATAGATAGATAGATAGATAGATAGATAGATAGATAGATAGATAGATAGACAGATAGATAGATAGATAGATAGATAGTCATCTGTACTGCCAAATAAGATATTTGATTTAGTAAGTGGGGTAATTCAGCAAATAGCTGAATTAGAATTGAATTAGTGTGGTAAGACTCAAACAAATTAGCATTTTCCCATTCAATTATTAAAGCTATGGGAAAACAAAATTTTAAAAACTTATTTCGATTATGTAATATAATTTCATAATTCAGGAAAAAGGCCAAAAAAGTTTTTTTTAGCAGATATACTTTTTATTTTTATTTTTAGAGAAAAGACTTGATATAAAGTAAAAATTTAGAATAATAATTGTGAATTTTATATTTAAAGTTTGGGTTGAAAATCAATACATCTTTGAAGTGAATATTTCCAGGACAATAAAGGATTAAGAGTGAGCCACTTTTAGTATTTAGATAGTTGCTGTCTGATGATCAAACGATGATAAAAATAGTAATATGAGAATCACAATAGTTAACATGTATTTAATAAGGATAATTTTGTGGTTTATTGAAATTAGAATTAAGAAAAAAACTTCATAAATATTTTAATGTATAGCTTTATATGAAGTAATCTTGGAAAATTTAAAAATGTAATGTGAATAAATAAAAAATTGAAAGTGTAGGATTAGCAATAATGAAGATAATGTATTTTCTTAATAAATAAGTTCTTTTTTTCATTTAAATTGAAAAAGAAATTGGATTTAGTATATACTTAGAAGTAAATTAATTATGAAAAATGTACAGAAAATTCTGTAAATAAAAAACAAGATAAAAGAAAAAAAAATGGTTGGTGATTCAAAAGAAGAGACTACTATCAATGATTAAAAATAAAGGCTTGTGCTATAACAAAAGGCTTGAAGATGGGTTGGTGCACAGAATTTCCTTTTTCCAGATAATTAGCACTGATGATGAGGTTTTTCATTCAAATGAAAAAAAAAAGAAAGACCAAATGTAGTTTCAGTAGGAAAAAATAAAATATATTATATGGATATGATACTTTTGACTTATTAGCAATGTCTACTACTTTCTAATTAATTTCAATTATTATTAATTTTATTATTATTCATACGTTACATAAATTATTTATTTTTCTATTTTCAGTGTTTCCATTATTCCAATTATTTTAGGGTGGTTCTCACTCTTCCACTAGAGGTCACTAAAGAGGCATGTGAGCGTATTTCTGAGTTCTGTAAACAACATTACTGTGAAGTCAATGGAATGAACCACTGATAAGGTTATTAACTATGATATATAAATAATATCATAATTATTTGTTTTTAAAATATGTATGTGATGCAGATCAGAAACATTATTTAAAAGAGATTAAATGTAAACAAAAGAAACTAAATCATTTACAAATATATTTATAAAATGTGTTAATCACAATAAAAATTAAGTTAGGTATTGATATAATTTTTTTATAATTGAAATGATAATGATTCAGTAAGGGTTTTGACATTATGATTTTAGAATTAATTGTGAGCATATTCAGTTATGACACTTAAACTGAATATTTGGAAAGGAACATGGTTAGAGAATTTCAAAATTCTGTTTCTAACTCCACTCAGATTTATTTATAGCTGATCTAAAGATCTAATGTTGTTTGAATTGGGAAAAAACAGTTTGATTTGTCCAACAAGACAATTATTGAATGGAATAACTATCTAAGAGAAGTGTCACATCTGGTCCTCATGCAAAATCAGAGAGACTAACAAAATTTATGGAAATCGACAAAAGCCTTTTTACCAAATGAAAAAACAAACAGTGGAGAATACTTTCACAGCAATCATTAGTCAGTCAGTGGCTTATACAGAGTGAACAGTCAGCATTTGATTGTATCTGTTCCAGTTAGAGCAGCAGCTATTCTTAGATATGCAATAAAACAAAATGTCATGGATTTACAATATATTCAGATTGTTTGAAGGCCTATAAAACTGATAAATTAAGTCATGTGGGATTTGATTATTTAGAAGTAAATCACAGATATAACTTTGTGTATAGAGCTACCAGTGTGCATATACAAAACATTGAATGACTATGGGATCTGGTCAAACAGCAAAACAAAAAACACTGGGGAACCACATGACGAGACCTGGATTCCTATTTAAGTGAATTTATGTGGTGCTGACTGCATAAAAAAAAGATTCATTTGTGAGATTTTTCAGGTCATCAAGGATTTCAGACCATTGATATGAATAATTCTCACTTACCCTTCTTTAAAAATAATGCATATAAAAATATATATTTTTTAAATGTTTCTATGGATAAGTTAAAGTCTGTAATATTAGGCATGATATGACACTTTACGTTTCTTATATATTTTTTATTTTTATAATACGTTGACTTAATACAAAAAAATAATAATAAATAAAGTGGCAATATTATAATTAATTTTTGCAGAAATTTTTCTTTTTTTAAAATAACAATTCTAAAAAAAACAACTGAAAATATTAAATATGAATGCTTTTTGTCAGCCATTTTGGTTTAAAGATCTATTGTAAGCCCATGAAACTGTATAATTAAAAAATGGCCACTAATCTTCATAAACAGGATAATAGGGAAGTATTTTCATTTATTCTAAGAAAATAAGGTAGAAATTAACTTATGTATCTCAGTGTTTGGACATACATGGCTATTATATATGTATAAAATTTAAAGGAAATATTTTCTCTTTTCTATTTCTTGATGGCAATATAGTTCATTGAGCATTTTTTATACAACTGCATTAAGAAATTATTTGCCTATCAGTCTCAGTGAAAGCACAATAGTTTTTCTATAAACTCATATTTGAAATACTTTCGTAATAAAATAGTATTCAAAAATACTGACACTCTTTTTAGGAAACATATGTATTCCCATGATTATGTCAAGCTGAAATGGAATTCTTATTTACTGTGTATAATTAATTTATCATGATCTGCTAGAGTAATCAAATTTGAGTTGCTGGTTGGCTTGCTAACATGTAACTCTGAGAAAGAGAATAGATGTCATTTCCAAAATAACATTAAAGTAAAAGCCTATAACCTGTTAAATTTCTAATGCTAACCCTAAGAAAGGAAGATATTTGAAAACCTTGCTAACATTTCAGAAATTAGCCTAATAGAAAGATTTTTTCCAATTAAGAACTAAAATCTATCAACAGTTTTTAAGAAACCAACTAAGACCAATAGAATATACTCATATAACTCTAAACTAGCTGTATATAATGCAATGCAATATTCAATAAAGACCGGCAAGATGTTTTTTCCCATCATATAAAAAGGTATAAATAAATATTCTAATGATTGTAATATTTAAAAGAAAGTAATTTCTTTTAAAAACCTCTAATTTAATTTTAGTAGTGTTTTATTATAAAGGATATATTTTTGTATATTATTATTTTGTTTGATTTCATTTTAATGGCAAATGGAAGCTATATTTCTTTCTTTTTTAATACAATATTTTATTTAGATCTGAACATTGATTTATTGCTGAATATGACAAAACACTCACAGATATATAACTGGCCATTTTTATTTGATAATTATAAAGTTAACATTCTCTTTACTTTTTAAAAAAATAAGCAGCATAGAGCATGTCCTAATATATCTATTTGACAGTTTCTTTATTATTTACATATGTATTAAATTACAAAGGCATGTGATATATGTATTGCTAATATTTTTTTATTATTTTGTTAATAACCCTTGTTATAATTTAAAGCTAATTCCAAGCATTCTTGATTTTTAATTCAGTATCCTAAACTCTATATGCATGTGATTGAATGGGTAATTATCATTCATCAGTTTCAACACTTAATATTTTTCTAATATACCTGGCTGTAATATTGGAGAATAGATGTCATGTATTTGTAAAAGGATTACTATAGAGATAGCTCAAGTATTTGTTGAATAATTTTTGTACAAGCAGTTCTTTTCCTGGAAATGGTGTCCTTTAAGTCAGATTCCAATAATGTAAGCTGATTCTATATAATAAAACTTCCTGGACAGTTTTTTTGTAATAGTCTAAAATGGTTGATTGCATTATTAAGCCACCATTACCACTGTTCATCAGATGCATATTTGTTATTTTAAGTCCATGTTGGATTAAAACAACTAAAATTATATTAAGATACATGAATCTATTATAAAAATATGGTTCCTTGACATGGTAGTTTTACCATTGCTAATTAGGTTATTTCAGTATACTTTAAAATTACAATGTATAAATAAACATTAATAACATATATTTTATACAGAAGTACCTTATAGATTATTTAGATCATACTCCTAATCAATAATCTTATATTGATAAGAAACTGATGATTAGCATACTGATTGATTATTTATTATAGAATGTTTAAATTGATTTATAAAATTTGCCTTTAATACACTGTACAGGCTTACACACACCTGCACATATATAATTAATATAAGAGATTTGAACTCACATTCCATCATCAGATTTTCAATGAAATGGATGGCTGAAGAGTTGTAGGTTGGAGTAGTTTGAAGCCTGTCCATTAAAGTATGAAGATTGGCTATCTTAATATAAAGCTGAGCACTGATTGCATATATGTGTGAGGATAGTAATCTGGACCAAATGATGATTGCTGGTTTAGCATGAAATATGTATATTGGTGATTTTCTTTTCACCATATGTATGATCAGGTGGGTCAGCAATATGAGATAGCATAGAGAGTTAAGGGTTGTGTGAAAGTCTGAGTTTGAAAATTTGCTTTTATAATTTTTCTCTTTCTATGGCATCTTTTTTCAAGTAATATTCTTATGTGATCTGAATTAAAGGTAAACTTATAATTATAAAATTTTTCTTAGACAAAGAAAACTGAAGTGGTATTGGGTGCTCTATAACTGTACAAAAAGTGCTGCAAATTATTAGCTTAACCTTTGATCTTAAAAATCTTGCAATTTTAAATTTGACTTCAATTCAGGTTTTACAAGAATATTACTTGAAGATAGATAGATTCCATCCTAAAAGAAAAATTAAAGAGGCACTTCTCATAAATCAGTTTAAAGATTCTATAAAATTAGCAATCTGCTGAAATGGAAATAAACAGTTCCTGGAAAATTACATGACATCTGTTTCTTATCTACATAAGATCAGTTAATAATGATTATGATATAAATAATGAAAATTATTTCAGTATAAATTATATATTATTATTATTCATTTGTACTATTATTATAATATAAAATTATTATATAGGAAATATTTTAATCGGGTAACTTATTAAATTTTACTTTATATATATATATAGTGAAAAGCCATTTCAGTATTCTTACATAAAATATCAGCCAGAGAAAATATTACAAGGCTTGTTGGTCTATTACTAATTGGTATTTTTTTAAAAGAAATTATTAATATATAAAGAAATCTCTTAAATTTTTTTTTTTATAGTTTTCATTCTTTGTTAAGAATAGATAGATATTTATTTGTTGACCAATAAATAGATATCTAGCAGGATTAGCTATGACCTGTACATGAAATAAAGTCTGTTTAATTGAAATCTTCTATCTGCAGCAAACCATGGATTAATACACCAATAGAAAAAAAATGTGCTAAGCAAGATGTTAAAATTGATATAAATATGTGATGATAATGATTTTAGTAGATATAATAGAGTATGGTTTCTAAACTATTATTTGATTCATTAACCTCTACATCAAGAGTCCATCATAAATACACACACACTCTCTATAAAATAATAATGAATTCGGCAGGCACATATCTGGAAAACATATACTAACAGCTTTATTTTTACAAATTAGAAATAGAATAACATTATTCAAATGATGTCAATGGTAAATTAGAAGAAAAACATCTCTTTGAGAAATGTTGTTGATGTAAGTAGTAGGATTTGATTTTGTTATGTTACCGTGATGTATTTTAATTGAGTGCTTTTTTACTTATTTTTTTTAAGAATAAGTAATACAAAGAAAATAAAAGATCTTTAAAAAAATAATTGGTTTTTGCATAATAACTAATATCCAGACTAAAGTATCAGTTTAAAACGTTTTTTTTGTATGTATATGTGTGTTTTTCTGTGTATTTTAACCACAATTATTCTGCTTAATAGATTAATTTAATTCAGTAAGTAAATTGTGTCCTATTGACAAAACTTATAACTTGGTAAATTTGAACATCTATTTTTTTTTTAACTAATGAAAGAAGAATCAGAAATTATCATTTTGCAAGCAAAAAGACTTCCCCTAAATACTAGTATTTTTATTAAAGAATTTATATGTATGTAATGTTGAATTCTTTGCTCAAATGCAGATTGTATTAACGACCAATTAAAAACACATGATCATCATCAGTGATACTTTGGTAATGCATGTCTCCATCCTTGATTAAACTTTTTTTAGCATTTTAATTTTAGAGCTACATTACAAATTTTAGTAAGCCTCAACTTATTAATTTGTGTTAAAAATGTATTGTCAAGTGTTGGTGGTCGAGAGGTCAGCACGGTCGCCTTACAAGCTGTTGTCCCTGGTTAGTGGGTTCGCTTCCCAGCCGATGCTATGACACATGAGAAAAAAAATGTATTGACTAACTATTAACTTATGGAAGACTTTATTAAAAATTAAAATGAATAAACTTATTTTGATTTTATTTTTTAAAACTCTTGCAATAGTATTAACTTTTGTGTGTATTGATTTTTTTCTGTAATAATATTATATTTCACATAGAATATAAGAATTTTTGAAATTTTAAACATGATTCTCTAGTTTCACAATAGTCAATATAATTTGAATTTTGTTAATTGCTTTTAATGCAATTATTTCTTCATTATTGAAAATTAAGTCAACTTTACAAGTAAAGTGTTTTGATTTTTTTTTATATATATATAACATTTATCACAATTACGGTCACATTATTTATAATATTGATTTTATAATTTAAAAGAAAAAAATACCATTTAGAACTTTTAGTGTAATAAATCTATAATGACTTTTAATGCATAAATTTTAAAGGAATAAATATTTCCTAAGTTTCTACTATATATTGACTCTGAGAAAGTATAAAAAAAGAAAAAAGTATAATCTATTAGAACTTTGATTTTAGAGACTATCATTCCATTGTTAACTATAATGGATACCCATTTATTATTTTAAATAAATAATTAAGTAAAAAGATGTGATATATAAAAAAACAAGTCTTCATTATTTATATTAAAGTATGAATAAGAGTTGCGATTATGCTTAGGATTTGTAGATTATGAAAAGGCATTTGATTCTATAAACATTTCTTCAGTGATTAAAGCATTGGATCATTAAGGTATAGATCTAGGATATTGTCATATTTTAAAGAATATTTATAAAAATGCAACAGCAACAATTAGATTACATAATGATAGTAGGAAAGTCAATATTGAGAAGGGTGTAAGACAGGGTGACTCCATATTTCCAGAATTTTACAACAGTGCTGTAAGAAGTATTTTCTGGATTAAAATGGGAATCTAAAGGAGTGAAAGTAAATGGTGATTATTTAAGTCATTTAGATTTTGCAGATGATGTAGTTGTTTTTGCAAATAATGCTTTAGAGTTACAGGAAATGTTGCAGGAGTTATCAGATTAAAGTAGGCCTAAAGATAAATGTTAAAAAGACTAAAGTAATGTTTAATAGATTTTCTCAAAATATGAAAATAAAGATTGATTATGATGAATTAGAAGAAGTTAACAGTTGCAAATACCTTGGTCAAATTATTAATACAGATGGAAACATAATGGATGATATTAATCATAGAATTAAATTTGATTGGAGTGCTTTTGGTAGAAATAACTTGATACTAAAAGGAAATATGCCTATTTGTTTGAAAAGGAAGGTTTTTAATAAATGAGTTTTGCCAGTTCTTACTTATGGATCTGAGACTTGGACACTTAATAGAAGAGCAATACAGAGACTTCAAACCACTCAAAGAAGTATGGAGAGATGCATGTTGGGACTAACAAGAAGAGATCGAAAACGCAATGTATGGGTAAGAGAACAAAGAGGTGTTACTGATCTCCTTGAAAAAATTAAAAGACTGAAGTGGAGTTGGGTTGGACATATTGCTAGAAGAGATGATAATAGATAGACAATTGAAATTTTAAACTAGATTCCAAGAGATTGTAAAAGACCCAGAAAGAGACCACATGTGAGATGGATGGATGAAATAAGAAAGTGTGCAGGGGTGATGTGGAGAAGAGAAGCTAAAGATCGGAAAAGATGGATTGAACTTGGAGAGACCTTCATCCTGCAGAGGATTGATAATGATTGATGATGAGGATGACAGATTTCAATCACAGTTTTTTAAAAACTCTGCTAAACAGCATAGATCTAAAATAATATTTGTATTGTTGAGGTAAAATGCTTGTGGCTAATGGGAATTACCACAAAATCTATCATGTGATTTCAAGCTTACCTTTTTTTTTTTATTTTATTATTTTTTTTTTTTTATAAATTTACTTACAATAATTATTGGTGCCTTTTTATAATCACTGCTTTCAAATGTGCCAAAGTATTACTGATATTCTGATGCAAAATTAAATTTTGATCCAATTGGTTGTCTAAAGTTTAACTTATAATTTTTTTAAATAATTGCAAATTTTTATAGTATTGGTAGTAAGATGATTTAGATATATTTATATATTGAGGAGACTGTCAAAACTAAATTTTCTTCTGTGTTGTCTCAGTTAACAGTAAAACTGTCATAAATTGATTAGACCATAAATAAAGATGGGATTCCACCTTTATTGTTAATAGGAGGTTGCCTTGACAACAGATTGAGATTGTTGAATGTTATTGATATTATCTAAGTATTAACTGATTTATTTGAGTTTACTTATACAACCTTGAGTGTAATTACATTTATTATTTAAGTATATAAAATAAGTCGCATGCATCTTCTTTTTTATAAATCTTGTTTATAAAAAAGGTGCATATGACTTATTTTATATATTGAAATTAATGAGCTATTTTTAAAATAGAAGACTGTTTTGTTTGTTATTAATTTATTTATTTATGTAATACATTCTTGGAGTGCAATTTGAAAATTATAATTGAAGTTTGAATGTTATAATAGAGTATTTGTTAGTCTGCATTAAGAACAGATTATATTTACCTGTTTAAGGAGGTTTATTTAAACATTTGTATCAGTAATTTCAGTCTCTGTGATTAAAGTTGCAATCTTTACTGTTGATATAAATGTATTGGACTATAAATAAAGGTGGGAATCCATCTTTATTCTTAAAAGGAGATTGCCATGACAACAGATTGTTGATTGTTATTGATGTTGGGATTGTCTATTGACTGATTTTTTTTGAATTTACTGATCAACATTGTTGATTTACATACTATATGCTTATTGCCTTGAAGTTTAATGCAATTTCTATTATTTTGTTCAAGAGTATGAATATATTTATTGCATTGGTAACTTTTTCCAATGATGATGATGGTATTTATATTGATGACTCATATCTTAATACATATGTCAACATACAAATAATGCTTTCAGTGTATATGAATTATTCTAAAACAATATGCATCATGTTAATCTTAAGATTAAATTGATATAAGAGTTTCAATTGACAGTTAATTAAAAATGGATCTTGATGCTGATGAGCAAATCTTCATTCATTTATATAAATACTTACACCATACTATGATTATATTTTTTGGTCACCATCCACCAAATTCAATTTTAGAAGATCTCATTTATTCATAAGGGTTTATTTGAATATATAGGGTTTGAATTTCATTAATCTAAATTCAAAACACCATTTTCTTTTTAAAGATGACATATGAAAATTTTACGCTATGACATCAACATTGCACTTGTCATGATGATCTCACTTTTCACAACTTAAAGTATATAGCACTTAGGATCAGTATAGAATTAATATATATGCATTGGTGATGAGACTTCTGAAAGAATGATGCTAATCGTATTATTTATTTATTCTAGACACTCTTGATTGATTTCAAAAATTAGCTGTAGACATTATTATTTGATGGTTAAAAATAATAAATTAATAACCATCTTATATAAAGTTGTGATTATTTATTAAGTACATAGGAAGTATGTAAATACTTTAAAGAAAGGCTTTAACTATTATCATATGCACCTTGAATATTTATAATAACAAACAATGTTTTTTTTTACTATAGAGGGACTTCTCAAACCTCAACACAAGATAGCAACTTTAAAAAGATAAGAATGGCCATCTTATCTGTAACCTAAATTCCCACTTACATAGGCCAATCTGAAGATGTTGATTTGAGAAAATGAAGCTATTAATCTCTTCTCTTTTTAAGTCCACCATTTTCTTTACAAATAATCACAACTTTACATTCTTTTATGCATTTTCAGTGTAAAAATCGTAATATTAACTTGTAAATCACAAGATTTCGCAAAGGTTAATTTGTAAAGGAAATAGTAGACTTAAAAAGTGAAGAGACAAATAGCTTTACACTCTCAAATCAAGATGTTTCAGATTTGTATATATAAGTGGGAATTTAGATTAACAATAAGGTGGCTGTTCTTATTATTATAAAGTCGCTATCTTGTGATGATGGTTAAAAGTTCCATTTAAAATCAAGAAATGACATTGCTTGACTATTATAAACATTCAAGATGCATACGATAAAGGTTAAAGCCTTTTTCTAAAGTAACCATCTTATAAAAAAATATAAAAGATTAATTGTAAATATATAGATGCATTTAACTAACATATATATTTCTTATGTATAAGACAAAAAAATTAAACAATGTAAATAATGTATACTTTCTAAAAAAAGGTCTTTTTTATGTACACATAATTTAAATTCTCACCATAGTTTCTCTAGACTGTTTAATAAAATTTTACTATTGGTGAATGTTTGAATCCAAAGTATACTAAAGTCTGTTTGTTGACTTTGGTTTAATTTTTTGTTGTTTCTGATTAATCTGTTGCTTAAATATGTGAGCAAATTTAATTCAGTCTATTGAAAACAGTTTTCCTTTATAAAAAAGCTATATTTCAGCATTTTCTCCATTTCTGGGCTTCTATGGATTTCTTTAATGTTGGAAACGTTGGAACACTTGGACACAGACTGGAACACATTAGATGGATTAGTCAATCATGATTGTTCTTTCAAATAATTTTGATATTCTATCTGGTTAGCCAGTATAGTATGCTTCAACAATTAGAATTGAAATTTTTTTTAGTTATTTAATGCAGGTGATGTGTAGTTTTGCCTCCATAGATGTATTTTGTTTTTCTTTTTATAGCATTTTTATCTAACAAGGGCAATCCTTTCTAAAAAATCTTAGGTTGTTTTTAATCTTTAAATCCTGTTTTTTATTTCTTAGTGATTTACCACTAATCTGTTTTTTGTTTTAATTTTTTCTTATTTAGTTTTGATTGAATAATCTTAAAATGTTATCAATAACTTAATTAGTTTTTCTTTTTTGTTTTACTTTTTTTTGTTTTGATAGATTTTAAATTTATTTACAAAATATATAATTTTGTTTTATAACTTAGCATGGTAGGAATACAAAATTTTACAAATTTACAAATCTTTGTTTATGAATATACATTTTTTACACTTATATAACTATAAATATAATTTAAACTTTATGTGTTTAAATAGATATCTTATATCAGTGAAGAGTATCTTTTATTACATTAATTTCCTTTTATTTTTATTTGGGAATATTTAGTAAATCCTCTTTTTTAAACTTCCTTCATTGAGGAAGCTAGAAAACATTACAATCCCCCTCTCTTAAAATGATGAGACAAGAAAATGGAGGTAAACATTTCATTTCTCATTTAAATTTTAACCCGAGTCTATTTCATCATTGTGAGCATACGCTTGATCAGCAATGTATATAACTCCAAATCAAGTTATGGGTTTACCTTTTTTTGCCATTTTATATATATATCAAAATACAGTACAATTTACATAAATTATATTATTTTTAGAAGTACTATACAAATACAGATATCAAACTTTATTTATTACATATATATATATTTTTGACATATATTGTTCATTCATTTGTTATTATTCTTACTGGTGCTGCATAATCTCCAGATTTCTGGTCATCATAAGTAATCTGACATACATTTTGACTTGAAAATGCAGTCACATGTCCATTCAGTTTGACAATTTGATATAGCAAGTGTATTAATGATATATACTAGGTCTTTACCATAGGTATAGCTTGAATTAAAAATACCAGAAATGCTCAATTGGTATATACATGACCCCAGAAAATCTCAACTAAAGTTCTATCTGGAAGAAGACTGAAAATTTTTCCATCCTTAGGTACATCAAAGAATTAATACATATGAATGCCCACATGATACTCATACAGACATATACTTGAGAAATTTACCATAACATCATCTACACTCATTTTTCAGATAAACATAGAGCTTGATGCAGCAACTAATGACTTTGCTTTATTAATTTATAGCTCAACAATGAAAAGGTTTAATATTTTATCTTTATTTCTAGACTATATTTTTTATTAGGACATCTTACTATCCCTAATCCTTTCCCCAAGTTGCTGAAATTATATTCTAAATAGTGATTTTCATTTGTTGCTTCTCAGATAAAATTTATTTTATTATTTTTATTTTACTTTGACTAGTATCATGATTTTCTTTGAACCATTTTATTGTTTCACAATTTATTTTTCACATTTTAATGATTGTTACTCTTGGATTTTTTTTTTTTTGGCTAGTTAGTATTACCTTAGTCTTTCACTGAATATCTTTAAAACATTCTTGATTGTCAATTTCAGTATTTATCATTCATTAATTTTCCAAATGGTGTATGTGTTTAGATAATTACTGTATATAAAGTTTCTGAAATTGTTTATTCTTATTCAGGGTTATTAAAATAGAGTAGACCATTGTTTTCTATATAAAAATTAAACCTTGCCTTTCTCCAAGTATATTTTTATTAATGCAAGTGTCCTTATTTAGGATGACCTGAAAAATCTATGTCTTATGGCCACTATTAATCATATCTGATTGGAGTGGATTTTCTGTTCTCCATTTTCTATCTACCTTTTTTTTTAAGCTGTTACAACATTAGTACTTAGACATACTCCTGCAGGTGATCTGTCTAGGATATTTAGTTTGCCTTAAATTTAGATTGCTATATTATGCAAATCTAAGTTTATCAATATCTTTTTTTTGTATAAAAAACAATGTTAAAAATCAATCAACAACAAAATAATAATTTTAAAACTTTTTTTTTAGTAAATTATGTTTACTCATAAAAGTTAATATATATATAAATTAATACAGATTATTGATACAATATGAAAATCAGGAATCCTTAGTGGGAATTTATTTTAGAAGTAAATTACTAGCTCAGGCCTCAAATATTATTACATATTAAAGATAATAAATTGGTTAAAACTTTAATCATTATTTAAAATAATAATGGTTATACAATTAGATGAAGCATTATGTTATTTTGCCATCAGTCTTGTGATAGTTATAATAATATTAAGTATGTATCCAATGGTATAATGCAGAACATATATTCTGATGTTTAGCACACAGTATTTATTTATTTATTTTTTTTAAAAAAAATGATATTGGAAATTTGTTTCCCATTTTATTCATATTTATCTTATACTTCGTATGGCATGTCATTTTGTTGTCTAAAAATATCTTTAAAAATTATACAAAACCTACATTTTTTGTCTTCAAAATAATAATAAACTATTATTATTGTATTTTTTAAAGCAAAGAAAAAAAACATAAATTTATTATTTTTTTTATATATTAAATATTATCCATGAAATATTTTTTGACTATGTTGATTATATAAACACATACAAAGAATATGTCAAAATTAAACACATATATAGTCAAACTCAGAAGTCAACTATAACATATGCTACTCAATGGCTTATGTTTACAATATTAAGATTCTTTTACTTATGCTAGAGTGAGTGGAGATTTTTCCTTCTCATGATTTATTAATAGTATTACTTTGTACTTTTTTTATATTTTATTATAGTGCTTTTCCAATATATCTTTGTATTGTGGTGTAGGTTATGAATCCATTGAGCATAGTTTTGTCAAAAGTTAGCTATCAAGAGATGTTTTAGCTTGGACTTTGTGCAGCATCTTTCTCTCTCTCTATTTTCTTATTTCTCTTTCTCTAAAATACAGGATGGCACTCGCCGACTGCACTTACTTATTAGAAGCTCACTTGTTTTCTTTAGAGGTTACAGAATTTGTATAAACAATTAATTTTAATATTAGGATTTTAAGAAATTAATTTAAAAGCACAATAAATTATTTAAAGAAGCTTTCATTAAATTATATATTTATTTTCTCATTATATTTTTTTATTTAAGTTATCTCACAGGGACTGTCATATTATATGTTTTTAGATATAAAATTGTGTTCAATTCCATTGTTTCTATTATAATTCCAGCATCATATATTGCAGAGTAAATTTATACTACTCTATAAAAAATTAATGTAATGAAATTGAATAAATATAATGTATTAAAAAATATATATATTTTTCTATTTTTTTTTGTTTCAGTTTTAATAAACAAATATATACATATATTTAAAAAATTATTATTAATTTTATTTTAAATGAATGATATAGTTGTCATATTTTATTATTGTTTTACTTATTTTCAAATTTTCGTATGAAACAAATAAAATAATCGATTTAACTGTCTCTGACAGACCTGTAGATAGTTGTATTATATTTTCAAACTTGTAATTAAACTTTCTCTGCCTAATCTGCTAAATAATATTTTTTATTAATCAGTTGAAATCTGATCTTACAAATTTATATTAGACTACACAATGTTATATTATTATTTTTACTTACAATATTTTTAAAATACAGCATTATTAATAGTAAAAATTATGTTATTTACTATATATATATATGTGAAACAATATAAACAAACAATATCTTTAATCAAGCAAATTATATAATTAAGTGTATTTCAGTTTTTATACTGCCAGATAATAAAGGTACTTATAGTTTTCTATCTTTCAATATATTTAAAAACATTTATTTAACATACTATTTTTTTTTTCAAATCTTGGTTTATTTTGTGAACCATTTTTTATTTTAAAAAAGTATTGATTTTATTTAATGGTGTTTTCTGTTTTTGTTTTACTGTTTATTTTAGATGAGAATAACTAGATACATATTTAATGACTGCAAGTATGGCCACTTAAGTATATTCTAGTATTTAGTCTATTTATTTTGACACTATGTAAGGATACTTTTTAATCCATTTTGTAATATACCTTTTTTATTCAGGAAAATTAAATTATAACTTTTCATTACATTCTATTCTCAGTTATATTATCCCAGTGAAAGTAATAAGTGTTGCCCCTTTTAAAAATCTTTCACAAAAATGCCACTTTCATGCCCAATTATTTTAAGATATTCTTTTATAATTGTGGATTCACATTTTTTCAATTGAAAAATATAGCAATTGGTAATATGATCACACCATTATATTTTTAGAATATTTTTTGAACACTTTCAAATGAATTTTTTCTCATTATCTTTACATTATATTGTTAGAAGTTCGTCTTAATTCCATATAATAAATTTGTCAGAATAATATCCTAAATAAATTAATTTAATTGAAATAAATATAAACATAAAATTAATTTTTATATGTTATTTCAAACATTAATTTTGAAATGCAATGGCTCTTAATTATGCATTTTTTTTGGAGTTTTACCACATCTAATATTTTTACTATTTGTTTAACTAACTTTATGTTCAAAATAATGTTAACTTTAAAAAGTATGTGTAACAACAACAGTTTTTGAAATTAAATATTAAAAATAATTAAAGATTTAAATTAAAAGGAATCAAATTTATATATATATTAGTAAAAAAATAATAATTGTACATTAAGATCAGTTATATAAAATGGCAATAAATTTAGCCATTATTTTGCGTTCAAAATTATCATTCTTGTTTTAATTATTGAATTAAAAAACTATTCTGTGATTTTTTTTCTTCGGAAAATAATTTTTATACAAGTATCACATTAGTTTTCAAAAGGAACTTTATTGAGCTTAATAATTGTACAAACAGAATACCCCCTCCCCCACAAATAAAAAATCCCAGGAATACCGGTACATATAACATCATGATAACTTGACATTTACATGAATAATCGTGAGGAAAAAGCATAAATATATAAACAAATTTATACAATATATATATATATACCTTTATCATTAGAAATATTAATAACAAAGAGACCAAAAAGAACTATATTATTGTCCAACACTAAAGGATTTCAAGTATCCATTCTTCACTCTATCTTTATGTAATCAAGTTTTTGTTATATTTCTTTGTCCAATTTTTTCCTCTTCTTTCTTTATAGGCTTAAGCGTAGTCACATTAGTGACTACACGGATATGTAAATGGTTGTTGATGAAATTTTTTCATCCTTCAGCCTTATTATTTTTATTTTGTTCCAAAAGATATTTGGATGTCTCCTTGTGTTTGTATTATATGTAAAATGTACATCTGTTGCACCATAGTGAGAATAGTGTAAATGTACTTACTGGCTCTAATGTGTGCAAAGTTACCTTTCGCATAGGATTGGAGTGTTTGTATAGTGTACTTTCTATTTTTGAATAAATTGGGAAATTCCAGCCGAATAGTATCTAATGTAGGTCAAGAAAAAAATATATGTGACCGAGTTTCTGTTTTGCAAAGCCTGCACACGTCATCACATTAAAAGCATTAAAATAATTGGGATATATTAAGGTTCAAGTCATTAATCTGTTTATATTAATAATAACCTGCTAATATTAATACTCAAATAAAAAAGTTAAAGTGAATAATTCAGAAAAATTTATCACATGAACTGGTGATTATTAATAATTCATAATTTTTTTTCTCATGTGTCATAGCATCAGCCGGGAAGCGAACCCGCTAACCCGGGACAACTGCATGTAAAGCAGCTGTTGCTGACCTCTCAACCACCAATGCTTTACTAATAATTATCAACAGAAAGTGGATCAATTTTCAATACATTTAATTCAAGACTGACTAAGAGCAGAAAAGGATCACATCTATAATCATAAATATTTGCCAAAATAACAATAAAAACAATGTAAACTTATTCTGTGAAGGATAAATTAATTAAAAATAAATATTATAAATAATTATCATAAATATGAATTATATTTTTGTGGTAACTTTGGTTATAATTTTTATAGGAATTCTCATGTATGTAAAAACAGCTCTTAGTGCTTAGCTGGTAAGTAAGTTGAAAAAAATTTGTAGTTTTTAAGACTGAATTTCCAATTGGGAATACAACCACTCTAAATAAGAATTCCAGAGTTAGATAGGGCTAAAGTCAATAACTGGAATATTATAGCTGTTATAATTTCTATTTAAAATGTAAACTTTTATAGCGTAACCCCATATAAAAAATGAATTTATTACCTGCAAGGAAACTTTTGTTGCAGATAATGAAATTCTAGATATTGAAGTAAGTTTAAGAGAATGTGCTTTCAAGAATTCTAATTTGGGTCGTCAAGAATTCCAATAAACAGGCAATTGTAATTCAAATCACTGCAAATATAAAATGTCAAAACCCTTATAATTCCCAGTACCACAAAGCTCTTCCTGCGAAAATAGTGTGTTTATATTTATATAATAAGATATATGTATAGGAACTTGTTTGTTTAATAAACAATGTATGTATGTTTTAATAATAAAGTAATTAAATGTAAAACATTTTTATTAAATTTACCAAGCTTCACTGCTAATTATTAATATTTATATTTACCAGTGAATGTAATTATTATGTGTTATCAATCACAGTAAGCAAAAGATACAGGTTATTATTAATATTAGCTGAATTTATTACGTGAATTGTAATATATATATATATTTCAAGAAAAAAACAATAGCAACAAGAATTTTTAAAGACAAGATTTTAAAAAGTTTATAAAATTGTATTTAAAATTACAGATTTGATACTTATTTAAATATACACAAACAATTTTTATATATATAAAAAAGAAAAGCAACATAATTGTTTTTTTTTTTAGATATTTTTAAAATGTATTTTTATGTAAACCCTCTGAGATTATGCAAATAAAAAATTAATACACAAACATTTTTGAAGAAAGATTATAATGTGGTAGATAATGGATAAATGCATTAATTAAAGGATTTAAAAAACAAACGAAAAAAAAAATCTGTGGAAAAATATTTTTTGAAATAAACAAATTTAATCAGTTGAAGTTTTGCGGTAAGTTTAAATTTTAGTTGAAAGAATTTCAAAATTGTTGAGTTAATGCCATCTCTTCCTGTTGCTATTAGAGAACCGCTAGGATAATATCTTACAGTTTTCACTGAACTCCTGTATTATAAGTGGATGGCTAAAATATAGAAAAAGACCAGACTAGTTGCCCATAAATTTTTGAAAGAATAATTATCCCTATCATTATGCTATTGCTAATGATGACAGATCTCCTTGGAAATGTATCTTGAAGCATTATTACAGCTCTTTATTTATCTAAACAATTGTTAAAGGCATGCTGAATAAAACTAGAAAATATATATAATGAATATTAAGAAAAAAAATGTAGAATAGTTGGTATACTTTGTTAACAGAACTTGAAATTAAACTAGTAAATTTATTTGAGTAATATTTATATTTTTAAAGTGGCTGTTCAGTTATTGTGAAAAAACAACAACAGGAAGTTATTGTAAAAAAAAAACCCCCCCAAACAACAGAGACAATATATGAGGTAAATGGATAAAAGGAAGAAAACATTTCTGGAGTCCTTCTGAAGAAGGGAAGATATGGATTAAAGAAACTAAATACTCTTTTTTATCTTGTAATAAATTGATGATTAAAAATTATTAATTAATAATATATATTAGATATTGTATTGAAATAAAAACTGACTATATCAAATCAATTCTCTTTTGATAAAGTTAATCAAAGGATCGTTATAGAAAGGCAAATTTAATAGAATCAAAATATAAGATCATATAGTGATAGATGATGATCAAAATATACCAATCTTATTATGTCAATCAATTAATTAATGATCCCAAATTAATGCACTATTTATATGCATCTGAATACATTTGCGGAAAGTAGATAAAAGAGGTATAACTTAATTTTACCGGGAATAACACAAATGATAGAAATAATCAGAGTGATGAAAAAAAAGATCATTATCTATCTAAGTTACCACTATTAAATGACAAAGATTTTTATTTATTTATTATGTGCTTGTTTATACTATATACCTGTAACATTTTTGCCATATTTATAAGGTTACTATGCTGTCAGTTTGAGATATAAAAATAATATCCACCATTCTTTGAATTAACTTAAGGAAAACATCAACTTCCTATAAACTTTTTAATTATGACTTATTTTCTTCCATCTTTGAGATATATCCAACTAGCTGAGTAAAATATAGAGTCTTTATATACTAAAATAAATTTTATAATAATAAGTTTAATATCTACAAGCTATATATATACCTGTACAAACAATGTAATATATAGAGTATTTTGAGATCAGACATTCACACGACCCTCAACTCTCCACACTATCTTAATGAATTAATAATAAAATAAAAAAATCCAGACAATATCAGTAGTAACAACACACAAATTTAATTATTAAGATATAATTAACAATTCACAAAATATAATGGATTACATTGAAATAATATTAATAATCATTAAATAAATAATTCTGGAAGTTTGGTCAAAATTGAGGTTTTATAATTTAAAACTTTCATTTTTTTTTAGGGCAGAAAAGCAAAATTTTTTTACAAACTTTTAAAATAATTTAAAAAAAAAATACACTCATGAAAGTTAAAAAAGATTTAAAAGCTACAATTAATAAACTACCTATAATTTAAAACAAATATAGGCTGTATACAAATATATATCAGTTTTATGAATATTTGCCACATATGAAAAAAAATTATATAACTAAGGAAACAAGCATCTATTTATATAGCGCGATGTTTATAATTGTAATTTACCAAATATCAGCCTTTTATAGCTACTGTACATGCGCTTTAATGAGTGTTAAATAATAAATGAATACTTTTCAGTGCCCATACAAGATATAGCATTTAAGAAAGAATAAAATGATTTCTTTCTTAAATGCTATATTTTGTTTGGGCACTGAAAAGTATTCATTTATTATTTAACACTCATTAAAGCACATGTATGGTAGCTATAAAAGGCTGATATTTAGTAAATTATAACTAAGGAAAGTTAAATATTAATTTAAGAAATTAAAGTGGCATATATAGATGAATTTATCCCTACAAACACTCTTCCTGTGGAGAATTCGTCACTGTTGATTAAGCATGAGATTGTAAAGATTTAAATTGCTCTTCTGCTGCTGTCTTTAATATTCATTTTAGACTCATTCTAATAAAAAATTTAATAAATAACATAATTTTAAAGATTTACTTTTAAAAACAATCAGGAGATGGCAGCAATTTTAATTAAAACAACTATAATTAATGACAAAACTCCTCTTTATTGTCACATTTCGTACTTTATTATTTTCTCCACAAAAGAGCTCTTGCAATTCATTTTAAAAGTATCGTTTTGTTTCAATTTTAAAAATAAAATATATTTTCCATATTTTTTTTTACATATTATTATTATTTGTTTTACATAAAATGTTTCTTTAATATTTATTATTTTAGAAGAATAGTGTTATTAGGTTCACATAGTATTTAGTTTTAGAAGAAGGCACTTCAAGACAAATCAATCATGCGATGGCTAAAATCATAATTAGCCAAAGAAAAATGTTTCATATAAACTACTACAGAATTATTTTTGTCAATTTTAAAACAATATTTTACTTTTTAAATAGAATTTCACTGTTTTTGGGTAGCTGACTAAAAATTCATTATGATTTAGAAATTGATTTAGAATAAGTCTGTTGTTTTTAATTTCTAATATTTATCAGCATTATGGATGAAAGACCAATAATGATCAAGTCATATTTCTTACCAATCTGATTGCAAAATGCATGTTATTAATTTTTTTAAATTTGCAGAATTGAGAAAATATTTTAAAAAATAATTTTTATTTGCCAACATACATTTCTAACAAATAATTTGAAATTTCTGAAAATATAATAAAAAATAAATGTAAATGTGATGAAATAAAAAAATTGAAGTTTAATAAAATCACCACTAGAGGAGAATTTTAAATGATCAGTCTGTTAAAGGTTAACACTTTAATGTCCATCTATTGTTATCTTTTTTTTTTATAAGATGCCTAATTTAGTTCCCTTTTTTTACTCTTACTTTTTTCAATGATGTCAATGATATCTATTTGTTCTTTTATCCATGTATTTGGCTTTCAGTCCTCTTTTTGTTACACCTAATATAATCTTTCCACACTTCATTGTATAGTCTGTAGTATTTCTGCATCACTTTTCTGTCAAACATCCTTTTATTGTATAGTTTGGCTAACAATTTTTGTATTTTATTCTCTATTTTTCTTAAGAATTAATAATAATTCCACACTTAGTGTATATATAGTGTGCTGGAGGTTTTCATTGCTTCCACATTATTTTATACTTATATATATAATATTTCTTGAGTAAATAATATTTTAATTATCAATCTTTTTTAGAAGAAAAATTATTTTGCACTATTATTAACTTTTTTGGGGATTGAAATATATTTAATGAAGCTTATAAAAGTTAAATAAAATACCATATTCACCTTAAACACTTCAATGTAATTTAATATAGTATAATTTATTTCTCCTTGCTTACTATTTCAAATGTCTGGCAATCATCATAAGAATTATATGCATATATACTTATAAACAGTATAAACAATATCTTATATTAGGAACTTTAAAATAACAATATAATTTTTCAGTTATCCCTATACTGATATATTCTTATTCATTTTAAATTGATATTACTTTTTATCTCATTTTTAGTCTTAATTGATTTCCCTTTTTATAATTTGTTTTAATTTTAATATATACTTTTCTACATTTGTATTACTTTTAAACTTTTTAATTATTTATTTCTACTATTTTAATAATAATAACTATAAAATATTTTTTATCATTCTATTTTTTCAGTTTATAATTTTTCTTAAATAACTTTACCTATTACCAATTTTTAAACAAGTTTTAACTGAAACAATTTTAAATTTTCTTATATTATCATCCTACCTCTCTCTATGAGCATCTTTTAAAACTACATCTATTTTTTAATTTAATTAACAAAGAATAATTTTGTAAAATTAATGTCTTTAAATCCAAATCCTTATTTAAAGATGGTCTTAATATTTTTAATTAATACAGCTTCTTTTATTAGTAGTATAATTAATCATTTTATACTGTTTTTACAAATTGATATCTTGTCTTCAATAAATGTAAATAAATAGATGATCTTTTATCATTTTTATGGTGGACTAATCTTGTATAAATTGAAGTCTTTGTTTCACCTATATAATTACTTTTAATATTTTTAGCTCGACATGATTTACACTCAATTTTATATCCTCCATTTTTATAATTTTCTACATATTTATTGTCTAATATATTGAGTATATTTTTTATTTTTTTATTTATTACCTTAAATTTTATCACATTATTAAACTTTTTATTAATCTTGTATTTGATTTTATTTATATTTTTTACAATGTTGTTTTTATACCTATATATTTATCTTTACTGCATTTATATTTTTATGATTATTTTCTTTGTTATCATTAAATTTGTCTTCTGATTTTGTATTATCTTTTATAACTTTAATTGATATTCATTAATTTTAAATTCCTTAATTATTAATTCTATCTGCTTACTATAATTTCTTTTTTCAAGCAATAATTTATATCTCTATACATTCTTCAATTAATGCTATTTATTTTGTACTTTGTGTCTATATATTTGAATTCCTGTTAGCTTTATTATTATCTATATTCATTTTCTCTATATATATATTTTACACTTACCATTATATTATGACTTTATTAACAGAATATCTAAATATGACGACTTGATTTCCCCCCTTTCTATTGTAAATTTTATGTCTGCATCTAAATTATTAATTTCTTCAAAAATTATCAAATTATATTTCTTATTATATGTAAATAATATTTATTTTACAAAGTGCAGACGGTATTTGAACTCAGTGAGTTGAGTGTGAAGATATTTAAGATTTACGCTTTCAGATCTAAGTACTTTGAACTGGCTTGGATATATACAAAGACAAGTAAAGAAGAGAGTGGAACCGCTCTTTTCTTGTTAAATTCTCTGTCCCAGTATTTGTGATCTGATTGGCTAAGCGCTTGAGAGATTTGCACTTTCTCAGCTTAATTTAATTTCTTATTATAATAAAATTGTGATTAACCTTATAAAATTGACTATATGAACACTAATTTTATAAGCATTAAGCTATAGTTAGCTTACAGTCCTAGCCCCCTTCAGCTACAATTTGTCTATAGTTTAGTATTTATATAATTTATAATGCTGTAAAACATTTTACAAGGTTAATTTTAGTTTCATTTCATTAATCATATTATTAATTGATTATATATATATTCATCTTTTTCAGATCCAGTACAATTGTCTTAAAAACTGAAGCTACTTAGGAGCATAATTGTGTGAATAGTTTTAAAATTAAGTTTAAACTAAAATAAAACATTTGTAAATGGATTTATATATATATACGAACTACTGCAAAACATATATTTTGTAAATGGATATAGTTATAAATGAATATCTACTAATACATAAATACATAAGATTCATGAAAAAGACATGCCAACTATTTTTTATTGAAACAATACTGATAATATGAGAAATTCAAAATATACTTAAAACTGATAAAAACAAACACATCCTGGAACTAATTCCTGCTATTCACAACTAACAATAGCTAAATCCAACTTTAGATCAGCATGTAGTTAAATACTGCTTACCTTGAAATAAGTTAAAGACTTTCTCTTGGTGTTTCATTTTTTTATCTAAAACAGTTATAAAATTGTTTTCACTCAAAAAATATCTTAAAATATTAGAAATTACAGTATTTGTAAAAAAATCTACATCGTTGATTGTATAATATTTTTGTAAGGGGAATTAAATTGCTAGTCAACTTTTAATTGTCATTTGCTTTGTAAGTGCCCGTGGTATTGCTGTTTTTATATTTATTTCAAATTTTAATATATAAACATTTTGATATTCAAATTATTCTATCTTCTGATAATTGTACAAAAGATATTTATGGTTAAAAATCATTTTATATATATATATAAAATAATACTATTTTAAACTGCTACCAAATTTTTAACTATACCAATTATTTTAGTTATCTTATATAACTTTTTCATGTCAAATAAAATCAAAAACAAAAAATGAAAACTTAGTTAATTTTTAAAAGTTACAATTCAAAACAGTCACACTATCTTATCCTCAACTCATATCAACTTTACAATTATTTGTAAAGTTAAATAATGCTTTGATTAAATTAATAGCTTCAGATTTGTAAGATTAAATCGTAAAGGCTTACTTAATTCCCTTTTTAATTACATTAATTTCAAAAAAATTATTGTGAAAATAAATTGATGACTTTTATCATATTCTTGTGTATAGTTCTTTGATTTTTTATTTTCTCATTTAAACTTTAATTTTCTTCTTTAAAGTTAAATTCATCTGACCAAAATAAATAGTTCCACATAATCAAAAAACCTTTATAAAGTAGTAATATTTATTGAGGCTATAACCTATAGCGTAAGCTTGTGGTTAAAATACCTGTAGAGGTCCCTACTATCGCATTTTATACGCATATTATCGAGGTTATAGCCTCAGTAAATATTACTTATGTAATCAATGTGCGTTTAATAAATTTATAATTACAACTTTATAAAGTAGTAGTAATATATACAATTTCTGTGGGAAATTTTATTTTAGTGAGATAAATTGATGTTTTAATAGTGGAAGTAAAAGTAGATTGATTAAAAATATCTTAGTTTTGCTTTATATATAAATAAGTGTGATACAAATTGTAAAATTATTTTTAATATGGCTTTGAGATTTTTTGAAATTAATGAAAAATAAAAAAGAAAGAAATCTTATCAATTTGAAGCTATTAATTTGAAAAAAACAAAAACAATTATTTTTTAACTTTACACATTATTGAGTTTGTGGTTGTGAATTGTGGATTAGGTGGTATAGTTTCTTATAAATTGACTTGAAAAGATTGCATAAGACAATTATATCAATATAGTAGTGGATAATAATTAGATAATTAGCTATTAATTTAATATTAAATAATTGGCGTTTAAATATTTTGTTCTAATTTAGCTGTTGCCATTTAGTAATCATGAATATATATATATAATATATTAAATACTGTAAAAGAATACAGACATCAAACTTAATTTATATATATAAACATGGGAAGCCTAATAGGCAATTAAATGAAATTATATATATATATTTCATGTGTCATAGCTATAGTTTAATATTAAATAATTGACGTTTAAATATTTTGTTCTAATTTAGCTGTTGGCATTTAGTAATCATAAATATATATTAAATACAGTAAAAGAATACAGACATCAAACTTAATTTATTATATATATAAACATGGGAAGCCTAATAGGCAATTAAATGAAATTATATATATATATATTTTCATGTGTCATAGCATCGGCCGGGAAGCAAACCCGCTAACCCAGAACAACTGCTTTTAAGGCAGCTGATCTATTTTTATTTCTACATGGCAACTTTTTAGTAAATATTATTTCTTGAGGGACTTTTTATTTATAATTATTTGGATTGTTGCAAATATCAAAAGTATATACCTTGTAAATATTATTAAAGGGGATTTGAAAGCTGACTTTCAAACTTCCTTTAGCTATCTAATCCATCATATATAACTAATACATATGACCACATACATGTGGAAAAGATAAATTATCTCCAATATATGTATTTCATCCTGAATTAGCACTCATCTGCCACACATATATACAATCAGTGCTCAATTTATATTAAGATAGCATATCTTTAAACTTTAAAGGACAGACTTCAATCTTCTCCAAACTCTCATTGATGCCAATATTGTTGTCATACCCATGTTAATCTTAAGTCATTCTGACCCCTCATATATATGACCTTAATATGTCCATTTAAATACGCAGAGGGATCTGCAGAATTCAGGCTAAAATCTGTAATAAATCAATACTAGTACATTGTAAATACCAAATTTTAAGATGTAATTAAAGGAGATTTAAACACAGACTTTCATGAAATATTTTTTATGAAAGATCTTACATTATTGAATTGAATGATGAACTATCAAATTCTCAACTCTCTCAACCTACTATTAAGGTAATGAATGTTACAATAAACTAACAATCATTAAATCACTTCCATTTAGAAATAAAATTGCTTTGTCAAATTATCTTTTATGATTTTTTCCAATTAATAATGAAGCAATTGCACATAAAAATCCATTAGACATTCAATGTTTTAAGTTAATGCAGCCTAAAAAGTCTGAATTCATAGGTAACATTGTATATTTTTAAGTTTAAATAATTTTTCATATTAAAAGCAAAATAAGTAAAGCACCAAGCTGTTAAAACACCCTGTATGGTGTTTTAGCAAAAGAATGTTAGGATTGAGAAATCTTTTATTTTTCAGTCCAATCTTTGTGTTCATCTATTGTTATTTTTAAAATCCATACTGGGACTGAAAAAAAAAAGTAGATTTAGTTTATACAAAAGAGAAAAAAAAAATCAGACAAATTATCTGTATATTAAGATTTTTGAGTAACCATTATATTTATAATTCTGAAATTCCCCTTTTACATGTTTCATTAACCGGAAACTGATGAGTGCTGGTCAAAATATGTCTATTGGAGATCTTTTATCTTTCTCACATGTATCTGGCATGTGCATCAGTTATATGACATGGATTGGATTGCTGTGAGGAGTTTGAAAATCTGAGTTCAAGTCCCTTATAATAACATTAGGTTTAGTATAGACAATATACATGTATTTAAATATTACATACTCAAATTGTATTCTGCCCATTCTTCTTCTGTACAATTAAAGGAACATTTGTTAAAATTCTATGTGTGAGTGGTCAGATTGTCTTAAGACCAACATGAGTTTGACAATAATATTGCATCATCAAGGGTTTTTGAGTATTTCATCCTGATTTTCAATGATATGGGTAGCTGAAGAGTTGGAGAGGATTGAAGCTTGTCCATTGAAGTTTGGAAGATTTGCTATCTTAATGTAAACTGAGCAGTGATTGTATATATGTGTGGGATGGTGATTTGGACCAACTGATGAGAGTTTGTTCAGCATGAAATACGTATATTGGAGACCGTTTATCTTTTCACATGTATATGATCATGTGTATCAGTTGTATAAGATAGACTGGATAGATATAGGGAGCTTGAAATTCTGAATTCAAGTCCCTTATAATTAATAGTAAACTTGTATATGTTTTTTTTTGTTTGTGTTTTTGTTGTTTAAAATATTTAAACAAAAAAAATGTCGTCTGAAGAATTTTGCTCACTATATATCTCTAAGAATGTTTTATATTTTTGAACACTCTGATAAAAGAAGGGAAATCTGATCACCAAATTTGTTATAATAATGTGTGGCCATTCTAAAAGAACAGATAAGCAACAACATAAGGTAGGTTTAAAAATGTATTATTTAATCTTTAGTTTATAGATTATATAAAAAAAAAGTATGCTGAATAGAATACTCTCCCAGATGAGTTACCACTATTAATATAAGTGATTTTTTTGTATGAATAATTTTAGCCCCCCTCCAAGCTGTAAAATTTCTCTGTACATAGTTGAAGAATATTGTTAAACATTCACAATTGAGAATATTTTTCTTTAATTGCTTTATATAGATAGTACAGAAATGATTTAATTCAGCTTCCAATACATGTGTGAATTGTCCATTAGAAACATAAAATGTTACGTATATGGAAGTTTGAAAACCTTTAAAGTGTGCGATTTTGTTCATTAATGTTTGGGTTTGTTTTTGTTTTTGTTTTTTGCCGAAGAGAGAATGAGCGATGCCACCACTTTTTTCTAGTTATAGCATTTTGTGTTTATTTTTATTATGTTCTGAAAATAATATAGATATATATTTAAATTTTTCCACATTTACAGCCAAGTTTTCAATAAAACATATTTGCCATAACTTATAGAAATTAATCTTGTGTCAAAATAAGAGTCATAGATCACATGACTCAATTCTCTTAAGCTTGTAAGATATACACAATGAGCATTTGCCAATTGCTCAACAAGCTTTGTGATAAATGCTTAGCCAGAGAAAGCATTAAAATATCTCTGTCAGGAACCCCCATCCCTAACCTCTGACCATGGTTTCGTGTTTTGGCACTCCTCAGAGAGGCGCTAGGGTAGTTTCAGACACTAGATCTAAAAATACCAACCCAAAGCTTATTGAGCAATTGGAAAATGCTCATTGTGTATTAATCTTGCGTGTTTCTACTCTAAGTTTGTATATACTTTATATATAGATATGTATAAATATGTGGATATATATATGCATGTGTTAATATTAAATTTTATACTGCTTTTTATCAATATTTAAATATTATTCACTTTAATAAGTCATCAAAAAATAACTCGACATCTTTTATAATAAAAAGTCTTTTATGAAAAGTGATGGAATAATTATATCTATATGATGACATACTTACTCAATATATAATAAAAAGATAAAATCCAAGTAAAAAAAAAAGAGAGAATGTCACAAAATGTAACTTAATATGCATAAACTCTAGAGGAATTTTATACGAAAAATATAATTAAAATTATTTGTTCGGCTAGTGACATTTTCAGTTTTCTTCTACTTATCTACTGCATATTATATATAGGGAGAGAGGGTACACTTTGTCTATAATTAAGATTGAACTTTTAAAAATGTTAATAAATTTATACATATATAGGCATGACTTCTTAAAGGTATTGCATTGAAATTAATGAAAACTTATTATTAAAATCTGTATTTTTTATTTTATTTAATATTACTAAATCACTAGAAATGACTACAAAGTTTTCAAAGACGCATTACAGGGAGCGATGTTTTCGGTGATTCATATTTAACTGCTGATTCATAACTAATGATTATTAATTAATATGGATTTAAAAAAGACAATGAAGAAAACTTTCTTTTATCATGTGAATGAAGAACTTTTCTGAAATATATTGCTGCCTCTTCATAATCTAACTGTTTTTTAATATAAGATCAATATATGACTCAACTAAAAATGCCTTATTTCAGACAGATTATTATTATTTTTTAAATGGATACGAAAATTTATTTTCATATTATGGAATATTCTTATTGTTATAAAATTATTTAATAAAAAATGTTTAAAAAATATTGTTTTTTGTTTTTTTAATTTTTAAATGAAATACTTAATTTGTGTTAAGGATTTAAAAAAACAAGCCTTAAGACATTTATGCTGTAAAATCAGATATTTTATTTCATTTTTTTTTAAAATATTATAGTATGCCATGATGAATATTCAATTATTGACAGTTGTAGATTACATTAGCAGCTTACATTACAAATGATCTATCAATCAATCTTTTTTGCTCTCTCTGTTTATCTATCAATCTATCTATCTATCTATCTATCTATCTATCTATCTATCTATCTATCTATCTATCTATCTATCTATCTATCTATCTATCTATCTATCTATCTATATCTATCTGTCTGTCTGTCTGTTTATCTATCAATCCATCTTTCCATATATATATGTGTAGAACCACCAATGCTTTACTAAAGTTAAAAAATAATAGTTCTGATAATAGAAGCTGAATAGTTAAGACGTATTTAAAAACAACTGGCTTTATAAATTCTTTGAAATGCTTTAGTAATGAAAGACGAAGTAATTTTTTAATAATAACGGTGCATTTACATTTATTGGTTAATTGAAACTAAGCCATATTTTGCAACATATTTGTATATATGTGTAAATATTGAACACTTCTGGAATCAAATATGTAACTAGTCAAATCAATTGTAAGCTAATGAACCAATAAAAAAATTATTAAACTGATTTCTTTCAGTTGGACAACATCCATTTCTCAGATGAGCTAAAGTCTTAAACATCTGAATCTTCCTATTAGATATGATAGATTGACAATATATATTATATATTGAGTTAAATATTTCCATAGTTTGTTATTATAATAAAGAATAGAAATAATGACATTATATCCTTGTAACAAATAACTTTTGCCATTTGGTTTCAAAGATAAAAAATATATTGATTGGAAGAATAATTATGAAGATTTAGACTATCTCACTGAGAATGCCAATAGAAACAAAGAGAAATCTATGAATAGCTAACCCTATTGCTATCTAAATTATCAGTAAAACCAATTTGGTAGTAGTATTAAATATTTTAGATATTAAATATCTTTGTTTTAAATGGTTATTAATACTAAGACAGTTCTTATTAAGAAATATCTTACTATTGTCAAAGTTACTGGCTTTACTTTTTTTATTACAGCCACCACAGTTTACATATACATTAATATTAAATGGCACAAACCTATATACCTTTATACAATGCTATATTTACAGAATTTGGTTCAGATTAAGTTTAACCTGTGTCATCATCAAGGTTTTCTGTGCATGTTTAAAGAAGTACACAAATAATAAATACCAAAGGCTTATGATAAAATATGAATTTAATAAAGTAATTATTAAACAATTTTAATTAGTGCTTTGATTAAATATTAACATATCTAGTTAAATTGATAATAGAGAATTATGATATTTAAAAAGTTGGCTCTTACATAAAATGATTTGCCACAACTTCAATGATCAAAAAGCAAGCAGCTACTTTATATTACCATTTAAGTATAATAAACAAATACTTCTGCCTACATTTGAAATAATAAAAACAACACAGCTGTGTTACTGACAGAGACACTAATATTTTATATAATATTAAATAATACGTAAATATCTAGCACTTTTGATCCAAGCCCTTATCAAGGCAATAAACTGCATAGACAAACTAATCACACTTATAAATAAAGTATTAATACATGATTTGGTTTATTCTGCTTTTTATATTCATCAATTTTACATTGGGTATAAATTTCATCCACAATCTTTTGAGATATTAGTGTATGAAACACAGCACAAAAAATGTAAAATTAAAGAATCTTATGTAATCAAAAATATTTCTTATGCAGTAAATGATATGGCTAGTTTTACTATTAGTTCATCCTGGTCTACATAATAGCCATTTTGATGTTTATCGATTAGTTTGTCTATACAGTTCATTGCCTTGATAAGAATTTAGATTGAAAGTGCTAGGCATTTATGTATTATTTATTTAATATTATATAAAATACTAGTGTCTCATGTCAGTTACAACAGCCATGTTGTTTTTATTATTATTTAAGCTAAAGGATAACTTGATTTAAGCACTCCAAAGTAATAAATACAGCAGAAATAAAAGTAATAATGCTTTTTTTATTATTATTTAAAGACAAGAATCATATTCTGATTGAACTTGATCCTCAATCTTTGTAAAAAAAAAAAGTTAATTTCACCTTTTTTTCTCAGTCAGATATGTTATAATGTAACTTCATCAAAGATGGTCAATCTTAGCAGCATAGAAAAAGGAAGATATTTGGATGTAATATTAGGCAGATTTTCTGAAAAGTTCCTAAATAATTATTGTTCTGTTAATATTAATTATAATATTAAATGTAGCTGTTTCTAGTCTATTATTCTTTTCTTTCTCAGTTAAAAAACTAAACTCAGAATCATTACCCCTTTAATAATTTGATTTTCTACCTAGTGAGAATCTTTGAAAATGCTCAATCTTTTACTTTTATATAGAATCTTCATTTTATACTAAAACTGTTTATTATTTAGATTGGAAATCGAACTCCGATAATGCGCTATTTCTTTAAATATTACAAATCACCACGCACTCACACGTCAGTAAGAGTGCGTGGTGACATAATATTTAAAGTGCATTATCGGAGTTCGACTTCCGATCTAAATAATTTCAAGATTTTCAGCGCTTTATAATAATAGATTTAAAACTCGTCATATTGAACTTGATTTCTTTTTAATTTTATTTTATAAATAATATTCTAAAAAATCACATTTAACCTTTTTAAATATGTAAAAACTAATTTGTAAATAAGAACATTATACTTTAAACATTATCAACTAAGTTAGTGGAAACACTCCGAAAATAAGCAAATTATTTTTTATTTTTAAAAAAATGAAAACAAATGAGTTTTATGATAAATCTATCAAATTTTGCTTTAAAATCTGATATTTACATTGTAATTTTTAAAATATTTGAAAAAATTCTAACAACATGTCAGTTTTGACTGGTGGTGATGGTAGCAACGAGTTTCATATGAAGAATCGTCAAAAAGAAAAGAATACCTTAAAATAAATCTTAATTTTAGAGAACAAAAGAATCTGGACAATTGATATTTGTCATCTGCCCATAAGATATTGACCTATTCACATTTTTTTCAATCAAAAAAAAAAATGAATAAAAGAAATATGGCCATGCCCAAATTTATAATATTAAAAAAAAATCCTATGCTAATTCTAAAGCTGCCGAACTATCGCACTTTTTCTGAAGAAAATATCCAATGATTCTAAATGCAAATAAGAGTGATTAAGTTAAATATTCTTTTTATTTACCAGCATATATTTTTATTTAAACAAAATTGAAATGTTAAATTTTAATTAACTAAGTTGTTTTTCTTCATCTTCAGGTAACCTATATATAAATAACGTTTTAATGATTTTTTATTTGTTTAACTCTCTATATAGAAAAGCTAGAGTTTTTTTTCTTACTTTCAAAAATTAAAACTTTATTTACACATTAGAGTGGATACAAAAGAAATCAATGATAGAATAAAATTATGTCAATAAGAAAGTTTCAATGTATACATATAAATGTGGTATGCAAGCCATGTATATAGAAAAATCAAAAGTTGTATTAGATCAATAACATAGTCTCAAGAGCAGCATAAGAAAATCACGATAATTAATTAATGCAAGTATGAAAGAAACAAATAAAATCAAAGATTACATTAATGCCTTAAGGTAGTGCGCCATATGCTTAATTAGCTAGGAATATAAAGTAAGTCAAACCTATGTATAAGGTTTGGAAATTCCATTGATTAATGATTATCCTGGCCCAAAGAGTAACGAGGACTATAACAATATTTACAAGTTGATATAGGTAAGTTAATTGTACAGTATGTAATTAATGCAAAGTTTGTGTATTAAATATATAGGATGTATGAAAGATCTACATAGTTAAAGTTTAGATTATTATTAAGTGAAAGATGGGATATAATATTTATTCAGTGGATGGGAGAAAGTTCAAGTTTTAGGCCTAAGAAATACATGAATTAGGACTCTAGCCTCAGCTGGCTCCAGGTTTGGTCAATTAGCCAAGGCTGACAAGTTCTTTTATCCTCATCTTTTATCTTGTAGAGGGATTTGAAAAATCGATAAACCATTGAGTCATCACAGCCATGATCAAATATCATGCTACATCTGGCAGTCCAAATTGAGAAGTTAATGCAAGTGGCCAGTCTTATTGTTCCAAATTGACTCTTTTTAATTGCTGCATTAAGAGAAATGTTAGCTGGGTCATTGCCATTTATCCAGTCTAACGCTATATTATGGAGATAAGTCCACGAATCATGTTGATCCAGAATGTGGCTAATTGACTCCTCCTGTTTGTTACATAGGGGACAAAGGGGGTTGATGTTGTAACCCCTTTGGTAATGGAGAAAGGCCCCAGTGGGAAGTGCTCCAAGGATGATTTTTATTAAAAAATCAACAAATTTTGGACTCAGTTTGATGAATTTTGTTAATTTGGAAAATCGAGCAATTCCTATTGGAAGTATATTAACGGATTTAGTTTTCCCAGGAAACATTAATTGATAAACTTCCCAATATGATAATTTCCCCTGAAAAAGGGAACCCGATGACTAGAGTTTTTTTCTTGAAAGCTAAAAGCAGTTCAATAACAATTTTATCAGTTTATAACTTAAAAAATAAAATAAAACTACATTTGGAAAATAAAAAAACACATTGTGTTTATATTAGTTATATACATAGATATATAAATAATAATTTAGTCAAACTCTTTAAATATTTCTAACATCCATTTCTTTACTTATTTACATTATATATACAGTGCTTTATATAATAGTCAAATCATAATTATCATCAGGAATGATTCTGTTTCATTATTTATTCCAAAATATAATAAAACATTTTCAGGATTCTTAAGTACTGAAAGTGTTCTCAAGTAAAAATCTTTAGTTTTCCCATTCATTTCTTTCTAGGCATAATAAATCTATTGAAAGATTATTTCATCCCATGCTGTTCATCAAATTTTATTTCATTTTTTACATTCCTTTTTTTAGTCTGTGCTTTCAAATTAATTATTATCCCTGGTATTACATTCTTTTAGCATAACCATACTATTTTAAACTTCTTTCAAAGTTATCACATTTTTTCACTTCAATGATTTCTCTGATCTCTAGATTTGTTCTTTTTCCAATATTCATATTCCCACTGATTTCCTTCAAAGTTCTTCTTTATTATCAAAAATCTCTATTCAGTTTCTTTTGTTATTGTTCACATCTCTATCCCATACAATAGTTCACTTTGTATCATGTTTTCATCAATATATTACTATTCTGTAAAAATAATTTGAACATTTTATTGTCTGAAATTCTAAAGATCTTTCTTTTTGATGATATTCATGATGCAACTTTTTAATGATTGATCCTAAATATTGAAAAGATCCACTTTCACATTTTCCCCTGCATTAATGATCAATTCATCATTTCCTGTCAACTCTGTCTTTTTTAAATTAATATTAAAACCATGTGGTATATTCATTTTTCCATAAAACTATTTCATAATATATTCAATATCTTCCTTATGCTGTGATATAATCATCTGTTATTTGCAAATAATTTGAATATTTATGTAATTTTACACCTATTTTTTTTCTCCATTTCTACAAGAGTTCTTTTGTTCTCATAAATTTTTCTAACAACTGCTGGCCTGCCTTCACTAGCAATCTATTTTGTTCATATATTTTGCTAATTACATTAATTAATGAATCATCAACATCTCACATTTTCAAAGCTTTTTACAGCAATTTCAACGGGATACTATATTGAAATTGTAAATACATAATACATGATTTTTTATTTTGAAACTGTACTATTCTTTGTCAAATTATTCTTTCATTCTAATATTTTCATAATAGTGATAACATACTCTTTTATAGTTCACACACTTTTGTCACCTTTCTCAAAGATTGAAGATGTATATGTTACTGGCAATGCATGAAAAATAGCATTATATAGAATGCCTAGGAATTTTATACAATGCCAAAAGTGAGTTGTAAGTATGAAATGCTTAGATTTTCACATTTCCTAATCATTCTCTAAAATGCCAAAAAGAAAATTGATAAAATATAAAATACTCCCAGCAAGAATAATTGATGTTACAAAGGATGAAATAAATGTTAAGTTTTATGCATTTAACACATGTTTAGTAAAATTAACGATTGATATTGTTAGTGAATCTATTAGTTAATGAAGAGTAGAAAGATAACTACCAAAAAATTCCTTACATTCTTGAAGAATTTATACGATTTTAATCCTTCATTCTTGGCACTTCTGAAATAATGATATAAAAATGCCATAATTTTTCTCCTGGTTTGTTTGATTTTTAGATTAATATTCAGCATTTCACTACCATCACATGCTAATTTATTATATTTTATTATCAGAGAACTTGTCAGTAAGAAATAATATGCTGTATTTAACATGAAGAATGTGAAACTCCAATGTAATATCATATTCAAATTATAGGTAAATATTTATTATTTACTAAAACAAAAAACATTATTTTGGACAGTTTCTTTCATTTTAGTATTTTACAAAATAGGTTAAATATAAAAAATCCTGTATCTTATATTTTGTATTTCTTACATTTTTTCTTGGATCTTTGGCAAAAAATTATTTGGCATTGTAGATATTCTATATAATGTATTGAGAGAAAGTATGTACAAAAATTAAAAATGAAATTTCATACTTTGTACAAAATTCCCACTGCATTGATAGAATGCCTAGGCATTCTATACAATGCCAATTTTTTCACACTCTAATGGTAACATATTTTTAAAATATCTCTCATAGCAAAGTGTTTTCTATAAAATAGTATTTAATAAATTGTTCCAGACAAAGTCATCTTATGAGATATTCCTCCTTTTTTCTTATATTCATCACTCCAAGCATTGTTAATCTTTAAACAAAGAGCTTTGCTAATTGCTCAACAAGCTTTGAGATAAATGCTTAGCAAGAGAAAGCATTTAAAATATCTTTAGCTGAAAACCAACTCCGACCCCTGACCATGGTTTCATGCCTTTGGCACTCCTCAGAGAGGTGCTAGGATAGCTTCAGATACTAGATCTAAAAACACCAACCCAAAGCCAGCATTTATCTAAGAGTTGACTATTGAGTAGAAAATCTGAAGTTTTCAGACACCTGTATATCTTAATATATTTGAATTAGATAGCTGGATTTGAAGACATATAGATGTCCGAAAACTTCAGATTTTCTACTCAATAGTCAACTCTTAGATAAATGCTGGCTTTGGGTTGGTGTATTTAGATCTAGTATCTGAAGCTATCCTAGCACCTCTCTGAGGAGTAACAAAAGCATGAAACCATGGTCAGGGGATAGGGGTTGAGTTTCAGATAGAGATATTTTAAATGCTTTCTCTTGCTAAGCATTTATCTCAAAGCTTACCGAGCAATTAGCAAAGCCCTTTGTTTATATCCTGAAAGCTTAATAAAAAAGAAGTGGAGTCGTGATATATGATTCAATTTTTTATTGACTATTGTTAATCTTTGTTTTACTTCAATTTTCATACCCTTCATCTGTCATTTTTTAAATTTATATGCTATCTTCTTTGACCAATTTATCACCCTCCATTTTTTTACAATATCAATTGTCATTCAAATCCTATTCCTTATTGTGTCTTTCCATTCCAAAAATTTAATTTTGTCTTTTTAATTAAAATTTTTTTTCTGAACTACTGTCATATATTCTAATTTCTTTTTTGTTTATTTAAATAATCATTTTACATTTTCATCATTTAATAACTTGATGTAAATTTTCTATCATGTTTAATCAATTCTTTATATCATTCTCTTTTCTTTACCCTTCCATGGCTAAAAATATACAACCTTCAGAATAGTGATTGTTACCCCTATCTGCTCCTCTAAAATTCTATCACCTTAAATCCTAATTGAATTTCTATATCTTGTAACAATGCAATCAATAAACTATTTAAGATCTTTTGACATTTGTATTCATGTAACTATATATTTATTATTTTAAAGTTTAGTTATTATCTGATTTCTGTTGTGAATTCTACATTACATTTTCATATTCCTCTTGATCAATCCTTGCATTCAAATCTTACATAATTACAATTTCATTTCTTTTTGATATTTTTCTATTGTTTCAAATAAATCAAAAATCAATTTTATTTGAAATATTGTTTATGCACCAGCATAAATAATTACTTCCTAAAATTCAATCCTTCAAATTTTTAACTTCCTGTTTTGTAACAATATTCTTTCCTTGTTATTTGGAAAGTTAGAGGAGCTTGGACTTCATTTAATCTGGTCTTTATTTGATCTGTCCACTTTGAGTGCTTCTAGAAAATTTATCTCCTACTGACATAGTTTTCTGATTTGTTGAACCATGCAAGCCTTATTACCTGAGAGTGGTCTTTGATAAGTAATATGGAATAAAATATGAATTAATATTTAATTTTATTCTTATCAAGTTGTGAAAAAATATGTTGGGCAAACTGAACATAAAATTGAAATGTCTCATTTTTCATTAGGTATGTTAAACATGCAATTTTTTTTTCACAATTTATAATTAATTCATATATTTATCTTCTTAAATATTTTTAATGTAAATTCAAAAACATCGAAAACAACTTTTTAGAATTAATTTTGTTTAAAAATTCACCTGGGTCTCGTTTTATGCACATTATTTTAATGCTATTTTGAAGTTATGCTATCCATGTTTCTTAATATCTTTCATATTTCACTATATTTATTAGATATCAAAAAATGTAAATTATTAATAACTTATTTTGACTTGAAATACTTTTTTTTCTTTCAAAAATATAACGTTGTATTAGCAGCTAACGTGAATATGGCCTGAAGCTGTATTGAAAATTTTAGCTTCTATGTAAATAACCTATTTATACTAATGAGTAAATAATAATAATAGATTTATACTTAAATATAAAAATATCGCATTAAATATTCAAAAAATTTAAACTTTTAAACCGTATTTTGTTATATATAACATAAATAAATAATCTTTTAGATTTTTAAAATAAAAATCGAAGATTTTATAAACTGAAAATAATTTTTCTAAGGATAATCTTTTTGTTTTGATTGCGATGTCATTTTTTAAATATAGAAACAGAAAACCATTAACACACCACAAGACTAAAAGTGGCGCTAGTTGTACATCACATCACGAATAAAAATAAAGTGGATAACGGGTTTTTCTGGGCATAATTGCTGTGAGATTCTTGACTTCGTTTAAGGAGAAGCCACAATACATCACATTGAATCTGACTTCTTACCAGTTTACAAACGAACGCTAGCGATACTGATTAAAATATGTATGAAAAATGTAAAATTAAATACTGTAGTTAATAAAAAAAAGTTTGTCTTGTATTAATTTTTTTCAAATATTTGAAATTTTTTATTAGTCATACTTATTTGCTTATTTTTTTAATGCGAATTTTAAAGTAATTTTTCCTTATTGCTTTGCTTTTATGCGAATTCTGAAAAATACAGACCCTATCCCCCATTTTTCAAGGTAAGTTAAGTCTATTTTTGTGTGATTTTTTTAATGCGGGTTTTCTGTGGAACCTATCTACCGCATAAAATGAGACCCAGGTGTACATCTATTTGTAAAAAAAAAAACACTGCATAAGTTATAATCTGCACAAAGAGTAAAGAATGTGACAAATATACTAGTGAACATTTACTCAATGGATATAATATAGAGGGTACTATTGGTATTTTAAATATCAGGCAAAGTTGGAAAGATTATTAACATTTGAACATTCTCAGGACCAGCTTTAATTTGCAAAGAATCTTTTGCTAATGAGAAGTAATAAATTATTAGTGAGACTAATATAAATAGGAAACCATATTTATAAATTTATTAAAAGATATAATTTCAAAATGTCAGTAACAGGAGAGATTACAAACATACTTAATAAGTTTTCAGTTATTATAAAATCAGAAAGTTAAAGTTCAGATAAAAAGCTATAATTCATGATAAATTAAGATTAATTGTCAAGCATTGGTGGGCAAGAGGTCAGTGACAGCTGCTTTAAAAGCGTTTGTCCCGGGTTGGCAGGTTCGCTTCCCGGCTGATGCTATGACACATGAGAAAAAAAAATTTAAAAGATTAAAACACAAATGTTTTTTCCTGACAATATTTTGCTGATGGGAGATGAAACTCGTTAGTGAAACCAATTAAAAATCTTTAAATATGTTAGTAGGTATTGGAAAATGAACAATCTCAATGAAAACGTTAATATTTATTAACATTCAGAATGCTTTTATATCATAGCCTCAAGGTGGGTGATTTACTCCCTTTATTTATTACTTTATAACTTTTAAAGAAAAGTTTTGGTATTACTGATCTTTGTTTTCTAAAAAATTATTGTTTTGGAACTCCTGATGATTATATGGATATTTCCTAAAATGACTAATCGTCTGTTGCTTTTTAGACTTCTCAAAGCCAGATTTATTACTGTGATGATGGATTCCATCCATTCTTACTGTTGATCATATTTTTTCACCATCAACATTCATAGAATTATTTATCTTTATAATGAATTATATTTCATGAGCGATTGAAATAGGACAGTTTCTAACTATCATTTGTGTTTCAAATGAAAGTTCCAATTTAATGTAACCAAATATTTATGTTTGATCAATTGCAACAAAATGTTATCCTTAACTGCTTTATATATCACATAATCTCCAGATTTACTGACAATATCATTAATTAGACTATAATACAGATTTAGTAGCAATCGTAACAAATGGTCTTATCATTTCTAATTTTATGAGCAATTCTTTGGTCACAGTGACTTATTCAGGTTTTGTGAGGCTAACAGACAAACTTTGTTTAGATACAGTTATATTTGGATTGAAAGGAAGTCTAATTAATTTCCCAAATATATAATCATTTGCTTAATTCTTAATCAGAAGATAATAAGCCTTCAATATGTGCTGTTTACTCATGTAACTAACTCACTGATATTATAGTGAAATGCAGGACAGTCTCAAACCCAAACACAGGATAGAGACTTTTTAAAAGAACAGCCATCTTATTTTTGTGCCTAAATGCAATTATATAGACCAATCTAAAGCATTTCAGAATGAGAACATGAAGATTAATCTTCATAACTTTAAGACCATTATGTTATTAATTTGTAGTTAAATCTAATGAAATTATCAAATTTATGGCTGGTAAATATTAGATGATGAATGGACATAAAGTTAGAAGATTAAATCTTCATGCTACCATTCTGAAATGCTTTAAATTGATCTATATAATTGTACCTAGGTACAAAGATTAGATGGCCATTCTCATCTTTTAAGTTTTTATCTTGTGTTTGGGTTCCTTCATACTCACTATAACATCAATGAGTTAGTAACATAATTAAACAGTTCATGTCAAAGATTATCATCTGATTAAGAATTATTAAAGAAAACTGCACTTGTAAATTAAATTGTTATTAAATGAAATCATTTGCTTAGTAAAACTTTCTATACAAAATCTATTCTGTACATGATTCTTTATTGATTATCCTTTCTTGTACAAAATTAAGATTATCAATCTGCTATATCTGTTCTCATTATTGCTTTCTCAATACACAAGCTATAGCAAAAAAAGGAAGATTGGAATTATCCATGTAAGTAAAGATAGAAATCTGGTTTTTCAGTTCTTTGTCACAGTTAATACAGAAAAAATAACCAATTTCATGAGTGGCTCATAAGGTCCTATATTAATTTAAATCATCATGAAACAAAAAAAAATAAGAAAAATCATGAAGAGATAAGTCATACAAAGCTGTTTGTATCAGAAATAGTACTTAACTTTTATTGAATCGACATCTTAATTTTCAAGACACAAAATATTTTTGTTTTGGCATTGCTTATTGATCATTCTTGTAATTCATAATTCTATTATATGCTACTTGTTACCATGACAACTCCTAATAATCACACCAATAAAAATTGCCTACTCATAATTATTTTATCAGACAGTACTATATAATATGGAAGTATGTTTTCTTCTGTACAGTTTAAAATGATTTTTTTCATTTGACATAGTTATGATCAGTAACATTATTTTTTCTTAATTTAATTATTTATAATAACGTATCAAGAAAAAAATAAAACTGACCAAAGAAATTAAAACAAGAAAGAGGAAATACAAAAAAAAAAAAAAACTAGAAAAAGGTTATAGCTTCTCCTTTGGAGGCAATTGAAACCCAATGTAGATTTTAGTTTAAAGTATATATGGAAAAGTTCATAGTTGGTTTGTTAAATTTGTAGTTATTAGTTGTTAATCCAACAAGAAGGAGAAACGCATTTTTTAAAAATTAGAATTCACAACTAATGTACAATGTCTCTCTGTGTGTATATATCCACGATGCTTTTCACTTAATATTTAAGGTTGTATACTTTAACATCACATGATCACCATCTCATACTAGCACATAATTGTTGTAAACAAAGTCAAAACTCTCCATACAGTAGTGCCACCCTGTGCTAACCAGAGTAATCAATCGATGCCAGAAGGCTTGTGCATAAAATCCCTATCTAGTGCCTACTCATCCAATATCACCAGACTAGTTTCTGGCTTGTGGCCATCGTCAGTGAGGAGCCTTGGATCTGAGAGCACTGCACCTAGATCTTAGGATCTAATGCAACCCTCCAGCAGCCACCTTTAACTCTACTTTACTACAAAACTATGAGAATGAAATTGAAAACAAAAAAATATTTAAGCTATTATATATAAGCTATTGAGCTTAGATTGAAAATATTTTTGTTTTCAATTTCATTCTCATAGTTTTGTAGTAAAGTAGAGTTAAAGGTGGCTGCTGGAGGGTTGCATTAGATCCTAAGAGGAAGGTGCAGTGCTCTCAGAGCTAAGGCTCCTCACTGATGATGGCCACAAGCCAGAAACTAGTCTGGGGATATTGGATGAGTAGGCACTAGATAGGGATTTTATGCACAAGCCTTCTGGCATCTATTGATTACTCTGGTTAGCACAGGGTGGCAATACTGTATGGAGAGTTTTGCCTTTGTTGTGTACTTTACTTACCAATTCACAATTAAATTATTTGACAAAATTAAATTACAAATCCATTAGCAATTGTTTCTATATCCTGTCTTACCATAATTCTAACTCACATTTGAACTTTTAAAAAAAATTACTTCAGAATCATAAATGTTTATTAAAAGGTTATTTAATTTTTCTCATATTTTTATTCTTCTCAATGAAATATAGACCTTACATTTATGATAATCAGATTAAGGTTGTCCTTTTGGAAAAATTAAAAAATCTTTTTTGCAATATCTACAACACAGTTTTATAACATAAATACCATATATTATTCCTAAGAAAAGTATTTGTTTTATATAATTTTTGTACCAAATTTCATTTTTTTAACATAAGCATGATTTACAAAGTCTTAATATTTGTATAAAAAAAAACTAAAAATTATAATCATTAAAATATGTAATAATAAAATCACAAACGTTGTTGGAGAAATAAAATTATTTTTAAACCACTAAACATCACATGATCACCATCTCATACTAGCACATAATTGTTATTAAACAATTCAAAACAAAGCAAAACTCTCCATATAGAGTTTTGCTTTGTTTTGAATTATTTAAAATTATTTTTATTTAGAATAGCTTCTAATTGGAATCAATTAATTGCTTTTTTACAATCAGTTATTATAATGAAATAAATTTGCTTTTTATTATTGTAAGCATTATTTACAATAAGTATTATAATATTTGTTTAAAAAAGTACAAAAGTAATAATTCGCAAAAAAATAAAGATATGCTAAACTTGAGAAAAAGAGCATAAAACTTAAAATGTGTGAACTAAATTCAAACTAGTTTGATTTTTGAAAAATACATATCTAGAAAGATTCTGGGATTGAATCTGAACAATTTAATGACATACGGGTTGTAACTATTGCAAATTAATAAAGATCTATAATACTGAATCTATTAATTTGTTTAAATTCTTTTGATATTAAAAAATAATTGAAATATGAGTTGGAAGATTTATGGCATAATAGGACATTATGTTTGTTTTATATTGATAAACTTTACATTTTAGAAGTCTGCCATGGCAAGTTAATTATGCTTTGCTAGTGAATTTGTAATTTATTATGAATTGGTATAGTTACTTATTTAGTAAATATTTATATATGAATTTTCTAGCAACTGTTATTTACCATTTAATTTTGATATTTTTTTAGCTTCTTTCATAACACAATATATATATAGTTTGATGAAAATGTGTATGACTACAAGGAAAGGATTCTATATAAAATCGTGTAAAATACATAGAGGTTTTATTTTTCAAAGTAATGTTACTAATGTAAATAAAAGATATTGCACAAGTATAGTATTCAAACACATTTAAATTCATAGTCAAAAGTTATATCTAAAAACAACAACAAAAAAACGAATGACAAAATCAAAAGAAATTTAAACGTTTATAAAATAATTAAGATTTTTAAAGTTTCGGAATAATTAAGTTAAAGAATATTTAAAAAATTGTGAGTTTTTAATTATTGAAGTCACTAAAGTATGATATGTATGTAAATGAAATAAAGAAACAAAAATGTTTTTTTTAAAATAATTTTTTAAGAAGTGTTTTTTAAAAAATGTATATACTGTACAGTATTATTTTTATTTAAAAATGAATTTCTACAGCAAAACTATAATTATTGTTTTCTAAAGAACGTATTTTAAGAAATATTTTAATATCGACTAAAACTTTAAAACAACTACAAATTACTCTACTTTGTTGACAACTCTATTTCTTATATATCGAACCTGTCTCATCAAACACATTAAAAGTAATGTTTATGACTCAAGGTTTACAACAATATTGCCTTTTAGCTTTCTCCGTGGTCGACTTCCCGCAAAGCTAACCATGCACTTACAGCTCGAGCAAATGTAAACGCAAAGTCCATGACGTCTTAGTGTCATTCATTCTTTCTTGTCTCTTCTCTTCCAAAAACCAAAGTATTGAATTAACAACTATGTTCGTGAAGCAGAGTAAAGTGTTCCTCCCCACGTACACTAATCCAAAAGGCTGTATACTCGCTGAAATTCTAGTCAAAGTGTTTTGGTTGGTCGATCAACAACTTAAATCTGCAGGAGATTCGTTTGTACAGATCTCTCTTTTCCTGAATGGTTCACGTGTAGCCATTTTAAAGTAACGTTCCCCCTTCTTGTGAGGCATAAAAATATTAGTAGACGAACCCAAGGGGGCGCTTTATGAGACAAGAAAGAGTACTACTTTTCGACCACCGTTTCACATCATTTACGATTTTAAGTCGCAAAACCATGCCGAAATTGAAAGATTGAGATTCTATAAAACTCACAACGTTCTTAAATGGATAAGAGAATAGTAGCCTTCAACAAATAGGAAGCTAACCGCGTTTAGGAAAAAATTCCTACTGTGTCGTGCGACCTTTTTTTAATCTCTTTACCAACTGTTTAATAGAAATGGCTGAATCATCACAAGTGAAATCTAAATTTACAGCAATATAAATAATGTTTATCAATTTAGTGACTCTATCGTTTATATTTATTATTATTGTTTATATCAGCTGGCGGCGACATAAAAAAAATCCTGAATTTTTTTTCACAATACAAAATGCTGCTGACATAGGTAGCTAAGTACATTAATATTTGTCTGTTAAAAACAATATAAAACATTTCTTTTTTTATACTGATACTTAACATTTACATAGATAAAAAAAAAATTTCAGTTAAAATAGAAATGCGAAACATTTTAATTAAATTTTCTCATTTTATTTTAAAGCAACCATGTCATTATCGTATATAATGTATGCATATGTGTATATGGTTGTGTACCAGTATGCAAATATATCCACTTGTCATGCCTTTGAAGTTCACATCAGAATCAGTCAAAACAAACACCTTTTTTGGAACACCCCATAGTCAATTCAGTTAAGCATACAATATTGTTCAGTAAATATATACACAGTTATTCTTTAAAAAAAATTACATATAGAAAAACGCTAAAAGTATTTAAAAATTAGCAAGTGTAGTGGATAATGCCTTTTAAAAATATGTTTTTCTAAGACGAGCTGATAGAGAGGCCTTTCAATGACTTTTACCATCCTTTTAAATTGTTACATATAAACAAGGAGAGAGCTGAGTTATTTTATTATTTATAGCTTAATATCCGAATGTACAAGTATATAAACACTAGTATTATAATTAGTGTACTATGAATAAAACAAAATAATAGTACCAACTTTATTAGCTAAATGACTATGACAAAAGTACTGTTTGTATAAGGGATTCGAATTCAGACTTTCACATGATCCTCAACTCTCCATGCCATCTCATATAGCTGACCCACCTGATCATACACATATTGAAAAGATAAATAATCACCAATATATGTATTTCATGCTAAACCAGCAATCATCAATTGGCCCAGATTACTCTTTCCACACATATAAACAATCTGTGCTCAGCTTTATATTAAAATAGCCAATCTTCATACTTTAATAGTCAGGCTTCAAACTACTCCAACCCACAACTTTTCAGCCATTTGAAAATCTGATGATGGAACATTCAAAGCCCACGTTACTGCCAAGGTTGTCATCCTACCCCTGTTGATTTGAGTATTTTATTGTGCTGAGTAGACTTACATTTTCAATATTTAAACTATGACATCACTTCAAAAATAAGCAACCATTGGCTGAGTGACTCATTAACTAAAAATTATTTAGAGACTTATTACATGTTATGACACGACAAAGCCAATAAGTCATAGAATACTACGAATATTGCATTTATTGACTTTTTTGCATATTTGTTCATACATCTGAGAGAGGATTGTAGTATCATTATTTCTAATGAAGTTTGTCTTACTTAATCATTTATATTTTGGCAAAGTCAGTGATATGCATATCAATGATATAAAGAATTTAGCTTTTTATAATTTAGTTGAATATTTGAGATCCTAAATTGGGATAGTGACAATCTGACAAAGATATAATATTACTACTTTGTCTAATACTGTTTTGGCTAATTATTATCTTCATTACTTATTTCTTTATGCATTGATTTGTATATATCTATATAATACTGTTTATATGCCTTCTTTAATAAATTTTTACAATGTAATAAAATTTATTTCTTGATATTTTGTTTTATAGTTTCAACTGATCAGTAATTTTCACCAGAACTACAATATTCAAATATATATGGTTATACAATTGATATATATATATATATAGTTAAAATTATATAACACATATATTGCCTTTGATAAGGGTGCTTAGTATTGAAAATGCATATAAGTTCTATTGATATTAACTACTATTTATGGTAACTAATGCATTAATCTGGTGATGAGATTTCACATACTTATTAGTCTGACAATATTTACTTAGAAAAATGATGACCTATAACTTTATTTACAGGAAATGATACAAATATCTACTAACATGCACTTACGATTTTTTGTGAGAAATTATCTTTCACCATTTAAATTTATAAAGATCTTTTATTTTAAAAAATGGCCACCTATAAATTTAATTGGTGGAAATGAAACAAACATGCATTTATGTTTTTTGCTCAATTATATTCCAACAAGTAAACTTTTAACAATCTAAATTTATTGCAAATGGTAACCAAACCAAAAAAACAAAACTAATATACATATATTTAACTATGCAATTCTGTCTATTTACAAAATGTATTTTAACATTACTACTATGAACTGAACCTTCTTACTTCGAATCACATTTTGTTATGAATGGCTACTCTTTTTCAACAACCCTGAATAAAACACTGCTATTGTATGGCTACAAAATTAGAAGCAAAACTAACATTTCGTCTAACAACTTTCTCTTTATTGGAATATTATTTAATATTCACTTACCAAATTAATTCATGGCTTTTTTAGAAGATTGTTGTGTTTAATTCAATCATGATGGCAGCGACTTTCATCACTTCTAGACTAATACATAAGTACCTAATTTTTCTCTGTATTTTTGGAATTTATATCAATAAACTTACAGCTTTATTTGGATCATTTTGTACAAAAATTACACTCCAATCAGTATTCTTCAAACCTTTATATAAACCATAATAACTAACATGTCTATAATCTTTGAACATACTTTTAACAGACTTTATATGCTCATATGATCCGTCTATTACAAATTCCAAAGATGGATGAAAAGAATTGGAAGATATAAGAGCCTGATCTTCCAAATTACATTTTAAAATATCATTGGTATAAAATAATAGATCAAGTATTTTATTCTTATCATTAGTAAATCTATTAAACTGACTTAATTTAACAAAAAAAATTATTCTAAATAGTAATAATAATGATGATAATAATAATTCATTTTTTTTTTATAAATAACAGCTTAGTAGCCACAAGTATTTACAGTAGTAATACAATAATATATATTTATATATAGGTTTTCCTTGCATAATATGTCTTTAATTTTATTCTTAAATTGCCTTTCATTTAAATGGAAAATATCCACCTCAAAGTTATTGTTATATTCCATCTGTAATCTGTAAATTAATAATAATAAAGGGTAAATATTAAATATGACAGCTTTATGTCCCTAAAAATTTATTATTTAAAAAAAACATGGCTGTCAAACTTGGGTGACAGGATAATACGTAAATACTAAATATTGCTTGCAAATTCATAAAATGATTTATCACTAGAAGTGACAGAGGTGGAACATCAATCTATCATTTTATCACTGCTGTAAAATTACATGGCAATGATTTGTTTAAAAACAATAGCAATAGATAGATAATGTAAATGAAATTGTAACCCCAAAATAGAATTATGCTCCACTTTTATTTTTTATTCTAATTCTATAGACTAATTTTATGCATATATTTATATATTTTTAAAAAAGTAAGTATCAGAGTTAAAAAAAACTTTTTTAAATTTTTATGTACAATATAAGTAAAGATGAACTGTGGGGTTAGCATCAACTTAGGCCTGTATGACAGACTTTTTTTTTTATGTGTCAAAGCATCGGCCAGGAAGCGAACCCGGGACAACTGCTTGTAAGGCAGCTGTGCTTACCACTCGACCACCAACCCTTGACAACTTAGGCCTGTGTGGCAGACTTTAAAGCTCAAAATCCATGGATTACAGAGTGCTCAAACTTATTATGGACCTTAAAGTAAATCATTCAGTTATTATTATTATTAGCACCAATAAAACAGGATAATCTCCGAATTACACAATGGAGTTCACATTATGTTGTTTTTAAAGATTGGTTTAAAAGAACTTGCATTGATTTTATTATATGAAAGAGTGCTAATTGTTTAATGTATTAATTATTGAGCTAATAAAACCTCATTTTAGGTCATTAAGGAGAACTACTGTTGATTAAGTCTTGTTTTTTTCCCCTTCCATAATGAGAATTAAATAGAGAATAGCTGTGAATACCATTCCGATGAAGAATAAAGGAGATAAATTATACCAGATGGACAATATTTTCTAAAAATTAAATAGTATGACTTCATTTGTAGTTTTAAACATAATTTTATTAAAGTGTTTCTTTGTAAAATGAGAAAACATCTTCAGGAATTTTGTGTTGTTTGTTTGCGATTAACTGCAGATTATCAGTTTAAAATCATATTTAAATGATTTTCAACTGATAACTGAGCTAATTAGCCATGTGCTTAATATATTTTTCAAAATCTGTATTTGAATTGAAAGTGAGTTAAAAAAAGATTTTTGTATATTGTGCATTATAAGATTCCAACATAATGTTCAAATAAAATTATAATTTCTTTTTTCTCATGTGTCATAGCATCAGCCAGGAAGCGAACCCGCTATCCCGGGATAACTGCTTGTAAAGCAGCGGTCGCTGACCTCTCGACCACCAATGCCTGACAATAAAATTATAACTAAAAATAAAATAAGTTATAGCTATTATGTTTTAAAATAGAAAAAGTAGAAAAGTATGTTGATTGTAGGGTATTGTATAAAGGCTGCAGAATGTATATTTATCAAATGGGTATCAGCAATGAACACTAAATAAAGTCACTTAAGAGTAAATACAAAGTTGAGGTCTTCAAAAATAATAATGTTGTAATAAATATTATACGACCTTAGTAAATTGATATCATTAAGAATTTGAGATGTATTCAAACAAGTACAATTGAGCTTTATTATTTATCTATGACAATATTAAAAAGAGAAATGAATAAAAAGAACATTTTTTTTGCAATGTAGTTAAACTTGAAGAGAAATATTTAATAATAATGATAACGAAAACAACAGCAATAATAATAATAATAATAATATTTTTTTAAATTTAAATTCTTATAATATATTCGTTTCTGTAGAAGTTAGAATATATTAATTGCATGTTATTATACAACTACCTCAATTTGAATGATTGAATCTTCTGGTTTCATACTTAACATCTCTGCCACTTACTGTAAGCTTCAGTAAGTAATAATAGATGCCAGATGAGAGTACTGTTTAATGTCAGCCTATGTAATATCTCCAGAATAGCTTTAAGGTTATAGTTGTCATCAGTGATGGTTTATATATTGGAATAGTGCACATGGACCTTCGGATGTAATGGATCTTGCTTTATGTTACTTTCATTTACCTCTTGTTTATACTATCAAACTATCAGCACAAACTGAAAACATACAAATGTTTTCACTTTAAGTCAACTTTACTGTATAATCATATGGACCTGAAAACAGTACAGTTTGTATATGTTCTTTTAATTTTAATAGGCATGTGAATTTAATAGATCTGAGAGAGGTTATGATTTTAAAATCAAATCAGTCAAAATATGATTTTCTTTTATTTATCTCCATCCATATATCATTTTAAATTTAGGGGAATAATATGAAAAAAGTATTTTTTGCACAAAAGTTTCCACACCTATAATATTATAGTGGAAATTGATAAAAGTTGTAGTTTTGAGTACTTTTTTGATGTCTTTTAATAATTTATACTTGCTCTATCAGTGTTTTGAATTGTTAGTACTTTTGAAAATGATTTATGATTAATTTCTATACAATAATATTTGTTTTAAGAAAGAATAGAATGTTTACAGCTTTATAAATTCTAAATCTTTTCTGCAGTTTAATTTCATACTTCATAACAAAAAAAAAACTGAGATTACTAATACATTTGAACAACACTGTAATTTATTGGCTATGATAAATCCTACAGAGTTTTATCCAGCCAGAACTTCAATGTTTCTTGTTAAACTTTAAGAGAAATATAACTATTATGACTGAAATGTAATAGATCTGAAACTTCCATTTATAAATGGCATTTAAATTCTTGTCTTCAATTTCAGCATAATCTAGCTCTTAAATAAGAATCTTTTCTTAATACAAAATTTCTATTGACAGATTAAATTAAAGTTCCAAACTTTTGATTGGTCAATTACAGAATCATCAGTAAAAATATATTTTTTAAAAGTATATTGGTTTTAGTTTAGTTTCTAAAATGCAAATTAATAATAAACTGTGCTAGTAAATCTCTTGCTTTATCACATTATATTACTAAAGTAAATGAAAGTTTTTTAAAAAATAAATTTCTATTTGTAATTAATAAAAATAATCTATGATGATAAATATAAAACAATGTTATCCAATTATAAATTGCAGCTGTACATTATTATCAATTTGCCTTTGTGTAAAAGTAAATATTTTATATTAAACAAATTATTATTCTAAAATAATTAATATTTCTCAAATATTTTATGAAAAAATAATATACATCTGAAAAAAGATTCTCAAATATATATTTTCTATTTGAACATCAAAACAAAAAATAGAATTGTCAAAATCATTGACACATTTATTTCATTATTATAACACAATTTAAATATTGATTTATTAGTTGTAAAAAAATTAAAATGGCATCATTATTTAATACAGTTTTACCTTTTGGGGAAATCAGCAATGTTAAAAATAAAGATTAGAGAATGAGTTAAAGCTGTGAACACATGAACAGCATATCAGTGTGATTCATACTCAGAAAAGATTAAATTTATTAATAGATTTACATTTATCAAATGATCATGTGACAAAATTAGAGATTATTTTAATGATAAAAAGAATAGTGGTAAAAGAAAAAATATTTTTTCTTATGTAGTTATATATATATTTAATTTTTTGAAAAATAAAAGAAGAGACTAAGATCTTTATCTCTAAAGAAATAAAAAGTTATTATTTGATTAATGTATAAATAGAATGTTTTATTTTTCAAAAAAAAAAAAAAAAAACAAGAAGAGATTAAGATCTTTCTCTATGAAAAAATTAAAAGTATTTGTCGATTAGTGTATAAATAGAATGTTTTTTTAAAGAAAAACTTTTTTGTAAAAAGAAAGTCAATTGCTAAAGGCTTAATATACTAATTCTAATGTAGTCATGTGATTGAATTGAAGATTGATATCAGGTTTTGTTTTTTTTTTAAAAAAATATCTGTGAACAATAGAATTCGGAAAAGTTTAGTAGTCAGAAATTCAGTTTGGAAACATGATACTAAATTGATCTAATCAAGAAAGATTTTTGAAAAATAATATATTAGGAGACTTATAAAACCATGTGTTAAACTATATCATTGCTGACCCAATTATGCAATATATTTCACCAAAAGGAATATAGAAGCAAAATATTCTTGAGAGAAACTTAATTAGTCTTATGTATTGATCCATTCAAAATCATGGCTATTTCAACTTATGTTAACTTGAAATGAAATAACTGTTTAACTGGAAACCTAGAACTACAAAAAGAAAAAAAAAGTTAAATACATTTAAATAACCATTGAGATAGCTATAAAAAACCTGAATCCAAGCAATTGATTAAATTACTGTCTTTCAGAACATAGCAAGACAACTAGAAAAAATGGTCTAAAAAAGAAAAAAAGGCCATGTAAAAAGTGGGCATTATAATGTATATACACTTACATTTATAAATATTATTTTATATGGAATTAAAATTGAAAATATTGAATAACTTTTTGTTGGTAGTTGTTTTGGAAAAAAAATTTTTGTTTCTTTCATTAAAATGAAATGATGTCCTTATTTTCTCAAAAAAGAGAGAGAGGGAGAGAGAGAGGAAGGGGGAGAGAAAGGGAGAGAGAGAGGGGAGAGAGAGGGGAGGAGAGAGAGGGAGGAAGAGAGAGAAGGAGAGAGAGAGAGGGGTTTCTGGTTAAGGCTTTCTTTTTTTTTAATTTTCTTATGAAATAATTTTTTGTATGGGTTGATTATTATAGAGTAATAATTCATCCACTATTTTAATGATAATTAATGAGAATAAGAAGGGTACAATAATTATATACATTATATATGAGACCATATATATTGTATCAAATTATGTATATTAGTAACAGGCATCACCTCATTATTTTCTAATTTTTTTTTATTCTTTTATATGTTTTTTTTTTTTTTAGAAACATATCACAGTCCATACAATATTGTCACCTAGTGCAAGTCATAGTAATCAATGGATTCTAGAAGATAGTGCATCAAAATTCCTATCTAGTACCTACTCATCCAATATCCCCAGACTAGTTTCTAGCTTATTGTCTTCATCAGTAAGAAGCCTTGAATCTGAGAGTGCTGCACTAAATTGTTGGCTCTAATGCATCCTCCCAGCAACCATCTTTTACCTTTTTAAATAAGTATAAAGATATGAGCCGAAACTAAAAATGCAATAATGTTTTCAATCCAAGCTAATTTAATTGTGGTAGATATATAGATATAAACTTGATTAAGTATCTATATATTTTGGTGTCTTTGATTTTTTAATAATATTCTAGAGCCCAACTGATTACTATGCCTTCCACTAGGTGGCATTATTGTATGGAAAAAGTTGCTACTGTGTTAACAGATTGTGTTAACATAAGAAATGGTGGTCTTGTTGTGATGCTATCTATAGTGATTTTTAAAAAAGTAATAATAAAAAATAATTTTCAAAATTATTTCTAAAATATTTTTATTCTTTTAACTATCTATTTTATGAATTATTAGTGTGTGTGACTGATTTCATGATAAAGTTGTGCAGATCTTTATAACCATCTAGATATTTTAAAAAGGCATAATAATATTTAAAACATGTGTGATTGTATATGTGTGGCTATCTAGATGGTCCTCTATAGAATTATTTGGATAATACTAAAATCACGAGGGTTAACTTTAAAGCCTACATATTTCATTGTATAAATTTGATAATTTTTTTTATTGGTGGCTAATATATGAATGGTAATAGATGGTTCATAAAATTAAGTGATTATTACTGTAATAATAATCCCACAATTTTGATATAGATTTAATTTTATAATCATTTTTAACAATTGTGTATGTGCATACAAATGAAATATTGAAGATTGCTTTTATAATAATATGTTCTAAATTTAACATTGGCTAGTCACCAAAGATAACTTTTGATTCTTGATAATCATTGATAGTGGATCTTTTTTGTCATTTAGTATAGTACATTCTAATGCTGATTTTTTGAGTTTTCTCTGCTCAAATAAAACAAGGATATGATTGATAATGCGAAGTCATTTTTGAAAGATGCTGCTGCATCACTCTCATATTTATCTCATTATTGTACCATTATAATACTGAATATATGTGTTGAAGACATCTATATCATATGCCTTATATCAAAAAGTCATTGATTATCATTCCCAAATTTTAGTAGTTGCATCAAGTCTTTAACAAATATCATGGACACAAAAGAATAAAAATCCTAACAAAGCAGCTAATATAGGTTAATGCAGAAAACTTCTTTAGCCTCAGGAGGATTGTCAATTAGTAGTAATTGATAGTTTCATGGCAATATCAAAAGGCAGAAGTTATCTCTGTTTACATGAATATAATCTCATTTTTCTACTTATTATAATAACAATCCATGAAAATATTTAATTCAACATATATATATATTACTGTAATGTAAATTTCTTTTCATTTGAACTTTTAATTTTTTTTTATTTGTTGACTAGATAATTTTAAATTGACTTATTGAAATATATTTGATGTTTAATAAAGAGTTGGCTTATATAATTTTTACAATTTCAAACTTGTGTTTCTTTAAATAGTTATAACGAATTAGAAAATTTAAGTATTTAAAATGCATATTTAGATTTTAATTAAATTTGATCTAAATTCTTCATTTTGTCATTGTTTTAAAGAATCACATGCCTTAAGAAAAATAATAAATTTCTAATAAAATATTAAACTAGCTAATAGAGATGTCAATTTTAATTCCAAGTGAATATTGAAACAGTATTCTTTATCTACAGTATATTTTTCCCAGTAAAAACCCTCCAAGTTGGTATATATTAACTAAAAGAGTTTAATAAAAAGGTATAATAGTATGTATGTGCATATATGTTTTATAAATTGTACTTCCATGATTAACCAAAATAACTTAATAAAAGGTATAGTAATGTATGTGTGTATATCTTATAAATGTGTACTTCAAATAATGTTAACTAATCTCTATAAATAAGGCAAACATAATTCTAAAATTTAGGTAATAAATTTAAAGGTTTCTAGTATGAAAGAAGCTTGCAAGGTTATAGATTTCAAGCTTTATTTCTTTTAAATTTTATTTATTTCTTGAAGATGATAAATCTCTTATACTAATTATCTCTCTTTGCCTAAAAGTTATAGTTTCTAAGATGACAGACTCATATATATATTAGAATGTTTACCAAGTTAAAACCTGTTTTTGCAAAGTAGTTTGTTTCTTGGAAATTAGCTGACCACACCTGGGTTTGTTACAATTTGTAAAAACAAAAGTAAGTTTCTTAAAAGATATTAAATTTAGTTTTGTAACAGAGAAAGCTAGATAACTGACACTATTTTTATCAATTACTTATTTTTCTCAATTACCAAGGTAATAGTTTTGTTTGTAAATCTTATAACACACATGTAAAATAAAGATTAAAAATTTCTCTCAATTGGTAAACAAATCCTAACGTTTTTTGCAGGAGAGAATGTGTTATTATAAAAACCTGATTTGAATTAAAAAAGGTCACTCTACATAAATTTAACTTGTAATTCTGTCAGGAGCTATGCCTGCTTTACAATGAAGAGCCATGGTTAGAAAGGTGACCCATTGCTGTCTGCCCTTGTGGGAGACAAGTCCCCAGCAATGGGAGCAGTTCAAACCAGCAGCCTGCCTGGAAAATAAAGATGAAACAGCCCAGCCAAGAATAGCAGTGCCGAACGCCATGGAAAGAAGATGCATCAGCAGAGAAGATCGGTAAAGATAATCTTCAGAATGCTGTAATAAACTCTCATTATGAATTTCTTAAATAATTCTAAGCTAGCTGTATATAAATATGCACAAACTTATCATTTAAACTTTCTCTATTGAATAAATTATATAATCAAACTAAATTGTAATTAATTTCCTAAAATAATTTAAGGATAACTACTTTGTAAAATTTGCCTAACTCTTTAAAGTATTAAGTAACTCTTGTTCAATTTAAATTATATTCTAAATATATTTCTATCTGTTGTTATTTTTAAACTTATTTTTTATGAATTTGTGCTATGACATTCAGAGTGGAGATTGATACTCAGCTTCTGTAGAGAAAGAGTGAGAGAGACGATTAGAAGCTCTCCACAAATAACTTATATGTGTCCAAGCATACACATAAATCTCCAGTCTGAAAACCTATCATATATAATAAAATAGCTACTATGTATTAGATGACTAATTAGGTTTGCTCATTATTAAGAAAATACCTAGTTGATTAAATGCGAGAGATATTTTAAAGCATATTTGAATTAAATAAGTAAGTCCTTGTTATTATTCCTCTCTAGAATTATAGTATGAACTATAAAGATTAATTATAAACTACATCACTTAATTGACTCCTTTTAGCATGTTTGGGGATGCTAAATTATGAACAGATATACAATGGTTTAGTGGAAAGAAGCTATATATTTAGCGCATTTTAGATTTAATAATTATTGATGATCATTAGTGTGGCGAATGTGTTCTTTATAAAGCACACATATGTGCATATGTGCCTTGCTATATACATATATTGTATTAAATGGAATTTGGTTTAAGGCCATTCCATATTCTTGTTCTGATAGATTTCCTTAGAACTAGAACATGAGGGTCCAGATTGTTCATGTTTCAAACTAACCAGATGTCCAGAATGAAATATTATCTTATCATAGAAAGTCATACAGTCCACAGAAACTGATCATTGAGTTGATAGATCCCATAAGTAAATACACAGTTGAGACACCATTTTATTTTGATTAATATAGTGCAATAGTATCAGAAACTTCGCTATAATAGATCCCAGTTCATTCCACCATTAATTTGAATGCACAATCTAGTTACGTAATAATAATCTGCATAGAGAGCTAATTTAGACTAACTTCAAGGTACCTAGAATAATTATCATTATTAATTGTCTCTCTTGCCAGTAAACTGCTTGCAAACCTTAGAGGCACCTCATAGCATGAATTAGGCATAATTAAAACTGTAGATTATAATGTAAGAAAACTGTTAAAGGAAAAAGTTGCGATTTAATTGTCCAGTGCATAAGATGAGATTCTGTAACTCACTTATCTAATTGTATCACCTGTGGTGAATTCCAATGCACAGAGGGATAGCTGTCTTAATAATTGATTTATTTTATTAAAGATATAAAATATAATATTGTTTAAAGGATTTGAACTCAGACTTTCACACAACCCTCAACTCTCCATGCCATCTCATATTGCTGATCCAACTGATCACACACATGTTGAAAAGATAAATAATCACCAATATATGTATTTCATGCTAAACAAGCAATCATCAGTTGGTCCAGATTACTATCTCCACACATATGTACAATCAGTGTTCAGCTTTATATTAAGATAGCCAATCTTCATACTTAAATGGAAAGGCTTCAAACTACTCCAACCCACAATCTTCAGCCATTCATTTCATTAAAAATATGATAATGGAGAAGCCCACATTAGTGCCAAGGTGTCATTCTACCCATGTTGACCATTAGTCATTCTGACCCTCATGTACTGGAGAATAATCCATCCGGGTCAGAATGACTATTGGTCAACATTGGTAGAATGACAACCTTGGCACTAACATGAGCTTTGAACGTTTGTTCCGTCATCAGATTTTCAATGAAATTGAAGGCTAAAGAGTTGTGAGGTGGAGTAGTTTGAAGCCTGTCCATTAAAGTATGAAGATTGGCTATCTTAATATAAAATTGAGCACTGATTGTATATATGTGTTAGGAGATGGTAATCTGGACCAACTGATGATTGCTGGTTTAGCATGAAATACATATATTGATGATTATTTATCTTTTCAACATGTGTGTTATCAGGTGGATCAGCAACATGAGATGACATGGAGAGTTGAGGGTCATGTGAAAGTCTGAGTTCACATCCCTTATATATTACATTATATATGTGCAGGTGTGTGTAAGCCTGTACAGTGTATTAATTTAATATTGTTTTTCGTATTTTTTCATAGTTCATTTCAATCCATTCAAATCATTCTAGTTTATTTAAGTGAATTATGTAACTACGCATTGTCATTGATTTATCCAATTATTAGTTATCTCATAAGCCATAGATGTGTGTGTTTAGTTGAGTCATAGCTATAAAAGTCAATTCATCCAAGAGTCTTTTGTTCCACCCTTTGCTACTGCCGGCACACAAATTAAATGAGTCCAAGTATAGCCTCATATATGTCATTCATAGGGTAGAAAGCATTGGTGGAGCTGAGATGCAATCTGATTTGAGATCTCAATGCCTTATCTAGATCAGTTTGAGGAATTTTCCAAAACTCTGGATTTCGTTGCATGAGTATACAAATATGGCCATTACAATATATATATCAAAATTTTCTATTAAAAGAAGTACCATTGTAATTTTATATTTAAAATAGATTGAGATTCAAAGCAAAAGATTTTTAAAGATAAAATAAACGAAGGACTAAGATTAACTGATGATAAAAGGAATAATTTGAAAAAAAAATTCTAAATGAGCGAAACCAAAAGTAAAAGATAAGAAATCTGAGTAACAATTTAAATCAAAATTACCATATTTAAGAAATGATTTCCTGTAAAAGAGTTAATGAGCACTATATTTTAGAATTTTTAGTCATTGGGTTTTATCATCATCACTAACAGCCACTTTCAAAAGAATATGACTATTAAAACTTCAGGAAAAAGGTAAAAAGACAAAGAAAAGTTAAAGAGGAGTATTGTGATGATTATATAAACCAATTTATGAATCATAAATTTTTCTACATACATCACCTTCTTAAGTCTGTTTAACTTTACTATACCTTAAATGAAGTTGATGGGTAATGGCTTATAATTTTTATAATTAATATAAAATAGGTAGGAAATCAATAGAGGCAATGTATTTTTTGAAAGATTTCAACTGCTTGTCTAATTATGAATTTTCAATGTATTGTATTGTTGATCTTATCTGTCCAATGAAAACCAATCCTTATTTTCATTTTTAGCATATTTTTGCGATAATTTTTGTAGTGTAAATAAAGTCTGTCCCACTCAGAAAACATGCTCATGTTCGATCTAAACTATATTTATAGAAAGTCTATTGCAGTTTATTCACATTACATATCCAGTTATCACATCCAGTAATCTGAAAAACATATAAACTGATTTTATGAACTTGTTATCTTATATATGTTTAATTTTAAGATATCCTAATGAAGTTAAAAATATTTTATTAGTATGAGCAAATTCTTTCCTGGAATATTTACCATTTAATGTCTTTTAAATATGATACATATTCAAGAATTGTTCAAGTTTATATATATATTTGGTATTCATTTATAACCCTATAATCAATATAAAGTTAGAAAGTCAACAAAACATCTCATTTATTGACAAAAATACTTTAAGTTAAGTAAATACTTTGATAAACTTAGATTTAAATATATGATTACTGGCAGATGATAATATGAAAAAATATGGTGTTTATAACAATGATAAGGGTACCAAACTCTCCATACAGTAGTGCCACCAGGTGCAAGCCTTTGTGGATGCAGGAAGGTGTATGCATAAAATCTCTATCTAGTGCCTACTTACCCAACATAACCAGACTAGTTACTAGTCTGTGGCTTTCATCGGTTAACCAAATAAGCAAAAGGTGGCTGCTGGAGGGTTGCATTAGATCCTAAGGTCCAGATGCAGTGTTTTTAAATTTAAGCTCCTCACTGATGAAGGCCACAAGCTAGAAAGTAGTCTGGGGGTGTTGCATGAGTAGGCACTATATGGAGATTTTATGTACAAGCCTTTCTGCATTCACTAATTATGAAGGCTTGTACTTAGTGGCACTACTCCATGGAGAGTTTGGTACTCTTATTAACAGCATGTGTATGCATATGAAATGGTGATCATGTAATGTTTTGATGGTTTATGACAGTGTTTGTATAGATTTAAGGGTTATATGTTTATTAACTTGACTTATAATTTAAATTTGTATAATAACGAAATTCAATGTTATTTTACTTCATTTTCAAAAGATACAGTTTATTATGCATTAAAGAACATGCTAATCCAATGTATTTTATTTATTAAAATAGAAAAAAAACTATTTTATGAATAACAGGAAGAGGAGAATGAATATTAATAGTTCAATTTGCTGATGACATTAATCAAATATATGAATTTTTATTTTTATATCACATATTATAGTAACTGATATTATATTAAGATTAGTCATGCAATAGTAGTGTTTGAATATATTCTCTAATTCTTTACAAAAATTATAGAGAAGGCTATTTTATAAAAAAATTTGGTAGATAAATATACTCCATAATAGTGGAAAAGTTTTTTTGCATCAAAATACATTAGCTATATTCAAGCCATTTTTAGTAACGATCTATTTCATCAGTACTTGGTGCTATAGAAGGCTGAAAGATTTTTAAAGTCGTTACAAATATCATAGTTATTTCACATAATCCACCGAAAATGTTTATATAAATTGATTGTATTATTAAATTTTTTCCTTTATTATTTTATAAAACTAATAAAGAACTAATATATCATATTATAAAATAATAACTGTCTAATTTTTTAGTTTATATCTTGTGAAATTTATATTAATGACAGCAAACGCTATTTTTTTTGTAGACTTATACAATTCACTTTTCTTTTTTTAAGTTGTATTCACTCAGTATGTTTGCATATATGTATGACGTAAAATAATTGATTTTGTAATAAGATTAAACATTCTATAAATCAGTTCTTTTTAATTTTATTTTGTTGTTATTCCTAGCTGAGAAAACAATTTTATATTTTCACCAGAGAATCATGATAAAAAGATTTGTAACAGATACCTTATATTTTTATCCTTGCTGATTTAAAGCATTCCAGTCCATTATGAACTGATTAGAATGTAGATTTACAGAAATTTTGTGTGGCTGGATGCCGCTTATTTCCAAGATCAGACGGATCAGTGGTGTAAATTTCATTCAATTTCCTCTGGCGGCCTTGATATATACGAGCCTACGTTGAAAACTGCAGGATTTATGTAGGCTTTGCTAAGTTTAAATAACCCTTCAAATCCCAAGAGTGGGTTTTTGTTTTACTGCAATCAAATAGTTAAAAAAGACGTTAAATTAATGCCAGTTATAAAAAATGAAAGTATTTTTAAAATAAAATATAGAATTCGTATAATCAAAATACGATGGTAGTAATAATTACATTGACGATTAGTGATAATTCAGGAATGATGATAATAAAAATAATAATATTAAGCTATTTTTAAAGAGATATTATAAATCAAAATAAATATTAATGGATTCTGAGTAATTATAAAGAATATCATAATAGTTTATAGTGTTAAATTCCACAAAATTATTTATATTATTAATAACATAGAGAAAAGTAGGCAATTATCAAATTTATCATATATGTACTAATTTTGAATTTCGCCATTTTTTTTATTTTTTTTTACCATGTTGTTAATAATATTTGTAATGATAAAATTAATAACTTCTGGCTTTCATATCTGCAAATAAATAAATAAATATTAGTTTTATCTATTCTGAAAGATCGAGGTCTTAACAAACGTAATTTGATAATCTGCCCAGACCGGATGATATACTGGACTGATAATTTTTCTAAAAATTGAAAGCTAGTGCTGCCATCTTTTTTACGAGTTCCACTATTCACCAATAAACATACTATTACTTATTTAAACAGTTTTGCAGCAGATGAAATGTAATTGAAAACCAATAAAAAATCATTCACAATCAATTCATTAGAATCTAATTAATAAGAATATTTCAAATCAATACCAAAATAATGTTTAACAAATCTACAGTGCAACAATGAAAAAGGAGAAACAACACTAAACAAGTGCATAGTATAAACCAATAGAGCACTGGAAAAATAAGTATCTAAAGTAGAGAGATTGGCATAAAAATCCAATTTGTTTTTTTTTTTTTTGCACCAAAGTAAAAATTAAGGGTAACGATGAACTCAATGCTGTAGGATTATAATACCTCTTATTCAATTGTAATTGTGTTTATTTTGGTAATCAGCATGTAACTTCTCATCTGACAAACCCAACCTTGTATCTTTAGATATCCATTTATCTATCACTATTAAATGGCTAGTTGGGTTGATTATAGGCTATAGATTTGAAAATAATATGAATTCTATTTAAGGACTAAAAACATTTCGAGATTGACCGATCCCAACTTACATTCCAAGTCATGTACATAGCAGGTGAATGTGATACTCTTTACATCTTATGGCAATAATGACATGATAATAAATTGATATGGATAGTAGTAGAATTATAAAGATTAGCATAATGTCAAACATATAAACTCTTATACAGATCAAAAGTATATAGTAAAAAAATCATTTACAAAAAGTAAACAAAAGAATTCAATTATAAAAACATTTTTTGACATAATTTGATAACTAGAATAATTATCTCATTTCTATACAATTGTAATGTTAAATATATGTTAGGATATTTAACCCAGAAGAGGGTAGACATATGTTTATAAATTTTAGCTTTTGTTCATGCTAAGCATGCTTTCAATACATTAAGTATCATAATCATAACTCTTTGAAGTAATATTTACCGAGGCTGTAACCTCAAAAATATGTATGTAAAATGCGATAGTAGGGACCTCTACAGGTGTTTAACCACAAGCTTACGATATGGAAGAAAAGAGGGGTTTGTGGTTAAACACCTGTAGAGGTCCCTACTATCGCATTTTACACGCATATTTTCGAGGTTACAGCCTCGGTAAATATTACTTACGTAATCAATGTGCGTTTAATAAATTTATAATTATAACTCTTTTAAGTTTATTGTCTACCTCTTCTGGATTAAATGTCCTAACATTTATATATCTAAAAACATTTTTGTAAATATGCCATAAATCTAATCATTAAAAAAAACTAGTTTTTTTGAGTATCAACCTATTGAGGACTCTAAGCTAATTTGTAACTATCATCTAAATTGTGATTGACAAACAATTGTTTTATACAGCCTTCTGCCATTTTATTCAAAGTATAAATAAAAATAGATCAATAACAACATGTAAAATATTTCAAGTCTAAACATTTAAAAAATAAATTTCAAATTTAATAAAACTACTTCATACATTTTGTAAATAAAGTTCATATTTTATAGACCTTCTAATGATGTTGTTTTTATTTTGCTATTTATGATATCAAAAACTGTAATAAGAAATGAGTTAGTTGTCAAGCAGAAGATTGTGCGCTATTCAAATAACCAAATGACATGCTAAGCACAGAAATTCCATTCAATGGACCAAACTGAAAATTTTTTCTTTAATCAGTTTAGAACTGGTCCAGAATTTTTAATCTTTTAAATATATCGCCATATTATTGCATTACTCTACATCAAGACATTGGGTATTGTGATGCAGACTACATTTCTGTCGATTAAGACTAAAAGTTTTCTGCTAGCAATTAATGAAATACATAACATCAGAATAATTACTATGTTATATATATATATTCATTTACCTTATAATATATTATTTTTTTTTGTAAAATAACATGAAGTTTAATAATAATAGTTGATAGACTGTGATAATTTGCCATTATTTGCAGTACTTTTAAACACTTTATTCTAGCTTATCTAGAGATGCATTATAAAATTAATGATTTTGTTCCATATTAAGGTAAATTGTAAAAATGAATTATTATTAAACTTTAATTTATAAATAAGAAATGTTTTTTTTTGTCTGTGTGTGTCAAGGAAGACAAACGAATGTCATAAACAAGTGTAGCTATTTTAATTTCAAAAGGGGGGAGAGAGAGAAAAAAAAACATCTTTAGAAATGAATTATATGATAATTATGCAAATAAATCTGCATACCACAAAATTTTTTACTTGATATTTTGTGATATTGTTTTTAATTTTTTCAACAGAAAACTTTTCTTTTGGAAATGTTTCAACACCATGCCTAATTATAGCTCTCCAATGTATTATATTCTCTAACATATCCTCCCAATGGAAACAAGTGACATTGTATTTTTTAAAAATTTCTTTGAGAATCCTTATAATGTAGATAGGGTTTATCTTTTCTAGGATAATGATGCTTAAATTCACCATAAAACATTCTTTTAAGAAATTGTTGCATTGTTCAATTATATTATATCAATTTAACAAAAGTGTGATAGGGTTTACCTTTCCCAGGATAATGATGCTCAAATTTGCCATGGAACACCCTTTTAAGAAATTCTTGCATTATTAATTTGTTTTACATGACCAATTTAACAAAAGTGTGATTTTACGATGATGGAATTTGTAATATCACATCCAGAAAATTGAAAACATATTGACTGATTTTATTATCTTGACATTATACTTTTAAAATTTTTTATATGGATCATTCTTAAATGAAACATTTGTAATGTCTTTATATTGTTCCAATAGGGTAATCTAGTTTTACTTCCATATAATTATGTTAAGTAAAATAACAGATCTCTAATATAGATACTTACTGACAGTAGTTATTTCTCTATGATAAAATACTCTATCTTTTAACTTGTTAAAAAAAGCAGCACATTGGAGCCTGTGTCATATCTCAACATCTAAGTTCATTTTTCTACTTACAGAAGTCCCAAGGTATTTAAATTGATTTACCTTCTCAAGTTGATAACCTTCCAAGCTAAAAGTTACTAAGGATTTTTCTTTCATCACTGGCTGATAAAGAACTTGAGTTTTTTGAATATTAATTAATAAACCCAAATCTTTATATGTTCTATTGAAAACATTAAGTAGATTCTACAAATGGTCTATTGAATTAGAAAAATAGCATAGTCATGAGCATTGTAAATAGAGAATCCAAGAAAAAGAAGTTCTAATTTTTACTTTTAAATGATTGAAATTAAAAATTCCACCATTAAATCCATATTATATTTTGATCTCTGTTTGATTAAGTTGCCTGTGAACAATTTCAAAGTTGGCTTCCATAAAAATTGAAAACAATGTTGGAAGTACTACTCATTCATGTTAAACATGTTTTCCATTTCAATGTCTCATCTTTGCATCATGTTAAAGCAAGACAATATAAATAAATTTTGGTCGACAACCAATTACTTTCAAACAATGCTATAGATCCGTCCTATTAATTGAATCAAATGCCTTGACCAAATCTATAAAAGCAATATAAAAATCATTCCTTTATTTCTGACACTTTTCTTGCATTTGTCTGACAATACAAGTTATATCTATAGTGCTTGTTGATTCCTTAAAACCACATTGAGTCTGGTAACTATTCATCTATAACAAGGATACAAATGAAATGATTAATGAAACTATAAGTGATATTTTTGTGGATAAACAATCAATTAATTCCAGTAATTATGAACAAATCCCTCAATATACAAACTCTTAATATTAAAGGTTTAAATAGCCCAGGTAAAATTAATAAAATTGTTGACTATTTATCTAAAGAAAAATATGAAATAGTAATTTTAACTGAGACTAAAATTAACCATAATTCACCCAGTTATATTATTGGTAAGTTATCTCAACAGAATATTTTACTTTTTAAACCTAATGATAGACCCGCCCAAGGTGAAGCTGTTTTAATATATATGCATTCTGAGATTGTAAAAATTCAGTTATTGTCTTTACAAACAAACTATATTGTGCTTTTCTTTGTTTATCAGGCCGACTTGCACTATCTGATTGCTGCATATTCTGTAACTAAGGGTAATGATATTGTAAATATAATCCATAATGTTCAGAATAGGTTCTTGCAAAAACCACAGATTATAATATTGGACGGTGACCTTAATTTTACATTCTGATCTCTTCCTAGCACATTACAAAATAAAATGAATGAAATTTCACTGTATCCATTGCATGAAAAATATCCCATATACTTTCTTCAATAACAGATTCTTTTCTCTTATAGACCTTTTCTTTGCATCTGAGTGTAAGTTCAATGAGTCAAAAATTAATACATCACTGGTTTGTTTTTTAGATCACCTCTGTGTAAAGTTAGTACTTAATAACTATTGTCAAATCAAAAATCAACATAGATTTTCTATTAGGAGAAACATAAAAGATGGTGTTCTGTCCCCAATTGACCAATTATCTGTTATCTTGACTATCATTAATTATTATACAAAATGTTCAGGCTTACCACCCTGTATTGCTTGGTTTAAAATTAAAAAAGATCTCTCTAGAATATGTTATAAGAATATGCAGAATATTTTATCAATGAATCAAATGAAAAATAGAATCTCTGAAATTCAGGGAGTTTTATTCAATGTTACTAACCTCAGACCTAATCATCAATTAAAAAATAATTTACAAGAAGAATCCAACAACTTATATCAACTTATGCATCAAGATGCTCATAAAATATGGCTCAGGAAATTAATTTCTAACTTGAGTAAATGATCAAAACCCATGTTAAATTATGCTAGATTATACATCCCACACTCTAGAGATATTACCAGTATAACCAAAGATGATGATAGCATTGCCTCTGGAATCTAGGTTGATAATTATATATTTGAAAAGTTAAAAATGAAATTTGGCGTAAGCATAGGTTTCATTGATCAATTCAGTAGTATCATAACCAGGGAACAGAAAAAGTATATTTCTAATCAGGATATTCAGGATGAGATTAATATCCTCAAGGTACAATCAATAATGGCGAATGACACAATCCCAGCCTCTGTTTATAAACAGCTTGACTATGCTCTCAGATTTGCAATGTGGAGATTTTTTAATCAGTTGTGTTATGAGAAAATTGAGTGGCCCTTTATGAGCAACAGAGTAATTTTTAGCCTCAAAAAAGACAAATTAGTGCAAAGTCCATCAATTAATGAACTGAGATATATTTCTGTAGAAGATATTGATTCGAAGATTCTGGATAGAATTCTCTTGAAGAAATTACATCACCTTATCAATACTAGAATATCTTTTGCTCACTGTGCCATTAAGGCTAGACGTGCAGTAATTGCAGCCTTAAAAATTCATGAGGCTATTAAATACGTCAGGGATTTAAATGTAACCCAATATTATGCTATTCAAATAGATTTTAGGGCTGCTTTTGACATGGTCAATTGATCTTATTTGATTCAATCCCTCTGCCTTTTTAAAACAGCTATAATATCCAAGTTGTGATGAATATCTTAGAAAATTTTCAGGCTGAAACTGGCTCAGTTATTCAACCAATAAAGTCTGCAGCCTGGCAGTTCGCTACTGGTAAAAAACTGCCATCTAACTTTATGGCTTTCCCATCTGCTTTCATGGGTATACAATTATATATTTCCAAGACAAAGATGAACTTATTTAAATAAATTAATTATTCCAAAAAATTGAAGATAAAATAAGTAAATTTTCTTCACTTAAATTATATGAAATTACAAGAGCGTCAATTTTTAATTCCATTGTTTCAGGGATTTTGGCATAATATGCATCTTGTGTATCCCTACATAAGAAAACAATACTCAGAATAAAACAGTTTGCAAAGAAATATGTCTGGGGTAGAGCTTCAAGATGGATCCCAATATCAACCTTGCAAATGCCAATTCAAAGTGGAGGTCTTGGCCTGATTGATCCAGGGCTATATATATATCTTACATCAAGGCAAGTACATTTATTAATTTATTTAAAAGTCAATTTCTTGGGCCTTTTGTTGATCATGCTAATTGCTTTAATGAAAGTGGATGTAAGGGAAGATGTTTTATAACTGACCTGTTCATTGCTTATCGGGATCTCCAGGATGATCTGAACGTGCCCAGTTTGGAAGGTATTAAATATAAAGACTTAATGAATCATTTTAAAAGTCATCACAACACATGGTTGGATATATAAAAAAATGTGTTGAAAAACTTCCACTCTATATATGCACCCCGATCCTACTTGAAATTTGTTTTCAAACTGATGAATGGCTTGTTTCCAACAGCTAAGGTTCTAAATGAAAGGCTATGTATGAACTTGGATCTGATCTGTTGGTTAGATAAGAGCTAGAGTGTTCCACAGACCAATCATCAACTAAAAACTTTTATTTAGTCAATACTTTGAGAAATTTAGTCCCCATAATGCAATGGTAACTGTGCGTACCCTTAAGACAATATGGTATATAAGATGTACTATGATATTCGATAACAAGAAATTCAACTGGCTGAAAAAACTCTATAGTGATTGGGAAACTTATTTCAATCAATGTCAAAGATACTTGTGTAGGAAGATGATGACTCGAATCTGAGGTGGCCCTGGAATAACTCTGTGAAATTATCAGATAAACATTTGTTTTGAGTAAAAGTCAGAATTCTACTGGATGGCTTATTCATTAGGCTAATCAAACATTTTGTTACATGCTTCACCCTTTTGAGTTGCATTTTCTTGATGTCTTAAGAGTCTTTTTCTATTACATTGTTACATGTCAACCTCCTTGAGTTGGAGTTAACTGTTTAATGGCCTAGAGCCTTTTTGTCTTAATAGTGAAATATTTCAAATTCTTTGTGTTTTGGTTATACTTTGTTTAACTACTTGTATAAATTATAAATATTTGTTATTAATAAAGTTTTTATTATAAATTTTTAAAAAAAATTCTTGGAAGTACTTTTGCTGTACTGATTAATAATAATCCATGATAATTATCACAACCATGTTTATTTTGTTTTTAAAAATTGGAACAAAAACAATCTTAAGATCAAGTAGCACCATTTCATGGTTCAATATATTCCTTAAAAATGTCAATGCTTTTGAAGCATTAACTACCATATTTTAAATTTTCTCCAGGTACTTCATAGGATCTGAAGCCTTTTTATTTTTAAAATTACAAAGACCTGTTTTATCTTCAGTAAGCTCAATATATTTGTCCCAAATCTGAATGAGTTGATAAAATGGTATATTATTAAAAGTTGTCATTTCAATTCTTGTACTACTATTCAAAAGATAATCAAGATTCCTTCCACCTGTTCAACATATCATTGTATAAGAATGTCGTTGTTAGATTTAAAAGGATTTGAATTTCATTTCTCAAATTTATCTGTTATTTTCAAGGTATCTTATAAATACCTTGCATATATCAAAATAAATATTGATCCCATATAGATGAAGTAGGAATATAATAAATTAGTTTAGATCCTTTTTAAAATTAAGTCTCTTTACTTATTATTCGTCATATTGCTTTAATTTTATGAATTTGAAAAGATTAAATAATGTTCACGGTTGTTTTAGTATTTATTAGGCAGAAGACTAGAAAAATATGTGTTCTCTTAATTCATCAGATTTTTGTCTTTTTGCATGAGGACCAAATATTTAATAACAATTTTCTGGCTCACTAGCAATTTTTATAATTCTAAAAATTTGAATTATATCAGTTAATGTATTGGATTGTATGTAGAGTCCAATTACTTTATACTACTTCATGCATACAAAATAAAATCGTTTATGATTTTCTACTAATCATCCTTATTAACTAATGAATGTCTCTAGTGTATAAATTTTCTAACTTCTACCAAAATCTTTAAGATTCAATGCTTTTTTAATACTACTCAGATAATGTGTTCATATTTTTTTTCATTGTTCATTAATTATTTCATATATAGATGACAAGATATGTGAGTGACCTCTAATTAGTTACAAAAATTTCAAGATGTTTTTAACCATAACATCAAAAAATGACAGAGCAACTTTATTTTTAATCTTATTGTGAATTCTAAGTTCTTACTCATCGTTTAGACTTAAGAGGAAAATTTTTTAAGAAGATCCAATCATATCTTCATAGAACAAATACCTCACAGAAATAATATAGTTCAAAGCTGTTATTGAATAAAATGCCTATTATGGATCACCTCAGAAGATATTTTAATGATTCCAAATAAATTACAATTAGAATAAAATCTCTCAATAATTAAAATAAGGATATAATTCAAACTCCATTATAGGTTTGTAGTTAAACATTTTTTAAATAATCCACTATAGGGCCAAGACATCTCTAATATTCATAAAAGATATAAACAGGGAAGAAGAAAGCATTACTCATGAGGATTTCAAAAATGTGGTGAAGATTTGAATATGTTTTTACTCTTTCCAAGAATAGCTTAATACTGATTTACTGATAAATATCAGATAGTTGGCTGAGTTGGATGGGAACTATCTATGTAAAAGATCCAAAGCTGATTAGAATCAAAAATATTCATTTTTGCCTGTGAATTAAAGTCATAGAGCATAGTAGATGGATATACATTTATTATTTCATGAGATTCTTATAGCAATTTAGAATATGTAATTTTTTACTCTGAATAGACAGAGTAATTGACAAAAAATAATCATGAATTCTAGATATTTTATACTGATATCAAACATAAAATTCACATAAGTAAACCTGATGTCACAATACTATTACAATATTCTTTAAATTGTTCATGCTGAAAGTTTGCATAAATTCTATTTTTTTGTGTGTAGAGAGTATTTTTAATTTGTTTACAAACTTAATTTTTCCTCTTCAAATATATCTAGTTTAACTATAAATACAAAAGATAACATACAGGATCTCAAATAAATATCAATACTTAAAACAAACAACTTATGAATTAATCTTGATATTAAAATTATAATATAAAAGACCAAATAACAGATTATTTAAATAAATTTTTTTAGCTTAATATTGTCTTTGAAATGCAATAAATTGTCATAACTAGCTCTACTGACATTAAACAATAATTTTAATTTTTTTAGTGTAGATTAGATTTATAAATGGCATGCAGTGAGATTAGAGAAAGAGGGAAACAATTTACCATCATCATAATCATCATCATTATTGGAATGAAATATGTATTTATAAAATTTAAATTAATTTAAAAATTAAGTCAATACTTTTTCTTATTTTGCAAAATCTTCAATTATTTTTTTTATACACATTTCTTTGTGATTATTACTCAAATTGATTAACTCTTTCACTGAAATTTTTTTTTTAACTGAACAGTTTTTTTATTGGCCATGTGAATTAAAGTTTTACAACTTTTGATTGGTCAATTACAAATCAGCAGTAAAAATATATTCATCTTTTAATATTATATTCATTTTAGTTTCATTTGTAAAAAGTATATTAATAATTTGTGGAGATTATGAAAGTGAATGAAAGTTTTTTCAAAAATAAATTTCTATTTATAATTTAAAAAATATTTGATAGCAGAAGATGTAAAAAGAAAGCTAATAACAAATTTGAAAATGCTGCAGACATCATTGATTTCTTTCTCAATTTATATTCGTGTAAAAGTAAATAATTTTTTACTAAAATCTTACTATTTTTCTAAAATAATTATATTTTCAGCATATTTTATCAAAATACATTGTAATATGTAAAAAATACCAACAAAATAATCTAAAACAGTTATTTTTGTTTAAAAATCAAATAAAGAGCTTGGGGCAATGAAAATTGTTGACAGGTGTCAAAATTGTTAGTGCTGGTTTCTTTTTCAATTTACATTCATGTAAGAGTAAAGAATTTTTTTATTAAAATCTTACTATTTTTTTAAAATAATTATATTTTCAGCGTATTTTATTAAAATAATTTATAATATGTATGAAAAATAATTAAAAAACACTCTAAAACATTCATTTTCATTTTGAAAAACCAAAACAAAGAAGTTGGAGTGGTGAAAATTATTGACAGGTACTCTTCTTTTATTTAAAATGAGAACCAACCAATCAGCATCTGGGAAAGCCTGCCTTCTCCCATTGTTGTAGCTTTTTACATCAATATTATTGATTTTTTACTTGTAAAATAATTCTAGAGAGGGCAGTATCTTATGGTACTTTTAAGCTTTAAAATGTGTAAAAACACTATGGTAATGTAATAAACTGACAGATTTCTAGCAACTTGAAGCCATAAACAACAATCTGTGGTTGTTTCTTGGAAAAAGTTAAATACTTTTCTATTGAAAAGAATGTTAGTTATAATATATAGTTTTGTCCAATAGTATTTTGAGCATGGTTTTTAACTCTATTAAGCACTGAAACAAACTTTCTGTGAATATACTGCTAAATCAATATGTCATAACAATATCCTATCATAATTATTTTAGTGCAAAATATAAAATGCGCTAACACACACAAGCACACAAAGCTGAAGACAAATAAAGAAATGTATATATATATATTATTTTAATACATATATTTAATTAAGTAGCTAAGTGCTTTCAAGGGTCAGAGCCTTCTATGAATATGAGAGCTCTGACCCTTGAAAGTGCTTAGCTACTTAATTAAATATATGTATTAAAATAAAATATATATATACATTTCTTTATTTGTCTTCAGCTTTGTGTGCTTGTGCGTGTTAGCACATTTTATATTTTGCACTTTAAAACAATTAGCCACGAAGTTTAAACTGTTTGCTCATAATTACTTTAAAAATGCATAACAATAACAAAGTTATCTCTCTTGTAAGAACAATAATTTTCTTCATGAATAAAGAACTCCAACTTATGTATCATTATGCATACATTATCAATTAAATGTTCCAATATTTTTCAAGTTTTTTAAAAAACTAATATTTAAAATTCCTTGAGTATTTATAGTAATTACATTTAACATAAATCGAGCAAAATATTTTAAATGAAATCATTGCTTTTAAACAATTTGATGATCTTTTATATTTCTTTTGACTTTTAAATAAACGAATTAAGTATATTAATTAAAAACAACTGAATTTCATATAATTTTAATTAGAAAAAAGGAAGGCATTGCCAAATAAATAATTTGTTTTTCTTAAATGACCTGCAAACCAACCTATTGTGTCATAGTAGCTAGTACTGAAATGTTGAATAAATTTTCATATTAAATTTCTGATTTTCTCCTTCATGACTCTATTATTATTTTTTTAACAATAAAATTAAGAGATCAAATGATGTTAGTAAAGACTCAACTATGCAATATTTATCAATAGAGTTGTTCATTTCAAAATTATTATGACTCTAAAAATATTGTAAAAAATATAATATTATAATTTAAAGAACAGAATGAAAGATTACTCTCATCTTATTAATATGACCATCATCAATGATTACCAATCCACTTCAGGATGAAGGTCTCTCCAAGTTCAATCCATCTTCTCTGATCTTTAGCTTCTCTTCTCCACATCACTCCTGCACACTTTCTTATTGATAATTTTAATTTAAATATGATTCTCAATACTATATTTACTATACTGTATAATTTATTCAGGACATGAGATAAAATTATGCATAGGCTATTATGGATATTGTTACATTATGCCAACAAACAGTGACATAATTTTATTTAGCCATGATATTTGACTAGCAAATTGCTTCTCTAAAATAGAACTACTGACACAACATTAGCAAAATTCAAAAATTGCTTTAATTAGCATTTTGAATAAAAAAGACAACCAATTCTGGAAAATATTACAACAGTATTCCTTTCTGGAAACAACAAACATGCTTTTCTAAGAGAACTAGTTAGGATAAATAAATGCATAATTTTATAATGTTTTTATAAAAAGAGTTGAGAAAATTATTGAGGGATAGGGTGAAGTAACACATTCTTTACTTCTGTAGGCAGTAGGCCACTGGGATTTAGATAATATTATTTCATTTAACATAGTATTTTTATAAGATTCATTAAATATTTTTACATAAGGGTGCCTTTAAAGTTTTATTTTATTTTTAACAAATGTTAATTTTCATGTGTAATTAACTACAAGTTTAATAATTTGTCTCTTATAAATAAATTATTTAAGTATCATTTACTGATAATATAATTTTAATATTATTTAAGAAACTAAAAGGCTAAAATGGTCTTAAAATAACTCACAATAGAGTCATGGTTTCTCCATCAGTTTCTTAAATGAGGAACTGTGAAGATATTTTTCATCAATTGTCGATTTCCAGGTGATGTGTATTCAAAGTTTTTTTGTTTACCTATTAGTAAAAAATAGCTAAAATCATCAAATAGTTTGTTGCTCAAGAATTTATATATTTATTTAAAATTTTGAGCATTCAAAGTGACAGAACTAAGCTGTGATTTATGGACTTTGAATCCTATATTCCATTCCTCAATCATGACAAAACTCTCCTTACAATAGAACCATTCAGTGAAATCCAGAGTAATCAATGGATGCAAGAAGGTTTGTGCATAAATCCCCATCTAGTGCCTACTCATCCAATATCCCTAGACAAATTTCTAGCTTGTGGCTTTTATCAGTGAGTAGCCTTGTATCTGAGAGCACTGCATCTAGACCTTAGGATCTAGGGCAATTCCCCAGCACCTGCATCTTATTTCTTTAGTTCACCATAAAGTTTTGAGTCCAAAATGAAAACACAATAATGTTTTCAATTCAAAATCATTTTCTTGCATAATCATGTAGATCTGAACTTAGTTCAGCATCTATACATTTTGATATCTTCAGTTCTTTAATAACCACAGTCCACCATAATTGCATTGGGTGGCATTGGTATTAAACCACTAAACATCACATGATTACCATTCTGTGTTTACAAAAGCTGTTAGCACAGGCAAAATTCTTCATACAATAGCGCCACTCTGTGCAAGCCAGAGTAATCAATGGATGCAAGGTTTGTGCATAAATTACTCTGGCTTGCACTGAATGGCACTATTGTATGGACAGTTTTGCCCCTGTGTTAACAATTTGTGTAAGCATGAAGATTGATGATCATGTGATGCAATATTAGGTATGGCTAGATATCTGAAACACAGATTCTAAATTTAATTGGAGTATGAAAAATTTTTCAAATTTTAACCATTGAGAATTCATTCATATTGTTGACAAGGCAGATAAATGTAGAAATAAAACACAAAATCTTTAATTTAAAAAACTATTTATAAGTAAATAGTTTTAAATAATAAATTACATTCATTCAAGGATTAGACTTTTTTTGGTTCAATTGATTTTATTTTTAAAGCTATTTATGCTATATATGAATATTGAAATATATGTTGATGATTTTAAATGCATTATAGTACAATTAATGAACCAAAAAACAGTATTAAATTACAATCTCTAATTATACTTATTAAAGCATTTCATTGATTATAAAATTCTACTCATATTTTTATTATTGCTAAAAGTATTGAATTTAATAAATAACAGTCTAAGCATCAATAACATCTTGTAGTGCCAATGCGGAGCCATTTTGTTTAGTTTCTTCTTTAATTACTTTGCTCATTAGCCAATGAGTAAGCATGTCTCCTTTACCCTGAAAAACAAAACATATAAAAACTGAGTAACTCTAATTTATATAAATGCAATATTAAGTAAACAAATTCAATTAATTATTACATTTATTTTTATTAAGTAAAAAAAAAACATTTAACCAAACTAATTTATTTAACAAAGGATTCGAACTCAGACTTTCACACGACCCTCAACTCTCCATTTCATCTCATATTGCTGATTCACCTGATCATACACATGTTGAAAAGGTAAATAATCATCAATATATGTATTTCATGCTAAACCAGCAATTATCAGTGGGTCCAGATTACTATCTCCACACATATATACAATCAGTGCTCAGTTTTATATTAAGATAGCCAATCATCATACTTTAATAGACAGGTTTCAAATTACTCCAATCCACAACTCTTCAGCCATCAATTTCATTGAAAATCTGAAGACAGAATTTTCAAAGGCCATGTTACTGCCAAGGTTGTCATCCTACCCATATTGACTGTTAGTCATTCTGACCCCTTGTGTACTGGAGAATAATCCATTTACATACATATGCAAGGGATGGGCAGACCTTTAATGCACTATGTTTAAATATCTAATTTAATACACTGTACAGGCTTACCCACACCTGCACATATATAATGTAATATATAAGGGATTCAAACTCAGATTATCACATGACCATCATCTCTCCAAGTCATCTCATATTGCTGACCCACCTGAACACACACATGTTGAAAAGATAAATAATCACCAATATATGTATTTCATGCTAAACCAGAAACCATCAATTAGTTGGTCCAGATTACTATCTCCAAACATATTTATAATCAGTGCTCAGCTTTATATTAATATAACCAATCTTCATACTTTAATGGACAGGCTTCAAACTACTCCAACCCACAACTCTTCAGCCATCCATTTCATTGAAAATCTGATGATGGAATGTTCAGGAGAGTTGAGGGTCATGTGAAAGTCTGAGTTTGAATCTCTTATATATTACATTATTTATGTGTAGGTGTGTGTAAGCCTGTACAGTGTATTAATTTATTTAACAAAGTAATTTCAACATAATTTAATGAAATGAACAAGAACATAGAAATAACAAGATAAAACAGTCTTTAAATAGCCACTATAAGGCAAAAGCTTATAAAATCGCTCCTCCCCCCCCCCTAAAAAAAGTAAAAACAAATTCCTCATTAATTTTTCCAATGATGCTGCAGTATATCCTAAAAAAATTGGTAATGTTTTCATTAAATCTAAGGAGTCATTTTTTCTTGGAGGTGAAGAAGCTTAACAATAGCAAATCCTCTACACAGTAATATCTAGTGCTAATCTTAGTAATCAATGAATGCAAGAAAAGATTTATAATTCCCTAAACAGGTAAAAGGTGGCTGCTGGAGTGTTGTATTAGATCCTAAGATCTAGATGCAGTGCTATCAGATCACAAGACTCCTCACAGATGAGGCCACAAGTTGGAAAATTAATTTGAGGATATCGGATGAGTAGGTACTAGATAGGGATGTTATGTGCAAACTTTATTGCATTCATTGATTACTAAAGTGTGCACTAGGTAGCATTGCTTTATGGAGTTTTCTAGGGCTATTAACAGCTTGTGTAAGCACAGGAAATGTTGATATTGTCATGTTTTGGTGGTTTAATCCAAAAAGTTTACAAAATATTTTGGGAGGATTTACAAATCTTATATGAGGGTGAATAGCCATTGCATCAATGCTAGATGAGTTGAGCATATTTTTATCAGTCAATCAAAAAATAATATATCAGCATTTACAGCCTAAATTTTTGAACTGCTTTAATAATATAAATTTCACCAGCATTAAAATGCTACTCATATTTTGATACTTATTATCAAAAGAGATTTACAGAAACCAATAAAATTGGTAAATAACCAGATAATGATGTGGTTGTTGCAATCATAAAATACATTAAATAAAAATATCATTAATTTTAAATTTTAGTTATCAATAATAATTGTCTCTATTAGATACAAATTTGGCTTATCAGCTATCATAAATATTGAACAGCTTCATTGTTTAAAAGTTCAATCACTAGATGACAGAATTGGACTGAGCTATGGCAAAGATTATGTTGTGGAAATGGAATGGAGCAGAATATGGGAAAACTTAGACTGGGGAATGGAAAATAAAGTGGCTAACAGGTTTCTCTGGGCATAATTGTTGAGAGATTCTTGACTCCGTTTAAGGAGAAGCTACAGTACATCACATCACATCTTAAGATACATCACCAAGCAAGAGAGATTATCATTTCCTACATATTATTTTGTTTCAAGCTTTTATTGAGCAAATTAAAATAAAGATTTCTGATTTTTGAATCTCTTTGCAACATCCTTGAATAATGCCTTTTACCAGATGATGAGTGGCAGCATCAATTAAAATGTCTGTATAAGACTAATACTAACAATAAGCAAATGTCTGTACAGACAAATCCAAAATATATGTTTCAAACACACATCACACACATATAATACTCTTAACATTATTTATCTATACCCCTTAAAAAACTTCCAATTTTTAAAGTGTCAATATTTATTAAAATATCAACTGATTTCTTGCTAAATGTATATTTCTGTCAATAAATATGATGTCATCAGTAGCTCAGGAAATCAGTTGAACTCCAACAAAAATATCTATTAACTGCACTTCCAAAGTTTAACATGATTTTAAAGATTGAACACAAATTTAATAGCAAATTAATTAAAGTTCTCCTTTGTATTAGCAAAAAAAGCAAGATTACTTTAAATGAGTTTGTTTAATAGATCTGCCATGTTTAGTAACATAAGTTCATTATAAATGAGTTTTTAGTTAAATCACCATAAAATTTGCATTCAAGTTTTAATATCATGTCAAAATTTATATATATTTAATAGAGATTGGGTGGGGTGATTAGTTTGTTGGAATCTCAACTGATTTCCTAAGTTACTGATAATATTAGGTTGATTGCTACAAGCATAAGTCTAATAAGAAATGAAATGAGTTTTCTATCAAATGTTGCTGCTTGAAATATCAGAAATTATTTAAGGGGGTATAGGTGAGTAATATTATCAATGTTACATATTTAGGTAACAGACACACACACATATATATATATTATTAAAAGCCAGTCATCACTTAGCAATCCCAATATCAATAACAATCAACAATTTATAACTGTTGTCAAAGCAATCTCCTTTTAACAATATATATATATATATGAACACACTGGGAAACAAACTTTCTAAATGCTTTTATTATTAAGGCATCAGATTCTTTATCAAACTGTCTAGCACATCTAAAATGAACATTTATGTATGCTTTTCAAATCTTGGGCAGATGACAATTCTGAGAAATGATTTATTCTTGTTGAAACTCAAACACAGATTTACATGCAGGCACTTTCAATATTGTAGCTTAATATTAAACTTCACAAGAAAGAGATCATTTCTGCTCATTTTAAAAACTATAGAGAATTAATAATAGTTTAATGTTGAGTTTGTAATAACAAATATAACCATTCCAGTTATATGTAGCAATTGATACATTTTCCAATTATTGTTATTACATATATATATATGCCAAAAGGGGACCAAAACCCCGAAGCGGGGGGGGGGGGATATATATATGATATATATATATATATATATATATATATATATATATATATATATATATATAATAAAGAATAAAAATGAGAAGGTAATATCCATGTAAATACTTTGCAGAAGTTTTAGGAAAGGCATTTTATAAATTAAAAAGTGAAAGAAATAAAAATGTATGGAGATTATTTAAATAATCTATATTTTGCAAATGATATGATTGCATTACAAATATGTTAGAACTTCAAAAAGTGTCACAAGCTTTATCAGATGAAATCAAGAAATTAGGAGTAAAGATAAATACCAAAAAGATTAATGTTGAATGTAAATATCTTAGTCAGATTACTAATATAAATCTAAACATAGTGTATGAAATTAATTATATAGGGGTAAACAAGGATAAAGTGTTTTTAATATTAAAAGGAAGTATGCTTATGTGTTTGAAAAGGAAGGTTTTTAACTTTTTTATTATTTACTAGTTCTTATATATGGATTTTAGATTTGGAAACTTAACAGAAAAGCAATACTAGGAATCAAATCACACAATGAAGTATAGAAAACTATGTTAGAAATAACAAAAAGGAATTGAAAATAAAATATATGCATGAAAAGATTAAGATATCATTGACATCATCTATGTTTTTTTTCTTTTTAGAATGCTTTTTTTATGACAGTTTTGATTACCCCAACAATCTTCTTCAGAACTTCTACTTATATTTCCAAACAATATTAATATTATATGGATTTGGAAATGCAATAAGAAAGATTAAAAAGAATTAATAAACTGAAATGAAGGTCCTAAAAGACAGTGAAGATCTAGAAGGTGACCATATGTGAAATGGATAATGTTTGCTGAATTAATGTAGGTAATAGAGGCTATGCACTAAAGAAGTTGAATTAAACTTTGAGAGATCATGATTGAAAGTGATGATGAGTTTTAATTTGCTGTCATAATTGGATGTAATTCACAGGAAAATACAATATTTAAATCACTTAAATCTTTATAAGCTTTCTAAAAAATCATAAAAATAATAAAAAACTAAATTGGTTAAATTCCAGCAGTAAACTTAGGCAGCATGTTTCTTAGGTTTGATGATTATTGAGATTAATAATTAAAAAATTTATTTTTTAAGAGTGTTGAATGTATTCTAGAAATTTTTTTGATTATTTTATGAAAATATTTGTGTTACTGCAATAATATTTTGGCAAATGCATTGTTGATTGATCCTAGAGGCAATGGAATCAAACAATTTGATAGATGCATGCTGACATCATTCATTGTTTTAAAAATTTTTTTTTTCTTCTAAACATCATAAATCTAGTACTGCGAATTGTTTGTTTTATATAAGAGGTGTCCAGAGAAAATCTGTAATAGAAAAAAGATATGATTTTGTAATTATGAGTGTTATGAATGATGAAAAATTAATAAAATGTATTAAATATTAATAGTCTGTCTATGTTGATGTTTAATGATTCATAATTTTATATTATATCATTTAAAACCGAAGTAGTATTAAAATAAACTATAGTACTATCATATTTTTACATGTAAAACTTTCCACTAATGAGAGAGAAGCTACTATTTATTGGAAGTATTTTTAAAAGAGTGGATATATCAAAAAAGTAATAATGGTCAGTTATTTAATATTTTTACATTGCAATCATTTATATGTTTTTCATTACAACCAATATGAGTCAGAGTAAACTTTTATGTCAAAAAGTATATTATTGATTAGATTTTTTTTATTATGTTGATATCTGATAGAAATGAAGAAATTACGTAAGTACTAAAGAATTGGACTTTTTAATAAAATAGTTGATATTTCAGTTATGATTTTTTTAAATCAGATTTTCAGCAATTTCTATTCACTCGTATGATACTTGACAGACCTCATTGCATGTAAAAGAACTTATAATTTGATTGTATCTTGGATTATGCCAATAAACATCACATGACCACCACTTCTTCCTCACTGACGAAGGCCACAAGCCAGAAACTAGTCTGGGGATATTGGATGAGTAGGCACTAGATGGGGATTTTATCCACAAGCCTTCTGGCATCCATTGATTACTCTAGCTTGCTGTGTGTGGCAATATGTATAGTGAGTTTTGCCTGTTTTAATCTTGGATTAGAATTAGATTTTTGCTTTAAGTGGGTTAATTGCAATCATTTAGATAAATAAGACAAGTAATGAATTGAAGCAATTTTACATTAATCGTGATTACTTGAATTTTTTGATTATGTGAAACCTTATTTTAAAGTAACAATTATAAAGAATAGTAAAAACTGGACACTCACTAATAAAGACATTACATTAGAGTGTATTCAGTATATTCTGGATTGTTATATCTTAGCTTTTTTATTCTGGAAGTTTTAGCACCAAAATGCACAAAGTTTTGACACTGTAGTTCCAAATTATTAATTTCAATATTTTTAAATATGAAATACCATAAAAAATATTAGCATTTGAAGACTACTTTTTTCTTTAGTGTTTTTAAAATTAAAATTGAGATAAAGCTATCAACTTAAAATTCTAAATATATAAAAGCTATTGTTTACGTTTTAAAATTGTCATGTATGCAAATATTGATCATCAGAGCGTAAGTTAAAACAAAGCTTTTTAGATTAACTTTATTTACATTTTTAACAATAACTATACTATACAAAAATTTACTTTTATTCATTATTCTTAATTAATTATTTTATGAATTTAAGTTCATGGGTTTCCCTGCAGCACACTCCAAGATATGTAAGTTTTACCTTTTCAATCTCCTAACTTTTCAATATCAGGTTATTTAATTTTCTTAATTCCTAACACTTAATATAATTTTACAAACTCTTTTTCAGATAAACATGGTAATAGACTTTTTGCAATTTTTTAATCATATTGATCTTTATCTCCAGCAATCACAGTCTCATTATTAGCATATGATGTAAAGTTCCTATTATCCATAATTGGAATTCCTTCATTCTTACCAATTCTGTAGAATAGAAGTTCAATATGTCTTAGACATTTACAGTCTGATGTGATCTTTTATTTATTTTAGATTTTTTGTCACAAATACTTTTAAATTTTTATCCCAGACGTATTATTTTCATAATAGTTATAATTTGCTATATTTTTTTAATTTTAATAATCCCATAAACAAATGTTGGTTATTAAATATGTAGCACTAGGAATATATAATATTTGTCATGTAATAGACTTTACATGCATATTTTATTAGAATTTTTTACAAGTCACTTTCTGGCAATCATTTTAATATAAACTCTCAGTTAATATTCTTTCACATTAATCTACTAATGAAAATAAATCTTTGTTAGTAGATTGATGCAAGAAAAAGTTATTTGCAGGTTTGTTAAAATGACTTCTAAAACATCTGACTTGAAAAGGGATTCTTACAGTATACACATGTGAAGATTATTACTTCAGAAATATTATTAGATTTTGCTATATTTAAATGTAACACATTTTTTTGAATATCATTTTTATCAAATACATTCCAAAGATCAATACTTTAAATAAATTTGTTCATTAAAATGTTATTCTTGTCAAGCGTTGGCAGCCTAGCAGTTAGCATAACTGTCTTCCATGCAGCTGGCCTGAGCTCGCTTCCCGGTCAATGCTTTGACCTATATATATAAAATGTTATTCTTAGAATCTATCATACTGCTAGTTCTTTATCAGCCAGTGATGGAAGAAAAATTCTCAGTAAATTTCATCTTGAATGGTTATCAAGTTGAGAATGTAAACTAGTTTAAATACCTTGGTAATTTTCTAAATAGAAAGATGGGCTTAGATGTTAAAGTACAATACAGAATCCATATATGCTGCTGCTTTTTAATAAATTAAAAGATGGGGTATTTGGAAATAACTATTTTACCTAATTCATTGTTTGGAAGTAAAACTTGGACATCCTATCATTACAATGTAAAAGTATTAAAAAAATTTCATTTAAGGATATTCTGTAAAATTTTCAAAATACAATGGCGAGATCATGTTCTCTAACTTGCTGGATGGGATGTTATACAGTCCACTAATGTAAAACCACACCTTCATTGGATTGGATATGTAAAATGAATGAACAATGCAAAACTTTATAAAAGGTTATTTTGTGATAAACTTGAGCATGTATTTTGTTGGAGAGGTAGACTTCATCTATGTTATAAGGATGATCTCAAAGCTATTTCAAAACCATGCAATATTGATTGATTCTATTGGGAAGATACGATAGGGAAAAGAATACATTGGATAGTTATAATTAAGATATGTTGATGTATTTCAGGAAGAAAAGTTTTAAGCTGAAGAATTTAAAAGACAGCATGCAAAATATAAGCATGTGAAAAAATGAATCAGCATATTCTATATATGAACGTAATTGTGATTCACAGATTGGTTTATATAGTCTTTGCAAAACTCATTTTTAGAGCAGTTTCTCTTTTCTTTTCTTGGAATTGGCCATATTTATTTATGAATGGCTATTCTATGTATATGTATGTATGCTGTTATAATATGTACACACATACAACTTATGCATATTATACATTTTATTTTTAAATCGTATAGTGATTTAATATTGATTCATAGCAGCTAATAAGAGTGAAATTCAATTAAGAGAGTGACTTTATAAAAGCCGTAATGTTTTTCTATTTTTATTAATTCGGGGTGGTTTTAATATCTATATGGCTTTTAGTAAATTAAGTTGTCAACAAAAGCCAGAGTTATACTTAAAAGATGAAGTTATTTGATAATGTTTAACACAATGTTTTATTCTAACATGTATATGGCTCTCTAGATATTAAAGAATAATTTATTCCAGTCTACGTTGTGTGAAAGTTTTATAAATATTACAAGAGTGAAATTTCTTTTCAATTTTAACTTGATAATATAACCTAATTAACAAACATTAAAAAGCTGTCAGTATTATCTTGAGCTCAATTTCTTTTAGGAGACGACCCCTCACTTTTCAATAGCCCTCGATAGGCAAACAAGTCATTATTATTCATTAAGCATGGAAAACAGTTTGCTGAAGTAGAGTCTCTTTGATTCCCATTAATCTTCATAAATGAATCTATGCAATGGCCATGTTGATCATTGCCTGTGATTTGCAGGTAGTATTGTCAGTTTCCGTATAGGGTCAGCAACTCGCTTCTCATACAAACGTCGAGTGTAATAAAGCTTTGAAGAATTAGTTGTCATAGCGAAATGAAACTGATAAGAGCTACTATTCAAATGAGGATATTAGAATAAATGAATCATTTACTGATTGACGGGCATTTTACTGGTATTAAACAGTTCGATTGTACTGCAGTCTGAGCTTCAGTGTATCAGTTCTCCAACAGAGGGTCATGTATATCTCCTATTTACAAAGTTTCAACACTTGTACGTCTTTTTATCGCTGGGTAAGAATTGATGTGGAAAATTATTCCAAATACTGTGTAATTATGGTTTCTATTTTTTTTTAGTCCTATTACAGATTTTGAAGAAGCGTATAAAATTGAAAAAAAAGCAATAATTTATACAAGTTTAATCGAAGTTATTTAAATTAATTAATTCACGATTATTTTCCTAGCAAATGAATCGGAGAAAACTGATTATATTAAAAAAATCATTTTATTTAAATTCATGAAGAAATTTGAGTATTATTTTATGTAAATAATTTGATACAATAATGTAAAAAATATATATTTAAATTAATAAAGCTTTTATAATTTTAATAGAATAATTAAAAAAAAAAATCAGCTAATTTTTAATTCAAAATTATTAAAACGTAATATTAGAGCTCAAAAAACACAAGAATTTTAAGCCTGTAATAAAACAAATACGCTTTAGATATTATATATATTAAATTATGAGATTTAGTCAGAGTATCTGCGCAATATAAATAATATTTCGATCAATGAATAACACTTGATCATCATCAAAAAAGTTTACCATTACTTGCACTATCTTAAAACAATATATTTCCAGCATTTAATGCTTTAAAAAGTTGAATCTTTTTTTTTTCAAGTTAAAAAGATATTAATTAAATAAAAAGTTATATATAATTTGACATTTATAAATAAATAAATACGGGAACTTCATCATTTAAATATGATTTTCCTAAATAAGAATTTAGGTACGTAAACGTGTGTTAAACCATTCTCGATTATTTATTTAAGTTATGGATCAAAAATTTATCATACTTGAAAAAATAGCATCATTTTGAGACCAATAGGTAAATTATGTAATAAGTGGAACAACTTCTGAATACTTCTTGCATAGTACACACAACTGAATTAAACTTAAATGCAAGGGTGTCTTGTTTAATAGGAACAATGCATTGGAGGAGAATGAAAAGAAACTTTAATGGAGATTGTAACACCCAGTCAGTTTGGAATCTGGATAAGGTTGTTGTAACAGTAGACAATGGATTCCAGAGATTCTGCTAAGAATTACACAACTTTTTAATTTTGCTACAAGAGACACTATTTGTAAATTGAAGGTTTACCTAATCTACTATAACAGACATGCTCAAGATCAAAATTTGTATAGAATGTTAATGTAGTAATATATATTCTAATTTGATAAAGGATTATGCTTGTTTGGACTAGATTGCTTTTACAAAATAGCGATTTGTACTGACTGACAATAGACGACATGGAAACTCCTAAATGTAAAATTTGATTAAAGATTGTAATAATCACTAGATTTTTAATGATAAAATTAATGTTTCAAATTGTGTAATAGAAAATAATTGTTTAGAAAAAATTTATCCATTAAAATATTGATGTAATTTGATTTTTGAAAGGTTGAATAGAATAATTATAAATATTGGTCTCATTTCCTCAGTAGATAATTGCAAAAACAATAAGTAGAAGATGTGTGAGATTCTAAAGATCAATAGGAAATCAATAAAAGTTTAACAACAAAGGAAATGTAATGAGAAGTGATCTCAAAATAAAGCAGAAAAAGACATGCAATGGCTTATTTCATTTACTTATTCAACAGATAAATGTTGAATCTAGGAGAATACCTATTCTGGATTTAAATAGTTTTGTTAATAACCATCATCAGCTATTCACAAATATTTGTATATATACTAGACATAGATCCATTACTATGTTTGACTGATATTTTGCATGCTGTTTTTTTCATTTCTTCTGACAATAAACTTTCATTTCTGAAATATTTCAGCACTATGGATAATTGTAGTTCTTTAAGATATTATATCTGCTATATTCATGTCATAGCATCGGCAGAGACATGAACCCACAACTGTCTGCAACCAACTACTTGCTTGAAAGGCGGCTGTGATGACCTCTCAGCTAACAATGCTTGACATATCTGCTATATTCTTCTAATGGAAACAATCAACATTTCAAATTTTTTAGAATGCCTTTCATCTAATCTTTAAAATGTAAACAGAATCAGTCTCTCCTACAAAAACCATACACAAGTTCACCATAAAATATTTCTTATAATGTATTGTTTATTTATTTTTCATATTCAATCCTATGAAGATGTGATTTTACAATAGTGAGTCTATAATATCACTTTCATCTAAAATATATTGACTGGGATTGCAATCTTGTCATTGTATTTTAAAAATTTTAAAAAGCATTCTTAAGTTCTAATATTTTTATTTTGCATCAAAAGGATGTCCGAGAATCATGCAGTAGTTTAAATAAAAATATCAGCTATATATAAAGCTAATTTAATTACAGTAGTTATTTCAGTGTGATAAATTGTCAAGCAGTGATTATGGCAATTATTTGATTGAAATGAAATTCCAAAAGCAGCAACAATTATAGTCTAATACTATGCTTCAACATCTGTTTAGTTTCTTAAAAAGCTACCAGGATATTTAAACTGGCTTACATTAACAAATTAAAAAACCACTTAGCTGCTGAACATTTTTCTCCATCATTGGCTGATAAAGAACTTGAGTTTTTTGAATATTATATATTAAACCAAATCTATATATGTTGCATTCAAATCATTAAATGTTTTCTGTAGGTTATCTTTTGAATTGGAAAAAATGGCATATTCATCAGCATACTGCAAATTCAGGGTCCACAAAGATACAACTTCTTGTTTTTGCTTTTAACCAAAAATTTAAAACTCCACTATCAAAACATTACTACATCCTGTTCTCTGATTAAATCATTCCAAAGATCATAATCATAAAAATTACAACCTCAGAATGAATACATGTTCTTCTTTAATACCAGTTCTCATTTCAATTCCTTCATATTTTTTTCATCTGTTTGTAATAATGCTTCTTATTTCATTATGATGAAGTTTATTATATGAATCAACTGCAGTAGATAACCAATTACTTTCCACAGTTCCATATACAATATATAAATCATTATTTTGTTCCTGATACTTTTTTTGCATTTATCTGGCAGCAAAAATCATGCTATAATGCTTCCTAATTCTCTGAAATCACATTAAGTTCCTGGTAATCATCTGTGACTAGAAACAGCCTATTCAAGAAAAATCCTTGAAAGTACCTTTGTTATAGTAAATAATATAAATGTTACATGATAATTACTGAAATTATGTCTTTAATAATTGAAATGAGCAAAAAGTTTTGATTTTGTGACAAATTATTCCATTATATAAATATATAAAATGTGCTAAAACGCATGAACACACAAAGCTGAAGGCAAAAAAATCTTAATACTTAACTACCTCATTTGCATCACTCTTAACCAACCTATTTATTTACAAGATAGCTATGAATATGAGGACCTTGGTCCTCGAAAGTGCTTAGCTACATACTTGGATACATATATTTAGTTTATATCAATCTACAGTATTAAGATTTTTTTGTCTTCAGCTTTCTGTGTTCATGTGTTTTAGTGCATTTTATATATTTATACATTGAAATTGTGTATTTTTTTATTTATAAAAATTAAAACAATGGATGCATCTTTAAGGTTAGATAGCTCAATTTTAAAACTTCATATATTTCTGAAAAAATTCCAATATTTTTGAATGCAACATATCAATTCTAATATTTTACAACTATCTCCAGATATATTTCATCAGTACCTGCAACCTTTAAATTTTTAAGATTACAATAGTTATTTTGATTTCACTAAATTGGACATCTTTATACAATCTAAATATATAGATAAAATAAATAATAATAATAATAAAAGTTGATTCTTCAATTCTTGTATCATTATTCCCGTAATGACCAAAATACTCATTCCACTTGTTTTAAATATCATCGACATTGCATAAGAGAGGGTAATGGATTTAATAGAATTGTATCCTGCATTGTTTATGCAGTAGTAGAATAACAGACACCTGACTTTAAGATCCATAGATTAGGAGTTCTATCACTTCCAGCATTGAAACTTCTTAAGAACTCCTGACCAATGAACTCATTAGATTATTTTATTTTTAATAGGAGCATGATATTTTTGGGGTCTATCTTATTGCTTTCAATGCATTGAAAAGACTTAAAGAAACTATCATAAATGAATGCCAATATGTCCTTGCTTGTCTATTACAGTTTCAATTTACCAATCATTTTTAAAGTTTTATGAGTAAGGTAATTTATCTGAAATGGATGGCTTCAAAGTTGTGAATGGAGGAAGTTTGACAATGGTAAATGAAAAGGTAACAATAATTAAAAATACCAATAACAAGATTTGTTGAATTGTGAAGAGCAAATACTCCTAGTTCACATAATGCTGCTTTAAGTATATCTAACAAGCAAGTTTCTATGAACTTTTAGCAAAAAACAATGGCCACCTATATTAAAAAAGTGGCATAGAATGAAAAGCAATATTTGATAACATGGTAGAGATGAAAAACTTTAATAGATGTAGCTCTTTCATTTTGTAAAAGTGATACATGTAAAGATTTTCTGATCAGTATCTTTTAGTATGATAGTCTTTACAAATATAGTGATCATCTAGAATTTTGCATTGTATTTTTTATGAATGTAATTCTATCCGATATATTATCATTTTACTTTTTATATACAATGAATCCCATTTTATATTCACTTTCAATATCAAGCACATTTTAAATAAAATAATAGCAAATAGTTGTTTAACTAAAATGTTGTCAATACTATAGACATGTGCAATGTATTTAATCAGATTTGGTAATATATGTTTAGTGGGTTTTAAAACCTTCTTTATCTGTGTTGTATATATCTTATTATTTGAAGTATTTTAGAATGAACATGTTCTAATCCTCAAATTAGATACACTGAATCACTGTATAGAATTTGCTCGTATCCCAGATTGTTCACTACGTGTAGGTTGCCAAGGGGATATATATACATATATATATATAATTTTTTACTTCTTCTTTTCCTGTATCTATTATAATATATCATACCATTTACACCTTTTTAGACACTTTATCAATATTGATAAAGTGTCTAAAAAGGTGTAAATGGTATGATATATTGCAAAGCGGATGTAGAGCTACAATTTGCAGGCCATACAAATATTTACTTTTACTTTATGCAAGCCTTCTTTGTATATATTTTATTATTTTGAAGTATTTTAGAATGAAAATATTCTAGTCCTTGAAAAGAGGTTAGCTACAATTTCTGCTAAATCTTTTTTTCTTCCATTTGCTTTTTCTTTCATAATTTTTAATTTTTATTTCTTTGTTCTTTTTATTTTATTTTACTAGGTTACTATAAAGCCTGGTATTCACGAGACTGTCATGCATTCTGTTGTTTATTTGCACTTATAAAAATGATATTTTGTGTTTGTATATTCATATTTAAGTAATGTTTATTTTTTGAACACAAAAATTTTGGATATTGAAAACCCAATAATGAAGGCATGATGAAAGTCTTTTTTGTTATCACATTAGAGACAAAGCCATCAATATAGAGTCACTTTAAACAAATTTTGAACAGCAATTTTATTCACCACATTCTTGTCTTTCTGATAGAAAACCATCAAAACATCACATGAACAATATTTCATATGCTTACACATGCTGTTAGTAAGAGTAATATGTGATGTGATGTATTGTGGCTTCTCCTTAAACGAAGTCAAGAATATCTAAGAAATTATGTCCAGATAAACATGTTAGCCACTTAATTTTCCATTCCCCACTCTAAGTTTTCCCATATTCTGCTCCATCCCATTTCCACAACATAATCTTTGTCAACTCTATAGCCTTAATATCTAATTCCCCCTTATCTTTTCCCAAACCCAGCATAAAAACCAATAATTCACTTTCTGTATAATCACTTTTTTCATATTTATTCTTCCATAACTACAATATACGTACCCTTTCTGTTTTCAAACATTTACATTCATTTAACAAATGCCTAATATTTTCTATTCCTTCCTTATATAATTTACAAAATAAATCACTCATATTTTTCCATTTACATGTATATTCTCTTGTAACTAAAGATCCCATTCAAACCTTAAACAATAAACTACTTTCCTTACTATTATTATATATTAACTCACACCTAATATTCTGTTTATTTCTATATATATTTAAACTCTTTTTATTCTCCATACTATTTCTCCATCTCTCTAACTCCCTATTCTTTATTAATAAATCTATTCTTTTATCCCATTCCTTACTACTATACCACTCAACAATCCTCTTAACACAATCATCCCATCTTTTGTACTAATATACTGATATAAATTCTTTATCCAAGTTTTTTACATACCACATTACCTTTCTCACCCATCTTGTTACCTGCCCTTTACTCATAACCCAATTAAATACTATTTTGGCTATTCTTTTATTATCCATAAACTGCAATCTACCAAACATTTTCATTTTACTTTTTGCATCTCTCATATGAAAACTTGACCATCTCATTTCTCCTTGAATTGCCTCCTTTGCTGTCTATACATCTGCATCCAAAGCATGTCTTCCTACTTCCCTTTGAACTTTTTCTAAATAATCTAATATACCTTTACTAACACATAATGCACCCATTGATTATAAAAGCTTGCACTTGATGGTACTACTGTATGGGGAGTTTGGTAGTCTTTCTGGAATCTCTATTTGGGTATGCCTGTAATCATTACAAATGTTAAATGCCAAGAAGATAGTCCAACATTGATTTGTAACACAAAATATGTCAAGTTGCTATATCTCATGAAATTTTAAAAATATTTGTAATGGTATTAATGTGTAAATCAAAAAGTAATTATAGTAAAAACAATTTTTTTTTCTAAATAAAAATAAGTGGCATATGTGGACTTTTTTTGATGGGAATGTTTCAATAGCTAAAAATAAAACAGCATTTAAAGATGATAACCTATCAAAATATAAAACTATTATAGCTGCTCTTAATGAAATTTATATTCTAGACGAAATAAGTTTACTTAAACAGGTAAAAATTGTGTAATGTCAGTAGATTATTGTGAAGTCTAACCTAATAACATATTTTTGGAATTTCCTAGACAGATTAATAATAAAAAAAATGATATTACAAACTTATTTAAACATGCCCATTTTTATTAGTATGTAATTTGAATATTAAATTCAGAAAGTTCTGAGACAGAAAAGTTTTATTATCAGGTAGTATTGTTATATCAAAACTATTTCCTGTTTTCAGACTTTAATTTATATATTGTTAAAAACAATACATTTTGGCTCAAATTTATTTGAGGTAATGATATTGTCTTTGTGAATTGTTATGGCATACTATTATTGCTGAATGTTTATATGTCACTTGAAATGATTATCATGAACATTTTATTTGACAAAAATGGAATTATATAGATTATGGGACAGTTGGGATCAGAATGTAAAAGAAAGAAATATTATATAAACAGACAAATAAGAGAACCATCAAAGTTTAAATTAATAATTTCATTAATATATATATTTAAAAATACTGTCAAGTGATGTGATTTTATTATTTAGAAACAATTGGCTGGTATCAAATCTAAGTCCATCTACATTTCCATTTTTATCTTTTATTTATTCTTTAAACACTGTTTTGATGTCATGAAAGAAGTCTGGGATGACAAATTGATCATTTGAAGATTTTTTAAGAAAAATGGTGATTTTATCAAAATAATAGTACCCTAACTTAATTTATAAATTCTATGTGTAATCTCTTAGTATTACTTTTCATATACAGGTCTTTTTCTTTTAGTGACATTTTAGTAGTATTTGTTTTTCCAATTTCTAAAAAAGGTTAATTGTAAGTTTTCAAAGTTTCTTTGGATTTCTAATCATAATCATAATATATCTAATATTGATTTACAGAATTTATTGATTTAGAATTTCAAATAACTTCTTTTGATTTTCAATTGACAAATTTATTTTGGAAACTTTTATTATTTTGTCTTTTAAAAATTTTTAAATTTCTTCTTTCTTATTGCCTTTTTAAAAAATTTGGAAAGAGAAGTGGTGGTGGGTGATTTGCTTTGTGGGCTTTAATGCAGCTACATTCAATACAAATCCAATCAAACACTTCAAATAAAAATGAACCGACTGTCTTTGAAATAACAGTAAGTTAATAAAAAAAAGAGAGCTTAAAATAAAAACTTATTGATTTGGATTTTAGTTTTTTTAAATTAAAAACTAAAAAAATAATAGCAATTTGAATGAACTTTTTTTAAAAATAAAAACATTTAAAATCAACAATATGATCAGCAAAGTTTATTTCAAAACTAATTTCTAACAAGTTAAGACAATGGGGTGGGAAAATGTTGTTTCCTTTTTTATCTTTAACTTTTTTAAAATTTACATTGAATTTATAAAAATAAAAGTTTTCCAAAAAAAAAAAAAAAGATCTGTCAATAAAAATTAATACTAATAGATTTTAGATTATATAGTGAATTTATAAATTTAGTAATAGTATTATTATTAGTATAAATCCTAAGTCCAGATTGTAGTTCTCTACTTTCCTCCTCACTTTCAAAAAAAGGAACAAAATTAAAAATTTTTTAAGACCAAAAGAAGACGAATCCAAATTTCCAAAATAATTTTTTTTCAATTGCAATTAAGAAAATCGTTATTAATAATTTGTTAAGCGCATACTCATTACTTAAGTAATATATATCAAGGTTATAACCTTAAGACTATGTGCCTAGATGTGACAGTAGGGACCTCTACAAATCTTAACACAAGATTAACAACTTTAAAAGACAAGAGCAGCCACTCTTATGTTCAACTTATTTTTTAATTATATAGGTGAATCTAAAGCATTTTGATTTGAGAGTGTAAAGCTATTAACTACTTCACTGATTAAGTCCACAATTTCTATACAAACTAACATATGCGAAATCTTTCGATTTACAATGAGTCAGTGTGAAGCTCTTATAATTAGAAATCTTTTAAGACAATTTAAAGTTGTAATTAATAATTTGTTAAATGCATAATCATTACATAAGTAATATATATTAAGACTATAACCTTAAGACTATGTGCCTAGATGCGTCAGTAAAATTTATTTACATTTTGTAATATCAAAAGAAGGCATACCTCCCCTCTATTCATCCATCTTTCTTTTCTCTAAACCTAATAAGAAATTGAAGAGAAATAAAGGCTCACCAAAAACAAAAGATCTGCCAATAAAAACTAATACTAAGAGGTTGTAGATTACCACCACGATAAATTGCCACTTTTGTAAAGAAATTACAATTTCTTGATCAGTCATCCTAGTGTTTAAAACCCAAAGAGAAAATTCAAATTCAGATAACCAATTAGATTGATATTCAGTTGGCCTCATGTTAAAATTTGGATTTTCAATTTTGTCATGTTACTTAAGATAAGAAATTCTTTCTAGAAATGTGAGTTATCAAAATGTCCAAGTTATTATATAAACTAAGTATAAGATTTAAATATAAGAGAACATCAAAATATAATATATCTACTACTTTGAACACTTTTTTGCAATCATTAGGATACTGTAAATCTAGAAGTCAAAATGTTCTCATTTGTGTTTATTGCCAGTTTAAATTAAAACTTTCACTATCAAATCCTTCAGGAAACTATGATGTTTATTTAACAAAGTTGTCTGTAAATTTTTTAAGTACTATTTTCATGAAAATAGGCAATAAAGTTGAAAATAGAAGACATTTCTTATTTAACACCAATTTTCAGTTCAGTTTTTAGTTTTTGCTAAAAAATGTTCAAAGTAGTAGATAAATTATATTTACATAAGATATTGCAGCAAAATAAAGGTTGTGAATTTGGTAATATTTCTGAAGAGTAAATCAACTGATAAGAAAGATTCATGAATTTGCAAATTAGATACAGAATTGCTGATTTTGATTATTTTAAGTTCTTTTTGCTGCATTACAAGTAACATATAGACTTCAAAACAAAAATATAATTATATTAAGTCAGTATAAATGATAATCTTTTATAAGTATGAATATTTTAAACATATAAAGATAATATTTTGATTATCTAATAAAAAATAATATGGGTAGGTAGAAAACATCTTTTAAAGATAGATCCATTTTATTTGGGTAAATTATATTATTCATTAAAATTATATTTGTTTGCAATGTTAAAAATGTAAAGATGAGAAACAAATGGACAACCTGATAAAGACTTAAAATATCATAATGGTATTTTCAAAATATAATAATCCCATTAATATTGTGCCACTTGATTTTATGGATGTTTTTATTTGTATCGTTTTTTTAAAAAATAACAGGGATAAAAACGGCTGCATTAATTACCATGCTGGACTATCATTATTAATTATAATAAAAAACTTTCAAAGAATTTAATTGAACAATTGCTTTCAACCATAGATCATTGGTTACTTGAAACTTTGATGGTTTTAAAAGAGCCAGGAAGCTCTAAAGACAGAAAAGTGCAAATAATATATATTATCAAGAAAAAAAAATTTATATATTACATTTTTAATTTGCCCACAGCATTTGACTTAGTTAATCAAAAAGATTTGCAAACGCTTGAAATTAGATAATTAGCTATTGATGCTTATGCAGAGATTATATGAGAAAATGATTTATTGGCTTGAAGAAAACTCTGTGGCATTTGAACTGAAAATTGGTATTGAATAAGAAATGTCTTCTATTTTCAACCTTTTTGCCCATTTTCATCAAAATAGTATTTGAAAAGTTTACAGACAACTTTACTGAGTAAGCATCATGGTTGCCTGAAGGTGTTTGATAATGAAAGTTTTTAATCCGAACTAAAGCAAAAACGAGAACTTCATTTTGGCTTCTAGACTTACGGTATCCTGATGATTAAGCTCTTCCTACCAACTCGAATGATTTATAATATATTCTTAATGTTTTAAATACAATTTACAAAGATTTGGGATATTTATTAATGTTTAAAGAATGCCAGACTATATCATCCAAAGATGAAAAAAAATTTCAACAAGTTTAGGGCATTTTAACATAGCAATATAACTACTTCATATAAATTAGCTGAAATGTAAAGTTAGTTTTTCTTTAAAACAGGCAAAACTCTCTATTTAGTAGTAGTTTTTCTTTACCAAATTTATAGTATGGAAGTGACATATAGACTCATACCATTGTAATTTAGAATTGTTGAACACTTTTTTATATATTAAAAATGTTTTATAATATATTGAAAATATAATCTTTGTCATTAATTCATCCACAGTATGTTCTCTAGCTTATAAAATATAATGATTTGTAATCACTTATTATAAAAATTATATCTCTAATTAGTTTGAATTTGTGAAGTAAATGAAAGATAACAGATTTTTTAAAGCTTATTTTATGATGGAATTAATCATGGTTATTATAAGCAAAGCAGACCTGTTTCTGTTATGGAAATTTATTTTAAAACACTCTAAGAGGTGTAATATCTATCCCTTTCATTGATACCTTTGGCAAGATTAGAATACAATGGGGGCTTTCAATTAGGAAATTAGTGATACTTAAAAAAAGCATAGAAAAATTTAAAACACAGAAACAAACTAGATATAAGTTTGTGACAAATGCCAATCTCTTTGTAATATAACCATCATATCTTTTAATTTTTAAAAAATTATTTGCCTTTTACTTAATAATCAGAAATATAATTCAAATATAAAAATAAAGACATATTAAAAAAATATAATAATTCCAAAATGTATTTCTGAATAAACCAGCACTCTTCAGATGGCCAGAATTTTGCTTATAACTTATCATCTTTGTTTAGAATTTACCAATATTTGAATACAAGTATAATGTATATACTGAACTTTTAGATGTAATTAGATGGGATTTCAGCACAGACTTTCAAGCTTCCTTCAACTATTCACTCCTCTTATATAACCTATATGCATGGCCACATATATGTGAAAAAAGATAAATGATTTCCAATATACATATTTTATCAGTTCTTCCATATCATCATCTCCCACACATATATAATCAGTGCTCAGTTTATATTGAGTAGCATATTTTCAAACTCAGGCTTCAATCGTCTCCATCTTTCAACTTTTCCACCATCCATATTATTGAAAATCTGATGATCCTAGACCTTGTTAAAGCCAATATTGTCCTATATATGAGAGTCAGCATAACTTAAAGTCAATATGGGTATGACAACAAAATTGGTATCAACAAGGGCTTTGAGTATTCATCATCAAATTTTTAATAATACGAATGACTAAAGAGTTGCAGGATGGAAAAGATTGAAGCCTGTTCATTAAAGTTTGAAGATTTTCTATATTAATATAAAGTAACTGCTGACTGGATCAACTGATGAATGCTGGTTCACAAAATATGTATATTGGATATCATTTAACTTATATAAGAAAAAGTGGATAGCTTAAGGGAACATAGAAGTTTGTGTTTAAATACTTTCTAATTAAATTTACCAATAATAAATAATTAAAATTTTCCATTTATTCATTTGATAATAATGCCTTTCATTATTTATTGCAATGGCAGAGTAGTGATCTCAAGAGCTAAAAATCAATAGATTACATCTTTGCAATTTCCGGTGTTTAGAATGTCATATGACATCATATGCAACAAATTGTTTATTTATTTCATTTCATACATGCAATTCTTTCTGTTATTTACCTCGTTCAAATTTGACGTCTAATTTCAAAATTGGATTTTAATTGACTTTTTCCTTTTACAAAAAAAGAAAAAAGGTAAGTTTTTAACTGTATCAGTTTCAAAGATAATCATGTTTATGACTGGTGGACAACCACAAGTTATGCCAGGTAACATGTCATCTACGATGCCTCCTTCTGAACCTCCTAACATGCAAGCAGCAATGAATTCTGGGAAAATCAATCCTGAAATGATTCAGAATCAAAATGTCCAACCTGTAAATGCAGTCCCTAATATGGCTCCACAACAAGCACCTATGATGGATTATCCACCAATAGTTGTAGTCCAACCATTTATGATGACAAATCAACCATATTGTCCACCAGGATATAATCCTCAATATCCTCAGCACCAGTGTCGTCATTCACAACATCGTTTTCCTGCTCAGTGTCCTCATCATCAGCAACATACTCCATACCAACAGCACAATCAACCACCGATGCCTACTGTTCAATGGTTTAATGGCCCTCCTGTTCAAAGACCATTCTAAAACAAAATCGCATTGTTGCCTAAATGTTTAACTATAATAATATATTTTTAAAAAATCTGTACATGTAAAACTCGAAACTTTTCACAATGCTCTTTGAAAAAAATAATATTTATTAAATTTTTCAGCTTATAAAAAAACAATGTATTTAGATAAATATATTATTGATTATCACAAATCAGTTATTAGGCTAGAGAATATTTAGTAAAAATTAATATACTAATCTTGAATTAAGCTTAATATTTATTTTTAAATATAATACAATAATCTCTAGTCTAATAAATGATTAGTGAGACACATTAATATATTGATTTAAAGTTGTTTTTGCCAAATGAGGCAGTTCAAGAAGCTTGGTGCTTATAGACTGCAATTTTTTTTTTTTTTACAAATAGTCATGGTAAAATTTAGTTGATCAGAATACAACCACACATATAATTTTTAACTGCAAAAGCATTCTATCATATTACAGAACATTCTCATTTCAATACATATTAAAATGAGATTGTTCTGTGATATGATTATAATCCTATCTGTTACATATTCAATACGAAGTAAAAGTTATTTATGTGCTGTTGAAATGAGTAAGCATTATATATATATATATCAAGCCCAAAATGGACAAAATAGGAAACAAAAAGATGATAAATCAGCTATTAGGATTTGTGTTCCATATGTAAAAGAAACTACAGACAGTATTGGATGTATATTAAAATGCTATAATATAGATACAGCATTTTCTACTCATCAAAAGATCAGCAACCCCTCTTGAATCTCATGGTGTTTATCAAATCCCATGTAAAAATTGTAAAGCTTCTTACATAGGTATGATTAATTGTCATAGCAATGTTAGGAGAGATGAGCATGCTAATGCAGTTAAACAACACTCATCATCATCAGCACTCTCACTCCATACTATAGATTCAGGTCATAAAATTGATTTTTCTAGTACCAGGATCATATCCAGATGTGATAATCTTTACCAGGTCAAAATTATAGAAGCCATTGAGATACTTCCAGATTGTATCAATAAGCGAGATGATACATGCAAACCTCCTCCTATTTGGAAAGATTTTTTTAAAAAACATTCTTAAATTTAACATTTTTGCTATTGGTGGAACTTTAACGTTTATTCAATCAATGATTGTAGTGCCTTTACAATTGTCTTTCTACCTTTTATCACCCAGTGAATGACTTGTGGGACCAAGTCAAAATGTCGGAATATCAATATTTAAAATATTTTAACATGGATGAACCCGCAAAATATGTCTTATATATATATATATTCTAACCTATCAAATGAATGGCTTCTATTAAAATAAATGAGCGAATTCAATAAAGAGAATTCGGAAAGCCTAAACGCTTCTATTAAAGATTCGGGTAGCAAACCCTATATTTTTTTTATCTAATATAGCTCGACGTTTGGTTAGTTATATTAATTCAGCTACAGCGATATGCAGTTCAGACAGAGATAGAATAAAAAAAAAATTATCATTAATAAAATAAATTTAAAAAGAAAATTTAGAATAAACTAACATTCTTTCTCTATCCAAAACACATTCTCTGAGCTGTAAGCACTTGCACTGTTCGACAATGATGATGATGATTTCATGTCATTGTTAATATTACTGACTAAAATAAAACATTCATTAATTTGCCAATATGATCTCAATATTTTATTATTATACAATCAGAAGTTTCAATCTCTTAAGCCATGCCACGCTTGTAATGTTGATCATAATTGATCAATTCTTAATGTAAGAGCACTTATAATAATGACACTAATCTCAGGGTTCTCTGTTATTTTTAAAGAAAAATGCTCGGCAGTATTGTGTTGTCGCATATGACTGACATTCTGGTCGGCTATAGGAAACATTTACCTTATTTAAATTCCAGGTGTCTTCATCCACATATCAACTATTATAATATTTAACGAGATGATAACCATATTCAATAACAACGCATAATTTTGAATAATACAGCCATTTTATCCAGAATCTCAGTCGGAATGATGAAAAGACAAGGGTGCTTTTGTGTCCTTCCATTATCCATGACAACACAATAATTTAACTAAGATTTATTACTTAGACACTTCACTTAAATGTGTACGAAATAATGTGCAACCAAAACCCACTAGTTTGGGAATAAAGTGATTTTACACACATATAAAATAAAATATCTTGGTCTGAAGTTTTCAGTTCCATAAATAATTCTTATTAAATTAAACTATACTGAAATATTCTGATCTGCTTACAATTGTCTATCTGGTGTATTGAATTTAAGATTTCATAAATGATTTTGGACTCAAGAAAGTATTGCAAGTATTATGCCAATACACTTTTATTTAGCACACAAGAAAAATGACTCAAGACAACTTGTAACAAGACTATAATTTATTATTAAATTTTAACAAGATTATGAGTTATTATTACAATTTAACAAAACTATCCTTTATGATTAACATAATAAACAAACATATACAATTTATTCGATCCCATATGGATAAAACAAAATATAACTAACATTAATTCGTCTATACTTTTAGACTTGGATTCGAACTACTTCTTCATCTTCTTTTTACATTTATGCAAATTGAATATAACAAATAAATATTATTATCGATACATCAACTCATCCGTTTAGTGTATCTTATATGAACGGTTACTTAACTTTATTAACTAACTATTTGTTTTAAAATACAAATAATCTGATTCTAGGCAATGCGTACAAACGATTTTTATTATCATATCTTTAATTAAATGATAGTTTTTATTTAGATAACTTATTATAATTTATGGGTTATTTATCAGAAGTTACACTTATTATTTTTAATATTTACCTTAATAACAACTGAAGTTGTTATACACACTGTTTTTCTCAGTATAAGTTATATTGTGAGTGCTACTTAATAATTAACCCGAATTAAACCTAGTATTTGAACCCTCCATTGGCAAATAAAAATTTCTAAATCACGCAATTTTAAATTTACTTTCTCCATTGACTTACGTGTGGATTACCAGCACTATTCCGCCGCACAATCCAGACATTGATCATATTTTTACTAAATGGATCTTGAGGAATTAACCTCCAATATACCCGTTATCTTGCCATAACTTTCTAAACAAAACACAATATTCAACACCTTCCGTGGTGGAATTATCTCTATTTTCTCATGAGGAATATGGAATAACACCGAAGGTCTGTAGAGTTAACTACTACATTAAAATAGTTTGGTGGGTCCTTGCCTCTTACTTGGGCATAATAGGAACGCACACCAAATATAATCCTCTCCTGGGATTTTAACGAATGAAATACACTAAATACGATATAAATTACTGATCGTCCTAACTCTGAGAAGCGATCACTTGGGTTATAAACATACCCGAATACTAGATTTATCTATTCCCCTCATGGAAAATAAAGCTTTTGGGGAGATCATTTTCCATCCCACAAAATAGATACATTACAATTATTACTAATGCGAATATTAATCATATACTGATGCTATATCGGGGCAAGACAAGCAAATACACTAATTACACTAAATTTATGTTCCGGGGTATACTTAGATCAACGTCTGAAATCAATGGATATCACAGAATAAAACATAATAATTTTCGCCTTTGCCAAAGAAACATTCAACAAGTAATTGGTAGTATAGTATCTTTAACTAAATTAAGTGAATGCGTTAATAAAGAATAATTGGGAATAAGTTCCGCAATTAACATAGTATAAATTTGTTTCAAACTTTAAATAAGTAATATCCTGTATAGCACTTCTCTTTAATTACTTCTGATAATTTTAACTAGATATTTTACCTATTAAGTATCTAAATTTTTCTACTTTTACGCATCTAACATATAAATTTATACCCATAATTGCATATCATAAGTAAACACATTTTATAAAAAAAAAATTTTTCATGTCAAATATAAATTTAACCTAGAATAATTACATGAAAACATACCTCTCTGATTACAAGGTCATTTAAATATTACTTGACTATACAGCCTTTCACCTGTTGATATAAAAAAAAAATACACATAATTTTACAAATTAGTAAAAAAAAATCATTACTTAACAAGTGCGTATTATCTCACTAGAAAAATGTTTTTCCATTGGGCAATTTATCTAGATGAAGAATTTGATCCATTCGTAGTTCACGAAGCAAATTTAAAATAAGAAACACATTTTATTATTTCATTTCTATAAAAGTTGCCTCCATTCTGGTGCAATTAATAAATTAGGCAAAGAAAAAAAAACAACATAACAGCGTTGGATGTTAATTCTTCCTTGAATTAACTGCTATAATTTTGGGATCCAAGAAAACAATACATATTTTAACATGACGAATATTTGACGATAGACGATCACATATACAATTCTTTTCTTTTTATTATCGGCGATACGTATCATTTTTAGCTAGCTGGCTTATGAATAAAATAATGCGCGAATTTTCCAAAATACTATTATTATAAGGACTGCAGCTGACTTACGTGGATATATAAAATTTTAACGATTCCAATTGATGTATAATATAACATATTATTTTATGGTTATAATTAAGTCACTAATGTTTGTAGTTTTTATTCCTATTCTAGGAATTGTAATTTGTCTTTTATAAGGAATTCTCCGTAAAATGCACACATACAAATTTTCCGGTATTTGCCTTGAGAAAATTTATATATTTTTTTTAAAAAATATACAGCTGCATAAGTAAATATCATTGATCATTAATATTATTTTTAGATAATTTTCAGTGAATAAAACATATTTTAACGTGGGGAACTTACATTATTTTTAAAGCAGACAATTTCCTTTAGAAAGAGCGCGAAATTTTCTAGTTAACTTTCCTTGGCTTTTATAATATGTCTTTAATTATAATTTTCTTTATAAGAAAGATAAAAAGAGGTAAAGTTAACAACTCATTGATTATTTCCTGGAAATTACTTATATTACTTATTTTAAATATAATGACACTTTCCGTGATTGCTGTAGTTAATACGGTCATTTTGTTAGAAGATATTTTTGGTATAAAAGTAAAAGGTAGATGGCCACAGAAAACAGAATATCTTATCAAATAGGATTAGCAACGCATGATATTATTAAAAATTTTCTTGACTTATATTTATTTCTGCAATAAAAAAAATAAAAAAAAATTTGTTACCAAATTTCAGTACTGCTTCCTCCTTGTAAAACTAAAGTCAGACTAAACTTTCTTCAAAATTTGGTGGTCTTCTTTTAGCGACCTCTTACAGAAAAATAATCATTTAATTATAACATAAACAAAAGAAAAGGAAAAAAAAAAAACTTATTACAATTATATTTTTCCGTATAATTTAAATGGATTACCAAGTAAATTGACAAATAATGAAAAATAATAAGTATATTTAATTAACAATGCTTATTAGTGATGTATAATTCTATATACATTATTATCTAAATTAATTTAAAATTTACCAGAAGTTATTGTGCTTTATGACAAGATATTCATCTACTCTCCCTCTACCCATCCAAAATCAATTACTGTTTATGATAGGTGCTTTTATACTATATTAAATTGCTCTTATTGTTAATATTTTAATTAAATTATTCATGCTCTTCTTCAAAATGACATCAAATTACTAAATTTTTTAGTTATTTGCTTAAAACACGTTAAAGTGAGTAAATAGCATATTTTATTAATCACTTAATATTATTATTATTTTACTTTTTTATTTCCTAGAAAAGGATAGCATTGTTTTCCTGTGGAAACGATGCTAAATAAACCAAGTGTCAATAACACTAGGTTACAATATATATATATATATATTAATGAAAACAAGTCATATATCACATGACCTACATAGCTTGCATTAGCAATATGTAATAAATAAAGAGTGTACTAATAGCTCTAAATAAGCTTATTAATTAATTAATTTTTTTTATGATAAATGTCACAAGAGAAAGCATTTGAAATTTTTATCTTGGATTGCCCCCATCCCCAGACTAGTTTTGAACTGTGGCTATATTAAATTTCTAAGCCTACTAATATGTGGAGTAACTGACTTTAGTTCAGACCCAAAGAACTTTTTCAGTTGAAGATCTGAATTTGAAGACATATAGATGTCTGAGAATTTCAGATCTTCTTAATAGTTAAGTATTAGATAAATGCTTAGCTTGAGTTAGAATTCTGAATCTAATGTCCTAGCTCCTCACTGAAGAGAGTCATAGCTTGAAACTGGTCTGGGGACAATCCAAGATAAAGATTTCAAATGCTTTCTCTTGTAACATTTATCATAAAAAAAGCTTGTTTAGAGCTATTAGCATATTCTTTATTTATTATATATATATACATATACTATCCACACATCAATAAGTATGACTATTCCAACTCCTATGCTGATCTGAAAATGAGTTGTGCAATGTTTATACCAACTAATCTATAGAACACAAACATGTCTGCACACCCAACAAGCTGGTTAATTTTTTGATATTTTGCAATTCTGTCTTTTAATATAACAGAAAACTTTTTTTCTGAAATACATCAACACCATCTCTAATTGTAGCTCCCCAACATAATCAATTTTCTGCTATAACCTTCAAATTAAAACAATAAATATCACACTTCTTTATATAAAATTTTAAATTACTTCTTAAGGCAGTTTTATATTTTCATGGACTACTTAATATTTTATTATAACCAAAATCAACTTCACTATAAAACATCCTTTTAGAAAGTCTTGCACTCTAGAAAGTTGTAGAATATATTCATTGGCTTTATAATCTTGTCATAGTATTTTTAAAATTTTATAGAGCATCTTTAAATCAAATTTTTCTAATGCCTTTATATTGTGATGATACAATATCCAAATCTCACATACAGTGAATTAATTAAATGAAATAATAGCTCAAAATATAGCTAACTTAGTTGCTATAGTTATTTTGCTGTGATAAAATATTCTATCTTTTAATTTTCTAAAATCAGAAACAGCATATTAGTGTCTGTCTTGAGTCTCAACATCTAAGTCCACTTTTACCTATATACTTCTGAGGTATTTAAACTGGTTTCCATTTTCAAGATGATAATCATTCAAGCTACAAGTTGCTAAAAAATTTTATTATGCGACTGGCTGATAAAGAACTTTAGTATTTTTTAACATTATTTAATCAACCAACACTTTTATATTAATAATTACAAGTTGAACTATTTCTGTCATCTAATATTAAACATTGAATGTCTAAATGAAACTTTCCAAACACATTCAACTGTTAATAATGTCATATAGATTAGTATACAACACAATGTGTTTGGTAGTATTATTCTACTTTACTTTTCAGGTGTTGCTGACCTGACCAATGATTGTATTAAATGAATGGGAATTGAATATAAACCCTTAGATTTATAAATATTGAATTTGAGATAATTCTCTAATCTTTAATCAACTGAGCTATCTTGCCAAAAGTAATAGTCAGTAGGAATTTTATATACTTGTCTATAAAAATCCTCCTGATTTCTCCACTTTTTTCTTAAGAGCAAGGTTAAGTAATGACTTCCAGACATATCGGTTGACTTATGAATTATTTGTCATTGTCATGTATGGGGTGTGAATTTTCTTCTTTTGTACTTTTTCTTCACTATCGAATATTTTTGTATTTTATCAATTAAATACATGTTCATTAGTATAATATGGTCTGCTACTTTATATGTGTCTGTTTTCTACTTTCTAATCATTAGTTTGTGCTCTTTCAAAATCACCAATATAGATCATCCATCCCCCTGCTACACTTTCATATGATATTCCATAGATGCTGTTTTTGTATTTCAGCATTTCAAGTTTAGATTTTATAGATGTTAGAATTACTTGTTGTGTGGCATGGTTTTGGAAAGCTTGTCTGCTTTTATACTCATTGCATATTTTCTTTAATTTGTCCACTACTTCTGGTATGTATGGATACTCTGCAGTCCCAATAATTGTTTTTTGTTGATGTTTCCTTTTATTCAAACGAAAAAAATAATTATTGGTATTATAGTGTATCCATAACACCACAAATAGCAGACAGACTAAAAGGAAATCTGCAGTGAATATAATAGCAGATCAGTTTTTTAAAGACATACCACACTATGAGGAATTATAACATCTACAAACCCTAAACTATAAATGCCGAAGAACAAAAACTACATCTATGGACTACCATGTAAATGCAAGGGGAGTGGCATATTGGTGAGACCAATTGCCCCATTGAAAAGAGATTAAAAGAGCACAAACAAGTGATTAGAAAAAACCCCAGACATATCTACAATAGAAGACCATGTATGTACCAATAAACATATGTTCAATTGGAAAAATATAAAAATATTGGATAGAGAGGAAAAAGTACAAAAAAGAAAATTCAAAGAAACTGCCTACATATCAATGGTAAACAATCCCATAAATCAATCCAAACATGATAATACAGAATATCTGAAAGCCAGTAATTAATCTTACCTCACCTTTGGAAGAATAACTAGTTGGCTAGAGCTTTACCTTAAATTCAATGTTCATACACATAAGGGTCCAGGATTCGTATGCTAATAATACCATTGGTCAGGCCATTAACAAATATCTGAAGAACAGAGGAAAATAGTACCACTCAAAACATCATGTTATAAACTAACTTGTGTGATATAATTAACAGATGAATGTATTTGGAAAGTTTAAACAAAGTTTAAAATTTTTCTAGTTGAAATAGTGAAATATATAACTAATTTTAAAATGCCTTCATAACATCCTTTAGTTAAACACAAAGGCTTTATATGTTGCCTTCAAAATATTAAGTACATTCTGTAAATCATCTCTTGAACTGAAAAAAAAAAAACAATCATCAGCATACTATGTTTTGGAATCCAAAAAGTTGTTCTTGCTTTTGGTTTTAATTGATCAAATAAAAAATTCCATCATCAAAGATATTGTATTTTGATATGCCTATAAACAGTTTTAATGATAATTGTCATAAAAATTGAAATCAATGTCAGAACAAGCTCCAATTTTCATTCTAAATGACTCAGATTTTTCACGTTTAGTAATAACAGTTCTTCTCATTCTATCAAGTAGAAGCTATAAAACAAAAAAACATTTTGGTGGACAACCAACTAATTCCAAACAATTCCATAAACCTATTTGATTAAATGAATCAATTATCTTGACCAAATCAATAAAAGCAACACATAAATCATTCTGTTTCCAACATCTTTCCTGCATTTGTCAGACAACAAAAAACATATTTATAATGCTTCTTGTTTCTCTAAAATTACACTGAGCCTCTGATAAGCATTATCCATGACTGGAAGCAACCTAGTCAATAAAATCTTTGGAAGTACTTTTGCTGTATGTGGTGAATAATAATGACAATAACAATAATTACTGAAATCTTGTTTATGTTCTTTATTTTTTAATATTGAAACAGTAAAAGCTACAATAAGATAAGCCATACACAACTTCATGGGTCCACATATTACTAAAAAATTTTGATATTTTTGAAACTACATATTACCAATATATTTTAAAATTCCTTCAGATATTTCATCAGAATCTGAAAACTGTTTGAAATTCAAGATGGATAGCTTTGTCTAAATCTAAATGTGTAGATAAAATGGATATCTCATTAAAAGTCATCATCTCAATTCATATATCATTAATCAAAAAATGATCAAAATGTTCTTCCTACATGTAAATATCATTATATAAGAATGCTCTTGCTTAATTTAGCAGGATTATAATATCATTTATCATGTTTACATGTTGTTGTTAGTTCATAAAGAAAAAATTTAGAGTGATCACAATTCATGAATGTCTGTACCATCTTTGCAATTTTAATCAGCCAATCATTTTAAAACTTTCTTGTCAGTCATCAAATTTCTGCTTTCAGATCTCTATATTTATTATGAAGGTCCACATTTAACTAATTATTTTGCCAAGCAGAAAATCCCATATTTTCTTTTAATCAAATTACTTATAATAAAATTGTTGTCAAAAACCAGTCATGATTCCTTAACCCAAAATGATTTTTATTTGAATTTATAAAATTGGATCAGAAATGCAGTGCATGTATTTAGAGAATGGATATGTGGTCACACAAACATGCTATCTCATTGTCATACTTAGTATAGGGATATTACTGATGACATAAGAGGCTCATAATAATTGAACTGGACATTAACTTATGTGATGGAAGAAGGAAAAGAGGGAGACAGTAAAATTGTTTAGATTAAAAATAGTATCTAGCCATTGATGAATCAACATCTTATCATATAAGGCAATATTTATATATTATATATTGTTCATTTTTGATCATGTCTGAAAGTTTTCCACCATTTGCTACTTGTGAAGCTTGATGATAGTTTAAGAACAGCATCCAACATTATACCTAATAATTGTATGTATAATAAGTATGTATTTAATCTTTCATAATTTCAAATAAAACAAATAGCATCTGTTTTGTATAAAATAAAATTATAATCTGTTACTATCTGCAGTAAGTGATATTTAAACATTTGACACAGCTGATGAAGGAAATTACTTTGAGATTATTTTGTAAATCTTATGCTGATATAATTTACTAAATAAGTTACATTAAAAGGCTGAAAACCTCTCATGCTTATTATAATTCTTATCTGACAGCCAATCAGATGTTACAATGGCTGTCTGAATAGCGATCAAACCATAACACATGATAAAGAATTTTACAAGAAAAGGGCAGTCCACCATCTACTTGTTTTTCTATATATCTAAGCCAGTCTGAAGCATTTAGGTTTGAAAGCATGAAGCTTTAAATATCTTCACATTTAACTCACTGAGTCTAAATTACAAACATACAGCGCAAAATCCTATGATTTACTACGCAGTAGTTTTTTAGATGTTATAAATTGCAGTAATGTATATAAATAATATTTATTTTATAAAGTGCAGACAGTTGAAATTAAATTGAAAGGCTGCAAACCTCTCGTGCTTATTATAATTATAATACTTATCTGACAGCCAATTAGATGTTATGATAGCTGTCTGAATAGCGATCAAACCATAAACACATGACAAAAATTTTTACAAGAAAAGGGCAGTCAACCCTCTTCTCTACTTGCTTTTCTATATATCTAAGCCAGTCTGAAGCATAAGTTTATTTAGTTACATAAAAATAAAATACAAATACATTTTGATTAATGTAAAGCAAGTTTAATGGATTTATTCTATATAGATCTATTGAAATACAAATAACTAATAGTAAACATTTCAAAAATTAAAAATGTATATACAGGATATGGAAATAATTGACATTATGGAACAGGGATTAAATTTAATAAATAATAGTTTATATTTTAAATATAAAGATGACTATTGGGATATAAATAAGGGTTGGGTTATGGGATGTGCAATAAGTGGGTTAATGGCATCTGTATTTATAAATGAAATGGAATTACATATTGTCAAAAATAGAATATTAAATAAAGAAATAAAAGTGTATTTTAGATATGTAGATGATATTTTGGTAATAGGAAATAAAAGAGTTATAAAAAATATATATAATGAATTTAATAATAATAGAAATAATATAAAGTTTACGATAAAAGAAATAGATAATAAAATAAAATATTTAGATATAGAAATGAAGATAAACAATAATATGATTGTATTAAATCATTTTATTAAAGAAGATAAAATAAGGAAAATAATTTATAGGGATTCACAACAAGCATGGATGCAAAAGATGGCAGTAATTAAGAATTTTAAAATTAAAAATGTTAGGTATAATACAGATGAAAAAAACTGTTGAAGTACAAAAAGAACAATTTATTAAATTATATTCTAGCTATGGATATAATCCTAGAAATATTAGGAATATATTATATGATAATAAAAATAATATTAGAGGGCATAAAATATTAAATAATATAAATGGATTAAAATTACATATACACCTAAAATTTATGATATATTAACTAAAAATAAAAATTATATGGATAAAAATATAAAAATAGGATGGTCTAATAGTAAAAATCTAGATATATTAATAGAAAATTATAAAATTAAAGATGATATAAAATATATAAAGGGAACAGTATATAAAATTACTTGCAGGATATGTAAAATGGTTTACTATGGACAAACATCATAACAAATAGAACAAAGGGCAAAAGAACATAATAGTGCTATTGAAAGGAGGGACGATAGATCTGCATTATATGTTCATTATTTAAAATTTGGACATAAAATAGATTGTATTAAAAACATAAAACCATTAAATTATATAAAGGAAATAAATAGAAGAAAAATATATGAAACAAATTATATAAAATATAATATAAATACATGTATGAACATTTACAAAAAGTCAATTGATTTAACAAATGATTGAGTAATGGATAAAGAATCGAAAGTAATATAAAGGGAGATATATAAATAAATTGATAGAAATAATGAATTATAGGAAATGTCGATAGATGTCGCTATGTACGTAATATACGTGTTGATATTAGTAAGAGATATTGAAAAGGGTAAAAAAAAATAATTTAGTATTACCAAAAAAGGCTTTTATATATATAATTATTATGTGATGTATTTATAAGTTGTTGTTATAATATAATAAAGATTTATATTACATTATATTTTATTGATTTCACTATTAGAACATTTTCTTAATTTTCATTTTTTTGTACAGCTTGATGTTATACATATATTTTGTGATTTTTCAAGAAGCAAATTATTTTATCTATTTTGTTATTTGGTAATCAGCTAACTTTCCATAGAATGAATAGTTCTTGGATTATAATTGATCCTTAATAATCTTAGATATAAAAAATAGAAATTCATATAACATTATAATTCTAGGCAAAAAAAAAACCCAACAAAATTGTACTAAAATTCTTCCACAACCACGGTTTCATCTATTAACAAATAGACCTTTTCAAGTGAAATTTAATTAAACATACCACATATATATACAAAACAAAATAGCATTCCCATCATTCATTTCAAAAACCAACTTCCTTTAACATCAAAGGATAACTTCATGAGATTTTTTATCATCAAAGTTTCTTCTACTCTTCTTTGATAATAAAATGTTTTGAATCTGGGGTCATTAATCTCATGAAAACATCCTTTGATGTTAAAGGAAGTTGGTTTTTGAAGTGAATGATGGGAAGATTAGTTTGTTTTGTATGTATATGTGGTATTATGTTATACCTAGAGCTTGCAAATAAATTAGATCATGTGACATATGACTTGACTTCTTTGTAATAATATATGTGGTATGTTTAATTGAATTTCATCTGAAAAGGTCTATTTGTTACTAGGTGAAACTGTGGTTGTGGAAGAATTTTGGTAAAATTTTATTTTTTTGTCTATTATTGTAATGTTATATGAATTTCTATTTTATTTATAATTACTAGCATAGCATTTAGCAATATTTAATATATATATATATATTAAGCAATTAAATCATCCTACATGATTAAGAAATCCAATACTGCCCTCTGTGAACTAATATATAAATACCATTTTGACCTGGCTATTTTGAAATACGAACTCTAATGTATTTATATATTAGTTCACAGAGGGCAGTACTGGATTTCTTAATCATGTGGGATGATTTAATTGCTTAATATTTGTATATTTATTTCAGTATAGCATTATGCACTGGGATATATATATATATAGTATTTCCATAATTGCACATAAAAATTTGTCAAGTTAGGAATTGGTATTTAGAAATTCAGATAAATGATAAAAAAAGAGAAATTTCTATGTATTTTTTAATAAAGGTAATAAGGGATGATTTTAATATCTGGCTACATTTTTATTTTGAAGGAATTAGCCCTTTTTTAAATTATTGGAAAAAGAATAAAAATTCTTATCACAGTTCTATAAATTATTTAATTTCTTATTTCACATAGAGCTTAACAAAGAAAATTTTGATAATCTGAGTTCACTTATTACAAATTGCTTCTCTCTAATATAATACATTATATAATTATATTTTATTTTACATATTGATTGCCAAGAATGATAATGGCAATATAGGCAAAAAATGATGGGTGGAATAGTTTCTAAATATCCCACTACATAGTAAAGGTATTTCCAATGTTGAAAGAATTATGAAGAAGGTATTATTCGACTTTGCAATTATTGGGTGATAAAGGTTTTCCTTTCATGTTTCATCATATACTAGAAATAACAAGTTATTCATTTACTGACCAGTATTTAAATGGATGGTTGGCATAATTGATGGTTTCCTGAAACAAAAAATCATAAACTGTTTGTAATTTGAAGATTTTTCAGGTTTATCTCATTTGAAATCCAAACTCCAGATTATTGTCAAAATAGGCAGATATGCTACTATCATATCATAAGACTTTTCATAGATATATATGAAGTGCTTTCAAAAGCTCTTTTTTTAAAATAGTTAATTGGAAGATTAACTCCATTCGATTATATATATATATTAATAATAGTTATGGAATAAGTTAATAAAAGTATTGGCATGAATTGAATTCAGGGTAAAACTGACTTTTAGCAGCCACAACATTTCACCCTCTATTTTTAAAAAACAACTATATTTTTTTCATACTAAGTGTATCTAACTATACTAAGTGTATCTAACTATAAGTAAACTATATCTGACTATAAATGTTTTTACATAAAGGTTAATAATAAAAAAAATAAACTTATATTTTTATGCATAGTTTTGAGCTATGCACACGAGGAAATTCATGAAAACGGTATCATATTTGTGCATACCCCTAAATGCAAATTCCTGCAGGTAGGATGGATGAAAGAAGTACGATTCATTGATCTCCACTATCCGTGATTCGAACTATGTTATTCTTACTATGTAATTGTAAAGTAATAAACAAACTTACATTTTTATGTGCAATTTTGCACTAGGTTATGTGTCAAAACTTATCAAGTATCACAAAAAAAGTCCCTGCTGTCAAAATTATGAACTACTTTTGCCATGTGTAATTTTTGCAGTCAGAATTTCTATCACTTCTTTGGTCCCCCAAAATGAAATTTTAAATGTTGTGGCTGTTCTGGCAGAAAGCTGGAATACATGTTGCCTGTTTGAACAATTTCAAACTCCGGAATAAGAAGTGGGTCATTTTTTCCCCGAAGCCATCTGTCTTTGAACACCATTGTTGATATAATGTTTTGTTGGGTGAATAATTTGCCAATGCACTTTATTGTTCACAAGACAGGTTAGCGAGCGAATGGTCATAGACTGGTATCATTTTTGCTGGGAAGAATGTGTTACATATTTCGACAAAAATCCAGCACTTGTCAGCGGATTTGATGACAACGGTGAACCAGGGATAGTGGAGATCGATGAATCATACTTCTTTCATCCATCCTACCTGCAGGAATTTGCATTTATGGTTATGCATGAACATGACACCGTTTTGTGAATTTCCTCATATGCATAGCTCAAAACTATGCATAAAAATGTAAGTTTATTTTTTTTATTATTAACCTTTACGTAAAAACATTTATAGTCACTTATAGTTTATTTATAGTTAGATATACTTAGTACGAAAAAAATAGTCCAGTTTTTAAAAATAGAGGGCGAAATGTTGTGGCCGCTAAAAGTCTGTTTCACTGAATTCAGCATCAATGTTACTCTTTAAAGAACATATTAATCTTAAATCTATAATGGTGTGAAGTTATGATTTTGATATTATTTAATAACTAATTATAATTAGTATGCATATAGATATATTAAATAGCATCCATACTTTATTTTCATCTCAATTCATATGAGAGATTATACCATAATAATAATAGAACTAGGAAACTAATCAGTAAACAATGAATGATAAAAAATATGTATTTAAAAAAATCAATTAATATTATATATTAATTTTTATTATTTAGAAACAAAACAAAAAGCGATCAGAATTGAGTCTTATACAGTATTATGCATTTGAATATTTTAAAGGAGATTTACAGAGACAACATAAATATATTTTAAAACAGCATTTGATAAATTGCAATATAAGTGAATGTTTTACCTTAATGTTTTACCTATTCTATTTCAAAATGTACAGTGATAGTAATAAATAGACATCGTGTTCAACACATTTCCCGTGGTGACATAATTATTTCACGCGAATACAACAAACGCTATTTTTCTATTTCAAACAATGTTAACCCTCGCATTAACTATTTAAATAATTGTTGAAAAAATAGTTTTGGTATTAAAAAAATAATAAAATATTAATGTAAGAACAGTTAGATGTAATTATAACTAATTATATTTCACTTGTTTAACAAATCAATTTCATTTGATTTTATATGAAAATCCTGTTCAACTTTACTATGCTTATTTCAATTTATTTTGCTTCTCCAATATTTAATTAGATTTCTAAATATATATAAACGTTAACTTGTTCAACACTTTTTGATGAATTAACGCATAATATTTCAAATATTTTCAGTATTATTATTTATTTCCAAGTTTTGGAATAAAACTAAATATGAATTAATTTATTACAGATTTCATTAATCGCATTTTCAATTTCTTTCTTTTCCATTTTTTCTAAAAGCAACTATTTTTTCTAAATAAATATTAAATACAATTAGAGATAATTACAACTCTGTCTTATATCTCTAATTAATCTCTTTTTTTTTGTAAATAAATTTTTGATTTATATTTTATCCCATATATAGATTTTACAACATTTTTTATCTCATGTGCAAATTGTTATAGTTTCTTTCAATTCATGTAGCTCCAGAATTTATTATATTAACAAAAATTTTAAGGATTTCATAATATATAGGATATATGAGCACAGACTTTCACACGACCCACCACTCTCCACTCTATCTCATAACACTGATGATACACTAGAACACATATATGTCGAAAAGATAAATAATCACCAATATATGTGTTTCATGCTAAACCAGCAATCATCAGTTGGTCCAGATTAGCATCTCCACACATATATGCTATAAGTGCTCAGATATATATTAAGATAACCAATCCTCATACTTTAATGGACAGGCTTCAATCTACTCCACACTCCAACTCTTCAACCGTCCATCCAATTGAAAATCTGATGATGGAATGCTCAAAGGGCTTCATAGTGCAATAAAAGCATATATGTTTCTGAATTTCTAACTTTAGTTTGAATCTGAAACTTTTCAACAGATTTGGAATTGTTTTTCAGATAGCTGATCCAAAGTTAATCTTGATAATCATCCAATATTGATCAATAAATAAATATCTAACTATTCTTACATAAAAAGTAAAACAAAGATAAAAAACACTCAAATCCTCATCACTTGAAAATGAAAAAACCTGGTGCAGTCTTCCTTCTTCTGTACTATTCTCTATGAAGATCTGTTAGAGAAGGCTTTGTTTTGCAGTAGATTGTTTAAAGAATGTTTCTTTTTAACCAAGAAAAATAAAAGAAATATTAACCTCTCATCTTATAAATTTTTTTCATTTTTATTCTCCTAATGCTGAGCTATTTTTAAAGTACCTCTATTTAAAACATTTTCAGTTGAAAACTCTTGAGTAATACCTTAACAAAATGGAAAGCATACCTTTACATTTAATTATATAAATCTTTATCAGAATTATAAATTTTAAATATATTAGTTCTTTCAAAAAGTTATAAGACATTACAAATATTAACTAATTTTCTAAAACTCTTTTATATAATCTATTACTTCAAGTTTAAAACAGGCAAAACTATCCATACATATTGCCACTCAGTGCAAGCCAGAATAATCAATGGATGACAGAAGGCAATACATATGAAGAGTTTTGCCTATTTTAATAACAGTTATGAGCAAGCATAAGAAATGGTGATCATGTGATGCTTATTGGCTTAAAACCAAACCTGCCTAATAGGATAGTGGTGGCTATGGTTATTAAAGAACCAAAACACCAAAATGTATAGATACTGAACTGGGTTCAAACCTATGACTATATAATCTAATGAGCTTGGATTGAAAATATTATAGTGTTTTCAATTTAAGACTCATAGTTTTGTAGTTAAGTAGAGATAAAGGTGGCTGCTGGAGACTTGCATTAGATCCTAAGATCTAGGTGCAGTGCTCTCAGATCCAAGGTTTCTCAATGATGAAGTTCACAAGCCAGAAACTAGTCTGGGGATATTGCATGAGCAGGCACTAGATGGGGATTTTATGTACAAGCCTTCTGGCATTCATTGATTACTCTGGCTTGCATTGAGTGGTAATATGTATGGAGAGTTTTGCCTGTTTTAATAAGCATAAGAAATGGTTATCATGTGATGTTTATTGGCTTTCTTCAAGTTTCTCAACTTAATGAGCTTCCATGTAATTCTAAGGCAGTATGTAATTTGCTTATGCCGAATGTTTCTTATATATGTAAATATAGAGATTTGAACTCAGGATTTTTTTAGTCTATTGACTCTTCACTCTATTCCAAGCAACCGATACACCTGACCACACCCATATGAAAAAAGATACATGATTCCCACTATCTGTATTTCATGCAGAACCAGCACTCATCAGATGGTTTTTCAATGAGATGGATGGTTGAATAGTTGGAAGGATGAGAAGATTGAGGAATTACTGTATTAACATAAACTGAGCATTGATTGCATATATGTGTGGGAGATTATGATCTGGACCAACTGATGAGTGCTGGTTCTGTGCAAAATACTTATATTGGGGATCGTGTTTCTTTTTTGCATGTGTGTGATCATGTGTATTGGTTGCTTGAGATAATAGAATGGAGGATGAATAAACTGAAAAATGCTGAGTTCAAATCCCTCTACTTAATGAGTTTCTATTTTTAAATTTCATTGTAATTTTCATTTTTCTTGCTATATCACTATATCATACAATTAATTTATATTGATTATTATTATTATTATTTTTTAAAGAAATATTAAAGATTTAGTTATTATGAGCATTTTTTTTTCTCATTAGTTCTATTTTCTTTGTAATAATGTTTAATTCATTATTTGAGTAACTTGAATTTACCAACATATATATATATATATTTCATATGTCAAATGCGTTGACCGGAAAGCGAACCCGGGCCAGCTTCTAACCGCTAGGTCACCAACGCTTGACAACATATATTTTTTCAATCAAAACAATCGTTTTTTTTTTTTAATTCTATATTCAAATTAAATTCTTTTTTTTTTTTTTCAAATACTTTAATTGAAATTTCTCTTTTAGCCTTAAAGCTAAAAGTTAAAATATGGTTAACTTTTTAGCACTTATACTTTTTCATTTTTATTAGTCAATAATTTAAAAAAAAATTATTTTTTATTTTCGACCAACCATATGAATGAGTACAATTGTTTACTTTAAATCCATTTTTATTAGTCTCTAGGTTGCATCATAATTTATTTTCTCCTTAATAATAGTTTTAAAAATATCTACCAGTATTTCATTTCAAAACTTTTATTTTGTTTAAAATAATTTTTACTAAATTGAGACTAATTTATTTTAATTCCCGGATGAATATATACAACTTTAACTTGGATCAACCAATAACCTTACTGATATCTATTTTTATCATCCAGGCTTTTTAAATCTAAATAATTATTATTAACTTTTTCCTTTACATTACAAGATTCTTCTTCATCATTTTTAGAGTTCTTTTTTAGTCGAATAATATTTCTGTAGTGTAATTTTCACTTACACCATCAATCTTTAGTACATTGTGGAAGAATGTTATCATAAGAGCAAGTGAAAATGATCTATAATCCCCAAGATGCACATTTCTTGCTAAACCAGCACCCTTCAGTTGGCCCAGATCACAATCTCTTACCCATATCTTTACCATTGTTTCAGTATATTTATATATTTTATCCTGAACTGAATATGAAACATAATTAATTTAATAAACAACTGTATATTTAAATCAAAAATGTATTTCCATCTAGTCAAAAATCAAAATTTTTTAGGGTTGGGATTGACAGATAGAGGGTATGCCAGATGATATGTAAATCACGTGACATTTTTTGAATTATTACAATATCTTGACAAGGTTCAATTTTGAATGAAAGTGATTTAATGGAAATAAATTTTTAATTTAAATGTACAGTTATCTATTAAATTGATTATATTTCATATTCAATTCAGGAGAAAGTATTTAAAAAAGACAACATAATGGTTTGAAAAGAAATACCATCAAGTGAAATATATAGAGAGAGATAGATAAGATATTGCTACAGTTTAATTGATAAATATCAAATATGCTCCCCTCACAACTTTGCCACAAATCATTTAATGAAAGCATATTAATAATTTTTACTAATCATCATTAGACTAGAGATTATCCAATAATAGTTTCTGTAGTGTAATTTTCATTATACCAGTCTGTTGCAAAGTAAGAACTGCTTTTATCCACTTTTAACAATTTGTGGAGGGGTGTAATCATAAACATATAACCAAGGACATGTGAAAAAGATCTATGATCTCCAAGATGAACATTTTGTGCTGAACCAGCACTCATCAGTTGGCCCAGACCACAATCTTTTACACATAGTTTTATAATTAGTCAGAGTGGTCTAATGAATGACTAATAAAAAAATATTAATATACTTTCATTAATGTCAAAATTGTGAGGGCAGCTATTTTAACATTTATCTATACATACTGAACAATGATAAACATATGCGTAAGAGATTGTGGTCTGGACCAACTGATGATTGCTGGTTCAGCATGAAATGTGAAACTTGGGAATCATATATCTTTTTCACATATTTGGTCATATGTTTGTAATTATATCCCTCCCCAAGGGGTTAAAAGTGGATGAAAATCAGTTCCTATTTTGAGTGAGAGCAGTGTAAATAAAAATTACACTACAAAAATATTATTTATTGTTGGATAAGTTCTAGTCTATTGAATGACTAATAAAAATTATTAATATTATTTTTTAATTAATTATTTGTTTATATGTGATATCCAACTTTTATCTTGAATATAATTACAATAATTTTTTTCATCATCTTTCTGTTTGACTATATTCATTGTATCACAACTTTTTTTATTTAAAACAATTTTTAAAATATCATAGAAAATTTTAATATACAATTTTAAAAGTTAATTGGACAGGACCTGAACTCAGACTTTCAAGCTCACTACAGCTATCCACTCCATCTTATACAACTGATACACATGACTATATACATGTAAAAATATAAATGATTTCCAATATAAATATTTCATGCTGAACCAGCATTCATCAGTTAGTCCAGATCAGGGCTTTGATCGTTTCACCCTTGAATTTTCAATAATATCAATGGCTGAAGAATTGGAGGATGGAGAAGATTAAAACTTGTCCATTAATTAAAATTTGAAGATTTTCTATCTTAATATAAACTGAATACTGATTGTATATATGTATGGGAGATGGTGATCTTAATCAACTGTGAGTGTTAGTTCAGTACTAAATATGTATATTGGAGATCGTTAATTTTTTTCACATGTACATGATCATGGGATATCAGTTGTATAAGATGGAGTGGCCTATAATCTACCAAAGATGTGTAGTTGTTAAATTAAAACAAAATTAATAAATTGATTGTTAAATTTAAAACATGGAATAAATTCTGATAAATTTCATTAAGCAGCTTTATTTCAGTTTTTTTAAAACTTATAACATGGGAAGCAATGAGACATTCTAAACAATTCAGCATGTAAATGTGGCACCTTCCTGTCACAAAACATGATGCAATAGAGTAGGATCCCATATCTGTGGAAAATGCTCTATTGCATCATGTTTTGTGACAGGAAAGTCCCACATTTTTGATAGATTATAGGCCCTCAAAACTGTAAATTTATCAAAAATACAGGGTGTCATTTTGGTTTACTGGAAAATTCACAAGTATCAATTTATTATATAGTTTTAATAAGATAAAATAATCGTATGGTTAAATTTTTCCAAGAGATTATATGCCATTTGAACTCTTAAGTGGCAAAATGGGCTCAAAAGCTCAATTCAGCAGATCAAATGTAATATTTTTTATTTTTACTTTAATTAGTTGAAAATCAATACAACAATCTTTAGCTACTGAGCATGACATATAGAAGCATTAGTGTTGAAATAAAATTCTATATTAAAACAAATGATAACAATAGTAACACTGTCTTGCATTGGTGGTTGAGAGGTCAGCACGACTGCCTTGCACTTGCAGGCAATTGCCCGGGTTGCGGGTTCGTGTCCCGGCCGATGCTATGACACTTAAAAAAAACAAAAAAACAATAGTAACACTAACAAAACTACGAACAAAAACAAATTCAATATTTTTTTATATTAAATGTCACTTTTAAAAAAATAATAGTCACTAATATGAAATAAATTTATTAGATTTAAAATATCAGTTTAAGGATCTTAAAAAAGTAAAACTATAAATGGCGAATAATAAAAACATGTCAATAACAAAACTCACCTTCACAAATATTTTTCCTCTTTCTTCTGTTATGAATCCACCATTCTCCTCAAGAGCTAGACGAACTGGATTACTTATATGAATTTTGTAAGCTGTTGCAAAATAATATAAATATCAAACATTAATTGCTTATCCATTTTACTACTACATTCATACACACAAAATGTACATATCATTTTTGAAAAATTTCTATAATCTATGCAATTTTAAATTATTATAATATCTATTTTATTTCCTTATTTATATGTTGGGCTATCTTCACCAATCTAATTGAATTGTTTAATGTTTTTAGAAAAATTCAAAGTGTATTGTTTTTTTTAAGTACATCCAACAGGTCCTTAGTATAAAACCAACATTTAATATGATATTATTATCTTCTCTTCTTCAGATGTTTTTAATATATGTAGAAACAGTTTTGCATAAGAATTAAACCAGTAATCTTTAGATTCATGAACACTAAATCTAAAGTGGTGTTTTAAACAAGTAGCCTATTCTTCCAAAGTCATAATAGGCTAAGTGGTTTGGGTGAATCTAAAGGTTATTAGTTCATTTCCTGTATTAGACTGTTACTGATCAGATCATAACAGCTGAAGTAGAGAGTAGGATAATATCACTTGAAACATAGCATTGTGTGCTATGTATACTATTCCTAAAATTTAAATATATGTGAAAGAGTACAAATAAAGCTTGAAGTTTTTTAAAAAATATTTAACAATTTAATTAAATGATGGAAATGGTCTAACATATGGTTATATATAAATTACTATCATTACAAAACTTCAGACAAATATTAGTTATTTTTATTCAGTTATTTTTGTATTTTTATCATATTAATGTAAAAATCTTTTTTGTCTTCTTCTAATATATAAAGAACTTATGGCTAGTGGATAGTACATTTCTCTATCATGCCAATAATTTAAGGATGAATCAGGATAAGTTTATTTTTTTTACATAGTCAGCCTATAGATAATTCAGCAAATCATCCAATATCAGCTGTTAAATGTATATGCAGTTATTTTTGTTAGATAATAAAATAACACAAGGATGGAAAACTAATCTTTATTTGGCATTTGACTAACCTAATAATACTTTTTTGTTCATTGTTCCTTAAAATTATTAAGAATTTTAAACTTCTCTCTTAATATTATAATAAATAAAATTAAAAGTGTGTAAAGTGCTTGAAAGAGAAGCTATAAAGAGGGCAAAAATATTAAATGCTTAGCGCTTTTGAGGCGGGTTGCCTCATATTCATAGCAATATGAATATGAGGCAACCCGCCTCAAAAGCGCTAAGCATTTATGAATATGAGGCAACCCGCCTCAAAAGCACTAAGCATTTAATATTTTTGCACTCTTTATAGCTTCTCTTTCAAGCGCTTCATACACTTTTAATTTTATTTATTGTTCTTTGAAGAAAAGACTATTGGCATTTTTTGACTATAGTGGACTATTTTTTACCCCTATATTCACACCCAGAAAATGCATAATAAGGTGACAGGTATTCATGCACTTGCCATTCTTATGATTTAGATTTGAATCCAGACCGAGTAAACTTGAATTTTTTTTAAAAATATATATAGAAAAGATTTTTTCAAGTAGCTTGCTCCTAGTCAAATCAAATAAAACAGTTCATTAATAATGTGAGAGATAATTCCAATTTTGTATATTTGTAAATGAAATTTTTCCAAATTACAATGAGAATTTTAATGTTTTTTTTATTAACATTCATGGAAGTTATCAAATATCAATACCATATGAATAATAGCAACCCAAACATATAACGTACTTTATTTTAATAAAGTGTATTCAGTTGATAAAATGAAAGAGAAGATATAAAAATTATTAACATAAAACAAGAAGAATTCAAGCAGTAAATTACAATTAATAAAATAATTTAAAATGAAACTTTATTAGCATCCAGCTTTAAGCTGTAAAATATTTCAAAAATCTATATATTGTTTACTTGAAGATGTAAATTCATAATATATTGGTAATATTCTTATCTAAACATGTTGAGAAAGTATTAAAATTGATTTTGTAAAGTATTATAGTGTCTTTCAAAATTACAGCTGGCATTAATAATAACAATAATCGATTAGAGTAATAGAGAAATCTGATTACATAGTAATTACAAAATTGTACTAAGTTAATGTTTCAATAAAGAGATTTATGTTGATTCTAATATTAAAAAAAGATATAGATTTTTGATCAAAATTTCTAATCTAACAATGTTCTAAAAGTTTTTTGGGATTAAAGAAACTGCACATCTTCTTAACATTGGTAATTATACTAGATTATTCACAGTTTAATTCTTTCATTTAATTAGAAATATATATTCCATGACAAATAAAGACATTTTTTTCAAAATCTTCAGGTATTACTTATTTTTTATAATATTCTCATGAAATTTTAAGACATTTTAAAAATAGAATTACACCAATTGGGAAAAATTTGAAGAATTAAAAGCTAATCCCAACAAAAAATATATTTAAAACTAAAAACAATATTAACTTTAGCTTTCAGAATACATCTTACCTGTTGATGCTATTCATCAGGTAAATGCAAAAATAGTATACATGGACAAAACACTATTAACAATAAAATAAAACATTCATTTTACAAACTTTACCATAAAGCTTTTGTTTTATATTATAACGGTCAGGGAAGTATTGATAGTCATACTGTATCTACCGTACAAGAGTGCCACCAGGCTATTGGAACCTGGAAAATTTATATAGTAGGCAGATACTTATTATTAAGATCCAACTTTATCTTATTAAGACCGTCAGCCCATGCCACTAGCTCATGGAGACGCAGAGATATATTTTTAATACATATATATATATATATATTTAAAAAATAAATAAAATAAACCACTGCCAGTAATAACACACAAAAAACATTTATTAATGCACATATATAAATATTTAAAATTGAGGAATAAAATTTATCTTGCTTAGTTTTAATATTAATTTTAATTTGGTTATTATTTTTTTAAAATTTAAATTATTAAGAAAGTCTGCACAGATAGACAGTTTAATATTTTTACTTTAGAATGTTGAGTATAGATAGGCTACATAGGTTTCTCAGCTAAAACCTTTTCAAAACAATCATTCAATCTCAGACTAAAAGTTCATAGCCAACCCAACACCTGGTTCCAGATATATAGATGCAACCAATGCAATATGAAGATGCTAACATAAAACCATGCTGATAGGAATGTGCAACTGATAGCGAGATATTATTTGTAGAACATGATCCTCATCCACTAGAGGAATGTGCATCGGTCTGGTGAAGGATCATGTATATAAAATAAAAACAAATGCTACGTATGGGAGAGAGTGGTCTATCTGCGGACTTATAGTCCCTATCCATAGAACTAAAAAGGGGTCAATGGTGCAGGAAATATGTCTGCGTCCATTGTAATGCAATGACTACATCTTTGGGTCATGCATTCAATTGGGCTTTGCCCTGAATGCTAAACATGCTTCACATTACATTGATGCAAACACCCATATATCCCTCCACCAGCATCGACCTAAATACAAGACAAATAACCTGAAATTAAACCACTTCAAAATGAACACAAATGATTAAAATATAAAGTTATTGATGGAATTGCAGAGGTAAATTTACAATAAACCCAATGGCACTCATCATAAAGTGCCGCATTGACCCCAATAACTTAAAAGATATACGAATAAATATGTTTGGACACTCAGCATGAGGTGTCATATTTTTCCAATATCTATATATTTTAATCATATGAAAAAAAAAAACTAAACGTTAATGAATCTATGCAGCTATCTACACCCAACTTAAATTTAATACATTTAAATAATTTAGTCAATAAATATTAATAAAAAAAATGGAAATGATTTAATTAAATTAGCAAACTCAAATATATAAAATTTGAAATCTTAATGATAAAGTTCATTTTTAAAAGTTATGTTTAGCAGTTTATTAAGAGTTTGTTAAATATTGACGAAAGTTCTTAATTACTTTTTAAAATTTTATAGTTCATACTTTACAGTAGAGGAGCTCATGGTTCTTTGGGCCAATTCCCATGAAGACTTTATTAGTCATACTTTCATGGAAGCCCGGTCTGTTGTTCATACCGTAGTTAATCCGGAGGCTGACTTAGCTGGTTCAATCCTGAAACTATTTTATTGTAGGACCCATATGATTGGGGTCTACAATAGTGCCATTCATAAATTAACAGTCACTTCATTTGAAATAAGAGAGAGGGTGAAAAGGGTGTCTTTTCACCCTTCTTCTCAAAAAATCAAGCTGGAACTAACTTTTATTGGAAATTTTTTTCTTTTTATTTTAATCCTCAGGATTCACTGAACATGGTTTTCTGTTCCAATGATTTTCATTAAGGTCCAAGCATTGGTTGCTGCTTCTACTGGACATTTTAACTTTTTTATTCTCTTATCTGACTTTTTAATTATATAAGAGCCCCAAAGACTAGTTTGCTTTTCATTTAATTAATCCATTTCCATTTACTGAGATTACATAGGAATCTTTTAACAAAAATATTTTGTCTTTAGATCTTTACTTTTTTTTTTTTATAAAAAAGTATGTTCAAATACTTTTTTTTTTTTAAAAAAAACTTTTAAAATTTTCCATCTGTGCGACAATATATATGTTATGTAACTCTTTTAATTTTGGCTTTCAGTTTTTTTTTCTTTTAAAACAATTTTATTTGAGATTTATTTTGCCCTAAAATAATCAAAAGTAGAAATGAAAAAACCCATTAAGCAATAGATTTAAACTACTTAACATCGCCTAAGTCAGTAATCAGTTTCAAGGCTACTATGATGTTGAGAAACTAATACAACTTGTGAATTAGATAAGTTATCTATCTAAATATCTTTTTTTAAATACGTTCTATGCTTATACTTATGATAACCATACAAAAACATGAAATAATAATCAGTCAATCTTAAAATATATTATCAAGAATGCTATAATAAAACCAGCATTGAATGAAAACAAATGAATCAGACAAATTTCTAATAAATAGTGATATTGATTGCAATATTAATCTTAGAAACTTATCAAAGCTAGAAGAGTTTAAGAGCAATGTGAGTTTTCTTTTTTTTCAATAATCAATTGTATAGTTAATGGTGGGTTAATAACAAATCAGATTTGGAAAAGCAAATCACTTTTCAATGATGGAAATATCATTAGAGATAATAAAGTAATAATGTCTGTATATGAAAAATGTTTCTAAAACAGTTTTATTCAAATTAATTACAAAATTTATTGTATTTTTCCCAATAATATTTTTATTTTTACAAATCTTGTCAATTTTGACTGACTTGCAGTTTATCATAAAAAACTTTTTTTTAAGACAGTTAAAAATGTCTTCCTTTTGTCAAGCGTTGGTGGCCAAGCGGTTAGCACAGCTGCCTTACAAACAACTGTCCCGGGGTTTGCTTCCCGGATGACGCTTTGACACATTAATATATATATATATCTTTTTTTAACAAGACCATTTAAAGTAATTTTAAGATATTGTTAAAGGAAAGTTTTTTTGATAAAGGCTGTATGTCAGTTGAAATTGTTGATGTAAAAATAAAAATATTTTTGAGAAAGTAAATTAATTTCTTAAATTAATTTGAAACATATTACCCAATAAACAAAATGTGAAATGAAATAAAGACATAAAAATATATTGCAGATTTATATTCGATATCTTACACAGCGAGATAAAAAGTTGTTTACATTATCGAAAGCTCACATAACTATATATAAAGATATATAGACTAACCAGAAGCAGCATAGACTATGTGCCACTATGATATCCAGACACAAAATATGTAATTGAGCAAATATTTCAGACCGTTGCACCTATGTTGAAAACTATTACTCATCACAAACAACTTATGAAAGTTTAATATAATTTTAATATCAATCATTGATTCCATTAATTATTTACATCCAATATACCAGTAAAAAAAGATAGTTTAATCATTTCAAATATAATTCCTAAAACCTCAAGCTGGCATGATGAAGTCAAAACTAAAATAACCCACAATAATACAATGTTCTCTACCATTATAATAAAATTATCTGCTTAATGACTTTCCCCATTCTAAAGACAGCACAAATTTTTATTTTAGATAAGACAAATCGACAATCTAAATTCAATGTTTTATTACCATACTTGTTGCTGCATTTGATAAAGTTAATTTTCATTTAAATAAAAATCAATTATATTGCAGATATTGTATCATAGCAAATGAAAGAAATTCATCACGATATCTAAATTTCTGTATTTCTTCTTCATGAATTCATTAAGTCTGCTATAATATAAAAATTGTTTAATCAAAACTATCCTATATTAATAATTTTTTTTTAGTTAATTAATGTGTGAGAGTGGTGTAATGAAAATTACAATACAGAAATATTATTGGATAATCTTTAGTCTAATGATTGACTAATAAAAATTATTAATATACTTTCAATAAATGATTTGTGTTAAAGTTATGAGGGCTGCACATTTGACACATAGTAATTTGTTATTTCTATACAATGAATAGTGATAAAGATATGTTTAAGAAATTGTGGTCTGGGCAAACTGGTGCTGTTTTAGCATGTACATCTTGGGTACTATATATCTTTTTCACATGTCTTTGATCATATGTTTATGATTACATTCCTTCACAAGGTGTTAAAAGTGGATAGAAAACATTCCTTACTTTGTGTGAGAGTGGAGTAATGAAAATTACATTACAAAATTATTATTCAAAACTATCCTATACTTTGTTATTCTATTTGAACTTAAATACTTTAGGTTTACATTTTTTTTAAATATTTTGGACTCACTAGTTTTAAAGACAAAAAATCTCCCAATTACTTCAGCTTCTATATGAACATTTTTACAAAGGCTGTAGCCTCAAGAATATGTTGTAAAAATGCGATAGTAGGGACCTCTACAGGTCTTAACCACAAGCTTACGCTTTATGAAAAGGCTTTTTAAAAATGTGATAAATCATAGAGATATATTGAAGAACTAATGATTCCTTAACTAATTCTCACACAAAAAAAGAAAACAACAAAAATGTAGGCTGATAAATATTAGTGATCTGCTAAGAAAATGTACAGCAAATATTATATTTTGCAGGTGAAAACTTCTTTAACGCACATTCACATATAACTTAGTTAAATCGCTCTTATATAATTTTCAAGAATTTGTAATTATTTTATCAAATCAATTTTATAGTTTATGTGCTAAAATCATTAAATTATTACATGAACTCACTGTAATATGCTTTTAATTTCGAGTGTGATTAAATATATTTTTTAAAAAAATGTTAGAAAAAATATACATTTTTTTAAACAAAGAAATAAAATTGTTTAATAATTAATCTTAACAATAATAAATGTGATATATAAATTGAGGGAGGAAAGGAAATTAAAAAAAAAAATTGACATTTGATGAAAATATAAAAGTACAAACTAAATAATATAAATAAATTGTATTTGCAGACAAATTTTGTTGAGAGAAAAAAGAACAGTAATGATTCATTTCTGACCGTTAATGATTTTATATGAACTGTTTTACAAATCTTACGTCAATCTGCACTGATATATGACTAGTTCATGAGAAGCTTTTCAACATTATCTCTTCTAATCCAAGTCCCTGATTGATTGCTACGTAATGTAAATAATGGGCCTATGACAACATGGAAATTGGTGATATTTTACATGTGTTAGCGACTTTGAGGTCTTAATGTTTTCACTAATCACGACGTAATTACTATACATATAAAATCAATTAATAAGTATAGCATACTTAACGCATGAATTTTTATTTCTACATCTTTTTTAAAAGTAATCCTACTGATAAAGTGTGATTATTGACGAGGGCCGAGTGGATGAACGGTTGAGATAATATCCATGACGTTTAATGAACCTCGAGCTTATCGCGGGTGAAAAAGATTTTATGTTAATTTTGAAAGTGAAATGAATTCATTATAAATGTTTCACATAACTAAATTGTTCTTCAATATTTCTATAACGAATATTTACAAAAGCAGCTCCGACTTTTTTTTTTTCAATATTACGCATTTGTGCTTGTATCTAACATTTAATTAATAAAATAAAAATAAAATGACATAACAATTTACATTAATTAAAAATTTTAAAAAAGTTATTAAAAATTCTCAAGTGTTCAATAAACATTATTTTTATGTAAATATAAGTAAGCTGTTCATTACATAACGCTTAAAATAATGTTAATTATAGTTTTTTTTAATTTTAGTTTCATTTTTGAATATTTTATGGTGTGCCAATACAAAGTAAAAGTATTAAATTACTTAATATTTTGTTGACGCTTATTTGTATTATATTATGAAATATTTTATAGTCAATTTAAATTAAATTGATAAAAAATTAAGTTGAAATAACTGCGATGAAAATTTTATTTTCATAATTTAAGTTATGCACAATGATATTTGACATATACATATTGTGCTTTTTATTTATTTAGCTGATGATTTTTTTTTTTTTAAATAACTTAATTTATAAAAAAGATATCAGTAGATAGATGCATTAGAGTTTTATTTAATTTTTAATTCTGCCACTACAACCATAGATTTGATAATCATTAACTATATGTTTCATGATCTGTGGCATGCCATAACAATATGAAGCAGAAGCAGCTAAATTCCATTGATAAAGTAGATGAGTGCAATAAGCATAGTATTCCTGAATCTGTTTATGATAGTTCTTGTATCATCTAGGAAAAGTAAATGCATCTGACTTTGCTATTAAGATATTGAAAAAATGAATATTTAGTACCTCATGGATTTTTTGAAAAAACTTTTGTTTAAATCCAAAAAGAAGATTTTGATTTGAGATGTGACTTAGGTAGTGAAACATTAAATTGAATTAGTAAGTCTGACAACTTTTTAAATATGTTTTGAAAGGCAATTTCTTTTTTGATAATTGGAGTAGGATCATGGGGGTATTACAAAAATAAACTTGAGTGTGCCAGTAATATTTTACAAGATGAAATTTAAGTATATTTTAAATCAAGAAATGACCACACCATAAATAGAGCATGCTAGTACTAAGTAGTTGTAAAAAAAGATGACTTGGAGCATAACCAGCAAGTGTGCAAGCTAACTTGTCAAAAAATTGTTCCTAAAAAGTTATTTAGATCTAAACTTTAATACATGAGAAAACTTAAGACTGTAGGCCAAAGTTACTTCCAAGTAACATGGTCTAGGCTTGCATTTTAATCTATTACTGTAAGAAATTATATCTATGTTATGAGTTATTTTTGAGGAAAAGTTGAGCATATTGTATTTGTAAAATTAGGCATAAGACTCCAATATTTGAAATGAGTTTTCAAAAATTTTTATTAAGAGATTTTTTTATTTCAGAAAATATTTTTTTGCAGTTATCAGCTTAGATGAATTATTTGTATTTTGTTTCTAAAAGATTATATATAAATATATTAAATAAAATGAAAAAATTGAATCCTGTGTATAACTATCATTTAGATGTTATCAATGAAAAAGTAATAATATTTATATCTGACTAATATAAGTAGCATTTTATGAAAAATTATTTTTTTTACATACAGAAAAAGAAGACTAGTAATTATGAAAAAATAATGCTCACAAACAAACCCATAATCATTGTTATCTTCAAATATGTTAGTTAATTTCAGCATTTTCAATCCATAATTTTTATATATCACTCCATGTGTATCAGTGATATGAGATAGTGTGGATAGTTGAAAGGTGCTTGAAAGTCTGAGTTCAAATCCCCTACATTTATATATCTCTCCAATAATTTTTTATATCTAATCCATACATTTCATATATGATCTTTATTTAGCCATTTTACATTTGGTAGATCCAGTTTATAACTTTAGTTGTTCATTTAAGGTTATTTTTTTCAAAAATGTTTTTTTATATGCATTTTTGCAATATTTTTAATCCAGCACATATTTTTCCACATTTTATCACATGGCTAATAATCTCCAAACTGCCATTGTATTAATTATCCAAGTTTCAAACTGTTAAGCATTTTTATTAAAAACCTTTATTTTTATATAAATAGATATATTTACTTTTAATATGAAGTTATTTTTAACTAAAGCATTTCATATAAATTTAATTAACTTCATTCGCTAGGTCCTTCTACCACCCATCCTCTAATTAAAATGTATAATCAAGATATCTATAATCATTAACCACTTTAATTTTTTTTTTTAGTTTTCTGAAACTATTGAATACTTTAATCTTTTTTCAGAAATTATCTTTAGTTTTATTTTTTAGCTTTGACCCAATAGTACTTGTAATAATTTGAAAATTTATTAAAAAATACAACCCCATTATCTAAAAAATATCACATAATCACCATTTCTTATGCTTGCTCATAACTATTATTAAAACAGGCAAAACTCTCCATAAAGTAGTGTCACTCAGTACAGATAGCATAATCAATGGATGCCAGAGGCTTGTCTATAAAATCCCTATCTATTGCCTACTCATCCAATATCCCCAGACTGGTTTTTGGCTTGTGGCCTTTGTCAGTGAGGAGCTTTGGATCTGAGAGCACTGCGCCTAGATCTTAGGATCTCAAAAATTTCTGACTTGTGGCCATGAGGAGCCTTGGATCTGAAAGATCCTAAGATCTAGGTGCAGTGCTCTCAGATACAAGGCTCCTCACTGATGAAGGCCATAAGCCAGAAACGAATCTGGGGATATTAGATGAGTAGGTGATAGAGATTTTATGCACAAGTCTGGCAGCCATTGACTACTCTGACTTGCACTGAGTGGCACTACTGTATGGAGTTTTGCCTGATTAAATAAATTATGAGCAAACATAAGAAATGGTGATCATGTGATGTTCAGTGGTTTAACACCAATACCGCCTAATAGAATACTGGTGGCTATGGTCATTAAAGAACCAACAGCACCAGTACTGAACTGAATTCAGACCTATATGACTATATAAACTAATGAGCTTAGATTGAAAATATTATTGTTTTCAAATTTTATTCTCATAGTTTTATAGTTAAGTAGAGATAAAAGGTGGCTGCTGGAGGGCTGCATTAGATCCTAAGATCTAGGTGCAGTGCTGTCAGATCTAAGACTCCTCACCGATGAAGGCCACAAGCCAGAAACTAGTCTGGGGATATTGGATGAGTAGGCAATAGATAGGGATTTTATGCACAAGCCTTCTGGCATTCATTGATTACTCTGGCTTGCATTGAATGACACTACTCTATGGAGAGTTTTGCCGCAAGTGATTTAAGTAAATCACTCATTAAACTTGCTTTTCACTTAAAAGTACAACATAAGAGTTATATTTTTTGAAAGATGAGATTACTCTTTTGTCTTTTCTTATTAATTGTAATCTTATTAACATCATGTGGGCAAATTATTGCTTTACATTTGACAATCAATCATTGAAATTTGAAAATATTCTAAATAGTTTTAATTCAACTAAAATGCTTATAGAGAGAAATGACTTTTGAAAAATTTTAAATCTAAATGCTAAATGACAATTCACAGTAATCATCCTTTCTATTGAATATAATCTAAAACCTATCATTTTTCTTTCTTTAATTAATTATAGTTCAAAGTTTCTACTAGATAATTGTAATGACCTTGGTAAATATTTTACACACAACTGCTATACAACTGATAGACCTGTTATTCTCAATGTTTTTTTTTAACCCAATATTTTTTTATCTTTGTAAATATCAATATATTTATTACCTTTTACTAATCATCAAGTTATTATTTAGATATTTTATATGTAACTTATTAAAATATTTTTTATTTTCGTTTGTCTGCTTATTTTGAAATACCTACAACGATTTTAAAATTTCGTAAAGTTTTTCAGTTTTTCAAAGATTTAATTTCATGTCTAATTTTTCATTTAAAATATGTGGCATCTCAATATTATTGTTATTGTATAAACTACTTTGTCTGTTTAATACTTTTAATTCTTCAAATGTTTTATAATATAATTCTTGTCTATACCATCGTTTTTTATTGCCAAAATATTTTTTTTTTCAAAACCAAAATATCAATATTTTTATTCTCTGTTTCAGCAAAATAACTATTAATTTTCTGTTATTTTCATCTAAGTGCAAGTCTTTTTCAAAGTCAGACAACACTTTAAAATAATTTATAATTTGTATCTCAAATATATTGAAATATTTCAGAAGAATAAAAATATCAACTATTATTGTTGTTTTATTTATTTCTAATGTTGTGTTAAAACTTATCTTACATGTTATTATTCAAGAGTGTGATTTATAATGAATCTATAAAACACAACGTCATCATGAAATGAAATACATTCATTAATAAAACAAATACATTTGATCCTAGTGAGTCTATTTCCTATTTGAATTTTTTTCTTGGAAAATAATAATCATAATGTAAAGTTGTATTTTTATATTATGTGTATTGAATGTCTTTAACATTACTTTATTTAAATACTCCAAATACACTCAACTGTTAGTAATAGCACATCGAACAGGTTAGTATATGCACAATGTTTCGAGAGGTATTATTATCCTCTCTTGTTAAGTTGTTGCTGGCCTGACCAGTGACAGTACTAGCATGGAATTTGAACCTGGGTTCTTAGATTCTTGAGTACTAGAACACCATCATCACAAACCTTCAGGAAAACAGTAATGTAAAATTATTTTTGACTAATTTTATTTATATCTTCATAATCCAATTTTGTTCAATAGAACATTATTTTTAAATATTTTCTAATTCCTACTAAAACCTCCAGATTTTAGACTAAAGTGAAATGAAACATGGAATGTTATTATTTAATTATATATATAAAACCATCTAGCCTTGTGAAAAATCAGATTTGTTATCTAAGTAATAATTAAAAGAAATGGCAGTTGAAAGTTTTAAAAAGACTATTTATTAAAGTTTATAATTGTTTATTTATAAGATTTATTTAAACTTCTAGGATATAAAAATCTTTATTTGTTAAAGTCCTGTACTAGCTTTCTTTGTGTACATTAAGATCTTAGACCAGAGTGAAAAGGGAAACACATCTTTTATTTATAGAGTTTGCCTTGATAACAGATAGAAGATTCATGGATTAGATGTGACTAGATTTATAAAACTATATAGTTTTGTGTAAAATAGGATATATAGTTTAATATTTATATTAGAAACCATAGGATACTTTCAATGTAATAGCATCCTACTTATAATTACCAAAATTATAATACATATAGATATAGTATTCTACAACATTTTAAATTATCTTATGTATATTAAAAATGATGACTCTTGTTTTTTAATTCATTTTATAACTAGCTTAGTTATCTCAAAGTTTTTAATATGAGGTCTAATCTATATTGAATGATTTAAAGCACAACTTTCCTTACTTATGGTAAGAAAGATATTGTTAAATAAATAATATGAATATGTCTCAAAACTTATTTTCTTAGTATAGCTATAAAAATTAAAATTTCCAATGTGTAGACATTTTCCTAAAAATTTAAGAATGTGATAAGAATTTTCTAAAATGACAATAGATTTCAGTGACTAGTCAAAATAAGAGTCATAGATCACATGACCCTATTCTCTTAAGCTTGTAAGTTATAAACAATGAGGATTGCCAATTCCTCAACAAGCTTTGTGATAAATGCTTAGCCAGAGCCAGCATTTAAAATATATCTGTCAGGACCCCCCCCCAAACCTCTGACCATGGTTTCATGCTTTGGCACTTCTCAGAGAGGTGCCAGGGTAGGTTCAGACACTAGATATAAAAATATCAACCCAAAGCCAAGCACTTATCTAAAAGTTATCTATTGAGTGGAAAATCTGAAATTTTCAGACACCTACATGTCTTTAAACCCAATTATCCAACTCAAATAGCTATATGGGGCTGATAGATCTTCAGCCACATCATATATTAGTAGTCTTAGCAATATAACATTGCATAAGTCTTAAGGTAGATACCATAAATAGTCAAAATAAGAATCATAGATCACATGACCCTATTCTCTTAAGCTTGTAAGTTATAAACAATGAGGATTGCCAATTCCTCAACAAGCTTTGTGATAAATGCTTAGCCAGAGCCAGCATTTAAAATATCTCTGTCAGGAACCCCCAATCCCCTGACCATGCTTTTGTGCTTTGGCACTCTTCAGAGAGGTGCCAGAGATATTTTAAATGCTGCCTCTGGCTAAGCATTTATCACAAAGCTTGTTGAGAAATTGGCAATCCTCATTGTTTATTTCGATGACTAGTTTGTGGAAATGATATCAAAAATAATATAAGTACATCTATGACTAAAAATTTATTTATGTAAATATCATCATCAAAAATATTTTTTATATTTTTATTGTATATTTTTAATGTAGTTTATCTCCATATTTTGTCAAAAAGTATGTGATGATGACATTTTTGTAGTAATTCTATGTTGAACTATTTCCATGTCTAATGTTAATTATTAAATATCATAACAAAAATTCAAAATGTATTTAAACTTTTCAAATACATTCAACAATTAATAATACCATACAATATATGGCAGTCTTTCAAATAGTATTACTCTCCTATCTTTTTCAGGTATTAATAGCCTTACTAGTGACAGTATTAGCTTAATATTGAATCTAGACCTTTATATTTGGTGAATATTAAATTTAAAATAATGCTATAACCATCTAAGCTATTATGTCAAAGATAAATCAGTAAAAATTTCGGATGCATATCTATGAGTGTCCTGATTTCTCAATTTTTCCTAAGGAGACCATAATGAATGACTTTCAAATATATGAATTATCACACTAGATTGGCTTATGAGGTTATTTCTTATTGTTATATGAGCAGCATCTTTGAATTTTCTTCTTAGTATTTTTATCTCTCTATCTAATATTTTTTGTCTTTTGTTAATCCAACATAGACTCATTAGTACAAATGTGTCTTCTTCTTTAGATAAATCTGGTTTTTTATCATCAGTTTGTACTCTTTTAATGACTTTTTAATTAGGTAACTGGTTTCACCAATATGCATCCTTACATATTTACATTGTATTCCATAAATGTTTATATTTCATGTTTAGGTTTTGAAGAAATTAGATTTTGTCATAGTGACTTTGAAAAGTTTTTTAAATGTTATATTAATTAGATTTCTTTAGCTTGTCTGTTATCACTGGTATATATGGATACACTTAAAGTTGTTTTTTGTCACCTATGTAATGTTTTTTTTTACTGTCAGATGATGGATAACCATTCTTTATAAGAGCTTTCTCTATGTAAATCATTTTTTAAAAATCATTAGTTCTTTTCAATAGTGATAGTATGATCTCCATATTTTACATCATTATTAGATGTATATACTAATTTTTCCTGTATGTGTGAGTTTTCTGAAACTATATATTTGATTTTGCCATAAAGGAGTCTTGTCAGAGAATACCAATTTTTGTTCTCGTTCTTAAAAAAGATATGCTTTTGATGTGTGCTCAGAATATATTTGTAAAAGTATTTCACCATGTGGCAATATAAGAAATATATCATCAATATAGTTAAGGGAGACTTTAAAGGGATATGGAATAGTATTTATGGTTGTGTTTTTAAATCCTTTCATGTAAAAATGTTGCTAATCAAAATGATGATGTTCAACCAATATCCATTACTTAATTTTGTTGGAAAAATTCCACATTTGTATGGAAAATATGTTATTTCTGTGTGAAATGTTAAAATTTTTATTATACTACCAATACAAAGAATTATTATGATTTGCAAGGTACTATTGTCATATAATTTTTTTCTTTACAATAGGCAATGGTTTATTATATGATAAATTTGTGAATAAACTTTTTACATTAAAGCTTACCAACATATTAGGTCTTTCAATTAATCAAGAACATTAAAATTAAAGGAATGACTATACTAGTAAGCTTTGATATAGAAAGTTTTTTCATAAAGAAACCTTGTGAAAAGCATTATAAAATTTAAAGAAAAATTAAATGTTGCTAATGGATTACAAGCCAAATTAGCTTTCCTATTAATATAATAAAAATATTAATAACACTCAGCATAACAATAACATATTTTTAATATAACATGGAATTCTTCCATCAAAATAAGGGATGGCTATGGGCTTACTAATCCCACACCTGATTATCAAGATTTATCTAGACAGACTTAAAATCACATTCATAAATACTACTCCATATCCAACTAAAATCTGGCTTCACTATGCTGATAATATATTTTTTGTATAACCACATGGTAAAGCACTGTTATTAACTTTCTGTACACACATCAATCACATATCCTTTTTAATTAAATTCACAATAGAATGAGAATAAGAATAAAAATTGGAATTCTTAGATATTTTTGTGATAAGATTACCTCATGGCAAAATTAAAACTACAGATTACAGAAAACCATGCACAGAGAAAAAAAACACATACATCTATTCATGACACAAACACAAAATATGATGTCAAAGAATCACTATGGAACAGAGCAAAAAAAGTTCATTCAGAAACTAATGATTTGGAAAAAGAAATTATACAAAATAAACTCTTATGAAGGATGGTTATTCATCAAATGACATTAAAAAAAGCTTAAATAAACAACAACAAGAACAAAATAATTGTTATGGTATTTTACCTGTACATACCAGGAGAAGCAGACAAATTAAAGAAATTCTGTAATCACTTTAACATTCAAACAGCTTTGTAATGCCATATCATAATATGAAGAATTCTAACCTCTACAAAATCTAAACATGAAATGCTGAAAAATAATAACTGCATCTATGAAATAAAATGTTAATGTGGAAGGATACATATTGGTGAAACCAATGATACTATTAAAAACAATTATAAGAAAACAAATCAATTTTAAAAATATAGATGTATCTAAAGTAGCAAACCACATATGTCATCATCATCATCATCAACCATTATCAATCCACTGCAGGATGAAGGTCTCTCAAAGTTCAATCCATCTTTGATCTCAAGCCTATCTTCTTCACATCATTCCTGTACACTGTCTTATTTCATTCTTCCATCTCACATGTTGGAATCCAGTTTAAGATTTTAATTGTCCATATATTATCATCTCTTCTACTTAGGTATATATATATATTTGATTGGAAAAAAATAAAAAAATATTGGACAAAGAGAAAAAGAACAAAGCAAAAAATTCAAAGGAGCAGCTTGTAGGATGATGAATCCTGTAAATAAATTAAGTATATTTGATCAAAGAACATTAAAATTTATTAAAGCATATAATACAAAAATTAAAACAATGATTAATATGTATAAACACAAAATTTTTTTTTTCAAAACATAGAAAACAATTCTGCATAACACGATCACAGATTTCAATTCAACGACTAGATGATTTTAGAATAAGTCAATATGGTTTTATAATTTTTAATTTAATAAAGTTTTCAGATATTAATTACACTATGATAAAAAATTCTCAAGATTAAATTACATCTAGTAATACAAAGAATTTCAGTGAATATCATACATAACATTTTACAAAATGAATGAAATAAAAAATATATGTGCTTAGATGCTGAAAATTATAACAATACTAGAAAACGGTTGTATCTAAACTGCTAGAGTCTGTGCTTTGTAACTTATAGCTTCTAATATTACAAAAAAAAAAAAAGAATTATGTATGCTAAATTTTATTATTAATGATGTAATACATTAATGGAAAGATACATAATATATAATTATAAGAAAATTTAATGGCATTGACATAAACAACAATATTGTTTTTAAAAATGTTTCAATAAAAAATTTCTTATTCTCAGTGCAATTATAAACATTTGAATTAACAAAAGTTTATACTCACTACATGATATAAGTTAAAAAGATATAAGAAAAAAGATTTGGTTTGAATGAATTTAAAATATACCAAACAGCAAAGATAATAATTTGAAACCTAAATTCTATACATAATTTTATAATGATTTGATTTACAATAACATTAAACATGTATGCCCATGACATGTAGTATATTTTAAAATTTATTTTGGCATGAATATATGATCTTGTTATAAAAGTTGGGTATAGTTTATATTTTTAACTTAGACTAGTTTATTGTCTTATAGTTGTATTCATTGATCCAAATAAAATAGCTAGATAAATATAAAATAAAATTCCTTAAAAAGATTAAAGAGTACTCACATAAACATATGGAACTTTTTAAAAAACTAACTAGAAACAAATGGATTAGCCAGGGATATCAAGAATGTTTAAAATCATTGAGAAATTTAAAATTTCTTAATAATGGATGTCAACCATTCATATCCTCAATATAAAACTATCCATATAAATATTGAGAGAATTACGCATCTCAGGTGAGAAATATAAAATCTACCTGTAAAAAAACTCACTAAGATTTTAATTAATAAATATATATAGAGAGTAATTATTACTGTAATTTAGAAAACAACCCTCTGTCATTCTTTGTGCTATGTCCAGATTTTTCAAGCAAGTAAATGGCAATTCAAACAAAGAAAATATATATATAATTAAGAGCATGCTAATAAGCTCTAAATAAGCTTTTTTTAATTTTATGATAAATGCTACTACAAGAGAAAATATTCAAATCATCTTTATCTAATAGTTAGCTGTCAAGAAGAAGATTTGAAAATTTTAGACATCTACATGTCTTTAAAGTCAGTTCTCGAACTGAAAAAATCATATCAATAGGTGCTGTTCAAATGTGTCATCATTTATGTTCATAGAATAGTTTCAACAATGACTTCTTCAGATAATTTTCAAATGCGCATTTCTTTGCCAAGTCACTTAAAACAGTGCCAAAATCTCAGCTTTGCTCCCTCACTTAATGTTTATTATATAAATAAAGGAGTATTATGGTTCAGGGCTAAAAGAATTGCTAGCCATTTGGCTAAATCTGTATAAAATAAACTTTTTGGGTCTTCAGATTCACAAAGTGAATATGTGATCTCAATTATTCTATTATCATTAAAAAGAAGTAAGTGGCAACATTTATAATGTTATTTTTAGTATTATCAACTATGAAGTACTTGTCAACATGCTTTGTTTAGATAGGCGACTCAGAGAAATTTTTAATGTTAAATTCCCTGTTTCCCAATTGTGTCATCACTATAATGATTGACTAATGGCTGAATATCCTTTAATCTATTTTGTTAAAAAAAAATTAACTTTATTTTTATGTGAGTACCAACTTAACCAAATTTACTGTTCTGTGGTCAACCAGTTTTTGAATTGTAGCAATAAGTATGTTAAATCTGGGTTCATCCATCAAATAAGTTGCAATCATAATATCAAAAAATGAATCTAATCAGTTATATAAACCAAGTAAAAAATATCACAGGACATATAAATCTAAAACAAGTATTTAATACATACAGGTTAAATGCTAATTATTCAATAATGATACATATGTGGTACCATATTTAACTTATTATACAATAGTAATAATTTACTTATAGAAGTTTAGTTTTTGCCTGAAGGCTTACTAAAATTATTATCAAGATCAGATGACACTTAAACATAACTGGATCTCACTTGTGATCTTCATTTAAGATGCCATTGGATATATAGAAATGTCCAGGTCCTTTTTTATTTATTTGCTGTTTCTAATTCAACAAGCTCTTGGCTTATTTTTTCTTTTAATGTTTCTCTGGAGTTAGCTTTTTCCAGGACTATCTTTATTTTCTATTTTAAGACTCCTGTTTTAGGAATAACTAATTAATTTCATTAATATTATTTAATCTAATAACATGATTACATATTTTAATTAATCTTTTTTTTTGTTCTTAATTTTATACTGCAATTATCATTTATATATATAAATTATTTTTTTATAATAAACATGAATACTGTGTGCATAGATATCTAACATATGCACATTCTATTATTGTTAATAACTACAGTACATCATCATGGGTAAAAATACTGAAATATTTTTATAAATTTTTTTTTAGTCAGTCTAGATTTGAAGTTATTAGTGAATGATTAATGTGTGAACCAAATATCTTCATTGCACCATATCAAAGGCAAACTTTAAGACAGGCTGTAAGAAAAAATAGTCTGTAAAAATTTGGTTCTTAACATAAACAAATGTTTACTTTATGATCAGATCAATATAAAAATAAACTTGTTGATATGACATACAGTGAGCCAGATTAGCTAAAGCTTATTCAGAAGACTTCTGACAAAAGTTTTGCAGTCAGATTTTCTAAAATATTGCAGTAATATTGCTGAGTTGGTAAATTAACACAGGATCATTGTCACTATAAAAGATTAAACTCTCAAATTATAAACCACTTTGCTCATTTCATTGTAATAACCACACAAAAGGAAAAACTACACGATAAAAAGTTATACTTGAAAACAGAAGTAGTGTTCAACATCTTATATAATATTGGAACTTAACTGTTTCAAATTTATCAGTATCTCTTTACAATTTATTTTCAATTGCCCGAATATTTAAAAATTACTATTTTGTTGTTGAAATTTTATTGAATCAGTTTTTAATATTTTAGAAAAAATTATGTTAAAAAGACACCTTCCCAAATTATAAACTTATTGATTAAAATATTATTATATATAATGTTTGGATTGAATTTTTTTACTATAAGTTTGTACACATTCTTGAAACTCTATTCATACTCTTACACTGAGCAAAGGATAAATATACTAAGATTTAATGTTTTAGTTTAAAATATTAGTTTTTTAAAGACTTTTAAAAAGATAAGAGAATTAAAAATAATGACTATCTTAAGGAATGCAATTTTTTAAAAGGTAAAACATGACATTTATTGATTTAAAGAATTTGAATTGGACTAAAATCTACAAAGCGTGGCAAAGATCTTTGTTGACTATTATTAAGTCTGCGTTTAGTTAGACCGTAGCGTGTTAACTCCCAAACTTACGAACGTGATTGCTTGAAAATGCTCTTAAGCCATTATTACGAGGACAGCTGAACTAAGACAAATGTTCGCACTTAGTCTGAATTGTCAGTTCAATGATTCAAGCTTAGTGCTTTAGACTTCAATTAGCATTATGTATAGCACGTTAAACTACACAATTTTAATATTTTGTTTTAGATTATATATATTTCTAAATTTATAAAGATAAATTTTACGATACACTTTCTACTTTTAAATAAAATAAAATGAGCAAAATACTTTCATCATCTTCATTAATGCTCACTACTATTATTTTGTAGTGCATTTTTTATTTTCTACATTTTATTTTTATATTGCTCAAGAAATTATAAATGAAAATGTATATGAAAGATGATGACCTGGCCCAACTGATGAGTGCTGGTTCAGCACGAAATGCATCTTGGGAGTTATTTGTCTTTTATTGTATCTTTATTTATATGAAATTTTTTATGAAATAAAAAATAATGGAGAAATATGGAAGTTGTCTAATCTATATAAAAAAAGAAGATATTATGCATGAGAGAAAGAGAAACGTAAATAGCCATGTGCGTGTGCTGAAAATCAGATATATTAATCTTTAACTTGGATTAAAGTTTATGTCTGTGTTAGAGAAAATCTTTAGTTTAATAAATGATTAGTAATAATCATTAAATATTTATCAAAAAGTTGATAATGTAAAAGTTGGGAGTGTAGTAAATTGATGCTTGCAGGTTCAACACGTAATGCATTTTGGGGGGTTATTAAAAATGGAGAAATATGGAAGTTGTCTAATCTATAAAAAAAACTTAATTATTTAAATTATATTATTTATATATAACGTTATGCAATATAAAATACTTGATAAATTGACATTTAATATTGCTTGCTTTATAACATTTCACATAAAGTGTAATTATGATTAATATTTCTTTCTTTTTCTATTTAATTATATATGAATATTAAAAATGTAAAATCTCATAGATTTATACATAGCTTTAGCACAAAATAGCAAAATAAATTATAAAAATAGTAGCTATTAATATCCAATTAGCAATAGATAAATTTAAAAATTATTTATTTGCTAAAGCACCAATATATTGTTCAAATAAAAAATTTAAACAAACCACATAAACACACTAAAAAGTAAAAAAAAATAATAATTCAATTTTACAAATAAAAGTAGGGGAGATCTTGTTAAGAAATTTTATCAGTGCTAATCTATTCACCAGATTAATTATAACTAATATTATATAAGAGTTAATACAAGAAGGTGAAAATTCTAACAAATGGATTAACAAATTTCTAAACGTGATTGCACACGTTTTTATTTGTGAAAACGGGAAAAAATTATTTTTTACTTTTTTTTTTATGTGTCAAAGCATCGGCCGGGAAACGCACCCCTGGGACAACTGCTTATAAGGCAGCTGTGCTAACTACTCGGCCACCATCGCTTGACAAAAAAATTATTATTATTATTTTATGTGTCAAAGCATTGGCTGGGAAACGAACCCTGGAACAACTGTTTATAAGGCAGCTGTGCTAACCACTTGGCCACCAACACTTGCCAAAAAAATTATTTTTTACTTTGTAGTGCACATTTTTGTGAATAAAAGTATTTTTTAAATATTTTTTATTTTCTACATTTTATTTTTATATTGTTCAAGAAATTACAAATGAAGAAAGTTTAATTAAAATTTTAATAAAAATGCTAACGGCTTTATTGCTCAGGAGTTCATAAAAAGTTCAAATGCCAGACCTATGAGTTCCAGAATTGATCCTGCCACCCAATCCCAAGTCGGATGTTCAACAAACTGTGCAGGGTACAATTTAATACCAATAGATGGATCAAAAAGAGTACTGAATCCTGTATAAAATTAAACTTTTAATTTTTCATTATTTTTTTATTAAAATCCTTTGTAAACTTTAAAAAAATGTGTTGCCATTGGAAATACATATATATATATGCAACAGTTCATCTAGAATAAAAATTGGGAAGCAGTTGAACATTAAGTTACAATATTTTTCAGATAGATAGGGATGGACAAAAACCAGAGTAGGGGTGATAAAAACATTTAAAAATAGTATAACTAAATAACATCAATAGTAGTTTTACATTTTCTATTTTTAGGATTAGTTTTAGAGTTCCATAATAGATAAATTTTGAATAAAATTGAAAAATGTGTTATGCATCAATGTAAATAATATAAAGATATGTAAAAAAGGGGAGTACTATAAAAAGCATAAAGGGCTTCATAGCATAATGATAAATTAGTAAAATTAAACCATGGGTTTGAATTTGAATCAGATTTATAATTTTTCCAAATACAACCCTGTTAAAAAAATTTTTTTTAGGTAAGGTTTGTCCATATCTAAATCCAATCAAGCATCCAATTATTAGTTTGAGCTAGATTGTAAAATAAAAATGTATTTGATTGTTTCTCTATACTGAGGGATTTTGTATGTAATACTATTTTAAAATCTATGGTTATATACCATTAGTTTTATAAACTGAAGAAAAACAAAGTAAATAAGAGAAAATAAAAACAATGATAGTGCCTTTAGCTAAATGAAAAACAGCAGGACTATTGATGATGTAAAAAAATCTATCAATACAAACTCTTTAGAAAGGGAGTATTTTACCTTTAGACTAGTACTATTTTGTACTCTAAATTAAAGAGAATGTGCAAGATAAAATAAAAAAATTTTTTCTCTTTAATCCAAATCATATCACTAGTGCAAAGAATTGAGTAATTTTTTTAAAATCAAATAAAATTCTGACTGATATTTGTAATTTACTCCTACTCTTTTTTTTTTTTTAAATACAAGTTCTTTTTTACTTATGTATTGTGCACTTTAATGTTCTCTGAAATTGTTTTCAGCACTAAATAGTTAAGATATGTTTTTAAATAAAAACTGTATTTGTAATATTAAAGTATCTTTGAATATATTTTTCAATGCAATGCAAGCTAGCTCTTTTAAAATTTCTTATACTATTCTATTTTCAACACCTATATCTGAGTTAAACCACTAAACATCACATGACAACCATCCCTTATGCTAGCACATAACTGTTATTAGACAGGTAAAACTCCATACAGTAGTGCCACCCTGTGCCAACCAGAGTAATCAATGGATGCCAGAAGGCTTGTGTATAAAATCCCCATCTAGTGCCTACTCATCCAATATCCCCAGACTGGTTTCTGTCTTGTGGCCTTCATCAGTGAGGAGCCTTGGATATGAGAGCACTGCATCTAGATCTTAGGATCTAATGCAACCCTCCAGCATATTGGATGAGTAGGCACTAGATGGGGATTTTATGCACAAGCCTTCTGGCATCTATTGATTACTCTGGTTGGCACAGGATGGCATTACTGTATGGAGAGTTTTGCCTGTTCTATACCTGAGTTGTTATTGTATCATCTTTAATACTTTGTAATATATTATGTAATAATTTAGTTTAATAATTAATGTTTCTTTTTTTTTAAAAAAAAGTCCTTTATGAATGAGAGTTGAAAAAAAGGTTTCAGCAAGCTTTAACTTGGATGGTCATAACTTGAGAATGTGAACCAATTTAAATATCACATGATCACTATTTCTTATTCTAGCACATTACTGTTATTAAAACAGGCAAAACTCTCCATACACTAGTGACACTCAGTGCCAACCAGAGTAATCAATGGATATTGGATGGGTAGGCACTCAATAGTGATTTTATGCACAAGCCTTCTGGCATCCATTGATTACTTTGGTTGGCACTGAGTGGTACTACTGTATGGAGAGTTTTGCCTGATTTAATAATTTAATTATCATGTTTATTTTTTAAATAGAAAGGTATTGCTACTTGTAACAAATTAAAAATTATGGTATTCTATAACAATGAAATAACTAAATTTAACTAACTGTAAGCAGGACTATTATTTTGTCTAATTTATTGTGTAAAAGTGAAACTTCATCACCCTACTGATAACAAAAAGCAATGAGAAAAATAATTTAAGATTGTTATTTAAATTCTAAATATATATTGGCAAGATAATCAAACCAATCAATGTATTCTTCAATTTGATGACATAATGCTTTAAAATCCACTAAAATAAAATGACATCTTCATTGAATTGAACATAAAATACAAAAAAATAATAATAATGAACTTAAAATATAGTAAATTTGAGTATGTATAAGAAGACTCCATTTACATTATTAAGATTATGTCAAAGACATTATAAAGAAGTGCAATGGTGATTGTTTTCATTAGGAAGACATAATTAAGGATAGAATACAATGAAGACTTACAATTGGAGGGACAATGAAGATTCAGAAATAGAGATGAAGTCATTCAAAAAGAAAAATTCACTGCAGAAATGAAAAATATCAAATAAATAAAATAATGAATCATGGTATTCTATATGTGAACATATATATTCTTGAATTGCGGGCTCACACTGCCATTTGATGACAACTTTTTATTTAGGTACTTACAACTGCAGATCACTTTCAAATGAAGGAAGATTGCAAGCGTTAGAAGAAGAACTGTCTTATATTAAATGGGACATTATTGGACTTTGTGAAGTTAGAAGAAAAGGTGAAGAAATAATTAATTTAAAAAGTGGACATATACTCTACTATAAAGACACAAATATTGGAAATACAAGTGGAGTAGGATTCATTATAAATAAAAAATGGAAGAATAACATTGTGGAAATTGATGGAGACAGGAGAGGCAAGATTAGTTTTACAACTTAATAGCAGATACCAAATGCAGATAATTCAGATTTATGCCCCAACAAGTTCTCATAGTGATGAAGTTATAGAAGATTTTTATATGGATGTACAAAAGGCATTTGATCAGAGTAAACAACATTTTAAAATTGTTATGGGAGACTTTAATGCTAGAATTGGTAAACAAATGAAAGATGAAAATGCTGTAGGTAATTTTGGTTATGGTAATAGAAATGAGAGAGGACATAGACGTGTGGAGTTTGCAGAAAAAGAAAAACTTTATATCATGAATTTTTTTTTTGAGAAAAAGGTTAAAAGGAAATGGACATGGAAGCATCCAAATGAAGGTACAGCAGAATTAGATTATATTTTGACTAACCAAAAATACATATTTCAAGATTGTAATGTTCTTAATAAATTTAACACAGGAAGTGATCATCGATTAGAAAGATGTAAAATACATGTTTATGCAAAACTAGAGAGACAAAAATTATTGAGAAAAACAATATTTACAGTTGATATTCTTAATTTTCAGAAACATTCTAATGAATTTAAATTAGAACTTACAAATCAGATTCAAGTATTAGTAGATTTTGAACATGATTCAGATTTGAATGACATTAATAGGAAAATAAGCGATACACTTTTAAAAACTGCAACAAAGATAGCTGGTAGAAAAAAGCAGCAATTGACCAATAAAATTTCTACTGAGAGTAGAGAATTTATGAAGAAAAGAAGGAATATGAGGATATACAACAATGATACATTAAAAAAGATTGAATATCTTGAAGAGTTGAAAATGATATAAGAAAGTATAATTGTAAACTAGCAAAGAAAGCTGTAGAAGAGAATAAAAGTCTAAAGAGTGTAAAACAACATTTTGGTATTGGTAGGAAATTTATATCTGCAATAAAAAAAAAAGATGGTATTATTACTAAAAAGAGAGATGACATCATAAAATGTGTAGAAGACTTCTATCAAGAATTATATAGTAATAAAGAACAAGTGCCTTCTATACATATTATATCTTCCGAATTGCCCAGAATTTTGAATGAGAAAGTGAGACATGCAATTAAATTTATGAAGAAAGGGAAGGCTCCAGGTAATGATGGAAATATAATTGATATATTAAAAGAAGCAGGTGAAAAAATAGAAATTTTTTTAGCAAAGTTATATACAAAATGTCTAAATGATAAAGATGTACCAGGTGATTGGAAGAATGCAGTATTAACGTTAGCATTTAAAAAAGGTGATAAAGAAGATATTAGAAATTACAGACCTATCAGTATTTTATCAGTTTTATACAAAATTTTTACTAAGATAATTACAACTCATCTACAGAAAACACTGTATTTCCACCAACCAAGAGAGCAAGCTGGATTTAAAAGTGGTTTTAGTACAATAGATCATATCCAGGTATTGAGAGAAATTACAGAAAGGACAAATGAATATGAGTTGCCATTAAGCTTAGGATTTGTAGACTATGAAAAGGCATTTGATTCTATAAACATTTCTTCAGTGATTAAAGCATTGGATCATCAAGGCGTAGATCCAGGATATTGTCATATTTTAAAGAATATTTATAAAAATGCAACAACAACAATTATGTTACATAGTAATACTAGGAAAGTCACCATTGAAAAGGATGTAAGACAGGGTGACTCAATTTTTCCAGAATTTTACAACAGTGCTGCAAGAAGTATTTTCTGGATTAAAATGGGAAGCTAAGGAGTGAAAGTAAATGGAGATTATTTAAATCATTTAGATTTTGCAGATGATGTAGTTGTTTTTGCAAATAATGCTTTGGAGCTACAGGAAATGTTGCAGGAGTTATCAGATGAAAGTAGAAAAGTAGGACTAAAGATAAATGTTAAAAAGTCTAAAGTAATGTTTAATAGATTTTCTCAAAATATGAAAATAAAGACTGATTGTGATGAGTTAGAAGAAGTTAATAGTTACAAATACTTTGGTCAGATTATTAATAGAGATGGAGTATAATGGATGAAATTAATATAATTAACTTGTTTGGAGTGCTTTTGGTAGAAATAACTTGATACTAAAAGGAAATATGCCTATGTGTTTGAAAAGGAAGGTTTTTAATAAATGTGTTTTGCCAGTTCTTACTTATGGATCAGAGACTTGGACACTTAATAGAAGAGCAATTCAGAGACTTCAGACCACTCAAAGAAGTATGGAGAGATGCATGTTGGGAGCAAGAAGAAAGGATCGAAAACACAATGTATGGGTAAGAGAACAAACAGGTGTTACTGACCTCATTGAAAAAATTAAAAGACTGAAGTGGAGTTAGGCTGGACATATTGTTAGAAGAGATGATAACAGATGGACAATTGAAATTTTAAACTGGATTCCAAGAGATTGTAAAAGATCCAGAAAGAGACCACATGTGAGATGGATGGATGAAATAAGAAAGTGTGCAGGGGGGGGGGATGTGGAGAAGAGAAGCTAAAGATAGGAAAAGATGGATTGAACTTGGAGAGACTTTCATTCTGCAGTGGATTGATAATGGTTGATGATGATGATTGTTTAAATTAGTTTGTACAGTTGACACAAACTTATCTCTACTGTATTATTTATTTTTCTCTTGGAAATAAAAAGAAATATACTCTTTTATTGTGACTACTGCTGCCAATGATGTGGTTTTAGTACAACAGTAAAATGATGAACTAAAGAACTGAAATTCAATTTTTTACTTTGGTTTTCAAGCATCACGTGATCTCGCCTCCAACACGATTAACTATTCAAATTTTTCATGACTTTAATAAATTGATGAGCATAAAAATTACACAACTACAATGATTTTTACATTTTTTAAATCTGCTTTTCCATACTGCACGAGTAGTATCTAATAAAGTTGTTAAAAAGATGATTTTATTTTAATTTGAAATTGGCCACTTATTTTTGCCTCATTTTCGTAATCAAATCAACACGATTATATTTTTTTGTACAGATTTATATTTGTTGTAAATGTTTCAGAGAGAAAAACATCCACAATCTTTAGCTCTTAATTATGTCGGTAAAAAATTTTTTTTTTCTTTGTAGCGTATTTTAACAGAAAGAAAAATATTTATCTGAAAAGTCTATTTTTAAAGATAAATTAATGAACTGCTTATTTAATTAGGGATTACTTTACTATTTCTTAGCTATTTAAATGATTTGTTGATCATCTTTTTTTTCATCACCTGGATTAAATATATGTCAACATAAAAACCTTAATCTTTAAGAAATGCGGATCCTTTGTGATTGGTTAATAATTCTGTTTGTATATTCAGAAACCATATGTACAATGGCTTTGTTGTTTCTTTACCAATTCTTTTTTATTCTCTTTTTTATAGGATTCTTCATTGGAAAATTTTTGCATTCAGACAATTTAAATAAAAGTTTTTGTAGTGTATAATTTTTTTCAATTGCGATTCCAATGGATTTTTTTTTATTATTGGTTATGTTAAAATAAATTACTTAGTCTTTTGAGAAAAGAAAAAAGTAATTGTTAGGTTAATCATAATTCTTTAATTGAGGGATTAACTATGTCTAAGATAAGATAAAATCTTTAATTATAGGATCAATCAGTAATTAATTTGCTTATTATTATTATGAAATTTATTGAGTAAAGTATCATCTGGTCACTTAAGAGAATAATAAGCAACAGTTAGTATAAAACCTAAGTCAGCATATTTATAAGAGAACTGGATTGAAGTCACATACATGTGTATAATATTCAATAGCTGAAGCAAGAGGATGGAAGATAAAAAGAGCCAAGTCAAAGGCAACAAAATAATTTCAACAGAAGCATCAAATCTTTCCCCAGTTTGGCTGACTGCCGGATTCCCAAATGATCCTAGCATTGTACATGTTGTCCAACTTTATTATTATTATTATTATTATTATTGATAAACCTGACAATTGCTGATCTGCAAATAATTCAAATAATAATATAATTATTGTGAAATTGATTAGAATTCTGTCATTTAAATTGATTATAATAATATATTTTGTTGATATTACAATTCATTCAGCATATAAATAAATGACTATTGATAATTAATTTTCAGCAGGATATTTAAACATTTTGTATGCATTGTTTTGTGACAATAGTCACTGAGACTGATTTTTACACAAGTTACATATATGTCAATTTGCACAGCTTACAGTGTTTGGCATGGCAGAAATTACATACATAATATAGTAATAAATCTTAATTTTGTTACTATCCACAATCATCACACATAATTGTAGGGGAATTTGGTCTGAATAAAGTGTTGAAATGGTCTCTTTTACCAATCATTTGAAAAAATACTACTTAAAGCCCAGCATTGAGAAAGATAAAAAAAATCTCTTCCCATTCAGAAGGAATATAACAACATTGTCATAATTGCTAACTACAAATATGTTACATAAATTCTATTGTTAGAATTATGATTGCTGTTTTGTATGCTAGGTTAGTGACTAATAATAGCTGTTTGAGAACCTTCCATTAATCATGATGTAAAAGGATTGTTGGAAAAGATCTTCCAAATAGTACCTATACATACAATATTTTTCCAGTTCTTGTAATGCCAAATTGAATTCTTGAATATTTTCATTTTAGTTTTGATGGAAATTGTGAAAATGCAGGCATGCTATATGTTCAATTGACTTTGGATTAAAATAATTAAGAAATAATTCATTTAAATTAAAGTATGCCGATTCTTTCAGTTTTGTAGGCTCACTTAAATGTTTTGCAATTTTTGTTACCTCTTGGCCTGCAAACATAATAGGGTAGAAATTTACTTTACTTTTCATCAATTTATCTTTCCCATTTTCTAGGTGATATTTCCTTTGTTTTAAAAAATTAATATGCTGAAACTCAGATATTGTATCAATCTGAAACTATTTTGATTGGTTAAAAACTGTTCTGATAATAATTGACTCTGAGTCAAAAACAGGCTTATTAAAAATATGGTAAGCAATGAAAGAATATTAGTACCTAAAAACATTTTCATGTTTCATGGAACACAGAAAACCCTGGTGACAAATACCAACTCTGGTTTTACTTAAGAATTGTTTAAAGCTTTAAACATTAATGAAAAATTAAACACATTTATATCCTTCTATAGCACCCAGAATCAAATAAACTAGCTGAAAATTCCATGCACCAGCTCAAACGACTATTAAATAAAACAGATTCTTTACAACCACACAGTGTGTTTTATGTGGCAATGCTACACTAACACTCAACCCATGTAGCATTAATAAGAAAATCACCAGTGAAAAAATTATTAGGATGGAATTTGAGAAACAAATTGCAATTGTTAGTAGCTTTAAAAAAAACCTATAGAAATTATTTAGTGAGCAAAGTAAAAAAATTGCAGTGAGAGAAGACTTTGAGTCAGAGATTTAAATAAAATGAGTACAAAGTGAAATAGTTTAACTCTATAAAGTAAAAATGCACTTATATAGTCAGAAGCAGAAATACAGTTCTATTGTCATATCAATCACAAAGATAAATACATAAATTATCTTTTACTCCTGATTTAAGATCAATTCAGGACTAAATAGAAAAGTAGCAAACATGTATCTAAATTAGATTAAAGAAGAAGTAAATACAGAACTGAATGATAATGAAGCTGAAAGGAGGACTGGAGGACTGCCATTCACAAGAACACACTCATTTTATTTGAGAAAACCTAGCATTTTAGTTAGATAATAATATAGGTTAAATCATAATTTCTTGATTGAGAGATTAATTATGACTAAGATAAGCCCAAATCATTAATTAATAGGATTAACTGGCTTATTAATATGGAGGTTATTAATTAAAATATAATTTTCTGATTGCAAAGAGCAATAGTAATAACCAGTATAAAACCATAGCAGCATACTAATGAAAGAGCTATGTTGAAGGCACTGCTCATGTGTATGTTATCAACAACTAAGGTAGAAGAATGAAAGATAGAAGAACAAAGTCAGAAGGCAACTGAAGAACTTCAGAAAATGTGGCTAATCTCTTCCTAGTGTGGTATACTACTGTATGTCACAAAATTGGCCTAGCATTGTATAGATTGTCCCAACCTCCTCCCCCTCCTCCTACGTTTTCTCCTTCTTTTCATTATTATTATTGATAATCTGTAAGATTGAGTTGTTCTGCAAATAACTCAATTTGTAATAGGATTAGTTTAAACTTGATTAGATTTCTAACATTAAGATTGCTTATTGTATTGCCAGTATATAATAATATATATTGTTACTATTACAATTCATTCTGGTTATAAATAAATGATTTTCAATAACAAATTTCCAGCAGCATATTTAAATAGCATTTACGTATTATTTCATGAAAACACCATGTACAGAAGATGCATATATCAATAATATGCCTAATTCAAAAACTGCCCATGGATTACAAACATGTTTTTGCTCTAAGCATTTTAAAATTCTTTCTTTTGAAAAGTTGGATTATGATTTTTCTTTCAGATATTGTATGGTTTACTTTGATTAGCATGAGCCAAGAAAATTCTGAAATATATGTTGAAAGAGACTGGAAAGTAAAAGAAAAGACATGGAAGAAAGAAAAGCTTGATCTCAGGTCTTTATGAAGGAAATAGTTGTAAAAATATTAGAAGCAAGTGAAGCAAACATTTGAAGAAGACAACTAACTCACTTTAATATATGAGACCTAAATTTTGATAGAAATTTTCTGATAATGACAGTTTTAAAATTGTTTAACTTAAACTTAATCCAGATTATAGAGTATTTTAAATGAAATTTCAAAAATCCTAACATATTTATATGAATGTTTTACAAACATTGATCAATAATAGGTGTTTGTTTATAGTGTATACAAATTATACAAGACTATACCACCTTCTTGTAATGTATTATATATTTTTAAATTTATTTGTTGTTCTGCACCAATGTATTTTTTGTTCATTCTGAATTTTCTTTTAAGATAATGAATTTTTATTATTATTGTTATTAAATTTATTTTAAATAAAATTATTATTAGCATTTTAAGTTTGTTTAAATGGGTTTTTGTGCAATTTTGATGACAATCACATAAAAAGTAAAGTTTGGAACATTATTGTATAAGTTAGCCATAAACTAGAAAAATTTCCCTTCTTTATGTACCTCATTATTTAAAATAGTTAATGTTTAATTTGATTAATATGAACTATAGAAAAATGTCTTATATATAAACACTTCTGCATTCATCTAAAAAAAAATTTGCATCCCATCATTAAACAAAGATTCAATTGTTAGAACAGTTAGTATTGAAAAAATCTTTTTTATACTTCACAATACGAAAAAAAGGCAACATTATATGCTTTCTAATGTACCAAGAAATTAAAATTTATCTGAAATTGGATAAAACTGTAAACTTCAAAAAATTTATTTTAACTTGCTATAAAATCTTTCTGTTTACAAACCTATATACATTTTTCTTTCTGGTATCTTTTTTAAAATTTATCATGATTAAATCTGTTTTCAAGTATTGATACATTTCTTTTTTTTCTAAAAAAAATGCTACATTAGTTTCACTACTCTGTACATAATTTCCACCAATTATAGAGATTTAAACAAAAAAAATTCTATTTTTTATGTCTTTCTTCAAATATTACTTTTCTTCCACTTTCCATATGATTTATTTTGATCTTTCATCATTCTCCATTTCAAATTCTTACACATTCTCACCTCCTTTTCTGGTTACTCAAAGCACCTGTTGCTGCAATACAAGATTTCTTTATTATTATTTTACATAATTTCATATTTTACATACTTTTTATTTTTCTATAAGTCTAAATTATTTTTTATTAGTATTCATTTTTCATAACTCTACTTTATAAATTTATTTATCTATCTACTTATTCCATATAATTATAGGCCTTTAATATATTCTTTAAACACTTATTACATTAGTTTTATAAATATGTAATAAAATCTTTATTTATTTTCATTATTGTGAAAGCTTTCTAGCCTACTACATTTGTAGTTATCTCTTTATAATATAATTAATCACTATTTTACTAATTAAACATCATATGATCACCATCTCTATACTAGCACATAATTGTTGTAAACAAAGGCAAAACTCTCCATACAGTAGTGCCACTCTGTGCTAAAGGGTGGCACTACTGTATGGAGAGTTTTGCCTTTATTTTACTAATTCTTTGTTATTTTTATATTGTAGCCTTTAAAACTTTTTCATTTTGTTTTTAATTTCTTCCATTAAAAAAACTCTATTCTATTTCTCTGGTATAGCTTTATTTGCTATTGACAAATCATCCCTTAAAATATATTCATATTCATTTTTTCAAATTATATTTAAAATTTCTGAATCAGATGGCCAATATTATTTTCAGATATTAAAGGATGAACTATCTTTTTTTTCTCAAATTATTTTACGTATCTCCAGATTTTTATATAGAAAGTTTATAAGAATTTTAATAAATTTTATTTGTTTATTTCAACTTTAATTTCCCATTGACTCTATAATTTTCTTTGACATTATACTCGTTCACTTCTTCAAAACAAATATTCTCCATTTTTATCATTATAAATTTAACGTACTCATTAATAACTGAATTTTATTTTTATGTGGTTTTTATTTTTAAGAGCATTTATTAATGTCATTTATCAGTGCTATAATTATCAATTATGATTATGTTGAAGGGTTATTATTTTACACAGAGTCTAAACTCTCCATACAGTAGCACATACAGTAGTGCCATAAGAAATGGTGATCAGATGAGATTATTTTACTATATATATTGTTAAAAGAAGGTTGCCTTGACAACAGTTTGAGATTGTTGATTGTTACTGATATTGGGATTGTCTAAGTGTTGACTGGTTTCTAATAATATATGAATAAATTTATACATTAAACACCCTGTAGGGCTACATTCTTTCAGCCAAATGTCCCTTTTAAATAAAGGAAAGCTTAAATTTTACAGCTCATGCAAAATTCAAGCTTTTCTTTATTTAGAGAGGGAGTGTGTGGCATTTAAAATATATAATATAGATTTCAGTTAGCGTTATGCATGGTTTCTATTTAATATATATATAAAACATATTTTGCTGATTCATCGTGTAAGCTTTTAATCTAAATACTCCAACGTTTCGATTTCATCACACAAGCCCAGAATTTGTGTGATCAAATCGAAACGTTGGAGTTTTTAGATTAAAAGCTTACACGGTTGAACCCGCAAAATATGTTTTTATATCTGCAACCCATGAAAACATTTGTATGAACATATATATAATTCAACAATAGTTATAAAGTTTTGCAATAAAGTAAAATAAAATTTGATTTTTTTTTTTAAAGATGATTTTAAGTATATCATACATAATTAGTTTTTAACATTTTCTAGTTTTGAATATTTTAAAAATTGTGTAAAACACGCTGTATACATTTTCTGTGTAAATGAAATTAAAAATGATTTTTTCTTCCACACTTATACATGATAATATTGTACTAAACATAATTTAATTTATAAGAAATTCTATTAGCATTTACTTACTTTGTCCTGTAGATTGCATTCTCGAAGCTGTGTTAACCGTGTCACCAAATAAGCAATATCTTGGCATTTTCGTACCAATCACTCCAGCTACACATGAACCTTGAATTAAGTAAAATAATTTAAAAATTAGATCTCATTTATTTTTATATATTTTAAAAACTAAAGAATATGTTTGTATATTATATAAAAAATGATTTGCATGGTTTAGACTATTCGAATGGTGGATATTGGAGCTAAAGTCCACGGATATACTTCCATTCCTCAAACTTTTTATAACTCCCAGTAATAAACTATTCAATCTTTACAATTATAATAAGAAAAAATATTTGAAATAGGCAATATATTATAAAAACAGAATAAAAAATGTTTAGTTATATATATATAAAACTATATTTTATCTCATAAAATGTCATGGTAAAAAAAAATTATAGCAACAATGGGGCTTCCTTTAAGTGGAATAATGTGCAGCATTGTGTTCTCAAAGTTTGACAATAATATTTTCCCAAAATATTTAGATCCTGGGTTGAATGACATTATATGAGATATGTTGATGCATTTATATGTGCATCAGAAAATCAGATCAACAATATACTCATTGATCTTGAAAAGCATCACCTCTACAATGGATTATAGAAATTGAAGACAAAATTCATGGAATTAATTTTCTGGACATAAACATTCAGAAAAACAATAATGAGCTTGATTTTAAAATAAATTTGAAGCCTATTCAAATAGAGGTTCCATTCATCCCCAGTCAACACAAGCTTGCAGATTTCAATTGTTTCTTTTATAGAAATGAAAATTTATGCAATTTGATATGGATAGAAAGAATAGCATCAATGATCTCATAAGTCTTTAATATAGTCACAACATACTAATAAAGTCAGTCAGAAAGTTTTATACCAATGCAAATAAAACAAAAATATAAATAATATGCCCAAAACATGGATAAGCCTCCCCATATGTCCCTAGAATTTCAAAAAATATATGGAATATATGTGCTAACATTTTCAGAATAAGCTTGCCTTCATCATTAAACTCAAAAGGCAAAATATCAGTTGAGTATGCTCCACAAGTCATCTATAATATCACATGCAGTACCCCATCTTGTAGTGCTATATATTATAGTCAATCTTAAGACAAATAAATCCACAAGAATTGTCTACTATACATACTTGCACAACAGAGCCAAACAGACCAAACAAATATAAATCAGTCTTTTTTGATTATGAGCTTACTATGGGTGACACTTTCCCTCCCAGAAATGTGAGAATAATCTGGGCCAAGAGAGATGATTAAAAAAAGAAAATATAAAGAGGCTTGGGTGATTGCAAAGGATTCACATTCTAGCAACAGAAAAGATCCATGCATTCCATTGTCAAAATATGGAATGTTTAAATGTTACATTTATACATTCAACATCATTTACATATCCAAGTATGTCCATATATATAGACATAGTTCTAACTGCTAAACTTTAAACAGCACTATGATTCTAGCAGTAATCTTCTGGAAGCATGCTTAGTGCATTATAAAACTTTAATGGTTACCTTTCCATTATACCCCATTATAATGAGTTTTTAAGAATTACAATATTTGATGAAAGGAGAAGTAAACCTGTAGCACTTATGCATAAAAATTATTATTATTAGTGTGCAAAAATAACAACAATTTATGAAATCATATAAATAATGATTCTTTTAAATAATAAATTATTTTTGTTTTCACAAGAGCATTTTATTACTTTGATGATTTAATGCAGTCAGCTCACTTTTGTCCATCCTATTTTTCTTTGAAAATTGATAACATCTAAGAATTATATATTTGTTTGGTGAATTACATTATTTTGTAATATGATGAAAATTATTCACTCTGTTCATTTGTTCTTTAACTTAAAATTCAAATCTCGGTGAATCAAATATCCATTTAATCATTTATAGATATAATTAGAGGGGATTTGAACCCAGACTTTCAAGCTCCCTTCAATCATCCACTCCATTTTATATAGCATGAACACATATATGAGAGAAAGATAAATGATCTCTAATATATATATATTATGCTAAACCAGCATTCATCAGTTGATCTGGATCATCATCTCCCATACACATATATAATCAATGCTTGGTTTAAGCCTGTTCATTAAAGATTGATGATTTGCCATCTCACACGTATGACATCATGTGTATCAATTATATAAAATGGAGTGGAACGGATGACTGAAAGAAGCTTGAAAGTCTGTATTTAAATTCCATTTAATTACATATAGCTTAAATATATATACTGTACTTGTATTTAATATATATATATATAATAATGAGCATGCTAATAGCTCCAACCAAGTTTTATCAACAAATGCCGCAGGAGAAAGCATTTAAAAATCTCTATATAGAAACACCCCCACCCCCCCAAAACAGTTTCAAGATATTGGCTATCCTCACCCAGGCACTATGATATTTCAGACACAAACTCAGCACTTATTTAATATTTAACTATTAAGTAAACAATTGAAATTTTTATACATCTGTATATTTTCAAATCCAGCTATCTAATTTAAAATAGTTATAGGAGTCTGAAAACTCTTCAGCCAAACCATATATTAATAGCCTTAGAAATATAATATTGTTTAAGACTTAAAAAACAACAATAATAACTATTAACAAGCTCATTATATTATTTTATAAAATATAAGCTTATCAAGTTAAGTCACATGAATAATGACTTGAATTTTATTTACTATTATATATATATATATATATATATCTATTATATATTATATATATATATATATAATATATATATATTATATAGAGAGAGAGAGAGAGAGAGAGAGAGAGAGATAACTGTGAAATTCATGTTTTTAATTATTAGAAAAATTGTTTGACAAAATTTTGCTGGACAATTTTTCTCATCATAAACATAATTTCCCAATATTATTTGTAATATTTATATCAACAAAACATCCCTGAAAAATACTAAACATAACATATATATGTAATAAAATGACTTATAATGAAGTTCATATTAGCTTTAAGCATCAGATGTGATAGTTGTGCCACAATCCATGAATTTGAGGGTTATAATATGCCATGCTGCAATTGTATTAAACTACAGAGAGTATGATCAATACCTTTTCGATTCTTTTTCTTTATTCTCAAATTTTCCTCTTCAAGAGAATCACAAAAACATCACAATGTAAACAATTATGACATTTTGCCTGAATGTTTATGATAATGGTATGTTAGATGTGATGTTAGACTACTTCCATTATCTATCAGTAAATGTTGAATGTATAGAAAATTTTAAACTTTTCAAATAAAAACAACTTCTTAGTAGTAACACACAAAAATGAGTTGCCTGCACTCAATCATCAAAGTAATAAAATGTTCTTGTGAAAACAAAAATAATTATTTAGGAGAATGACTTCTTATTTGATTTCATAAATTGATATTATCTTTGCACATTAACAATAACTTTCATGCATAAATGCTAAATGTTTACTTTTCATCAAATACTATTATTACTAATATGTCTATGAAAAGTTTAAGTAAAGTGTACAATTTTCTTTACATTCAACATTTACTGATAGATGATGGAAATAATTCAACATATTATCATATCTAATTATGACCATTGTTTTTCAAAAATATGAATGGTACATTTCAAATTTTTTTAGGCTTTTTATTGCAGCTGATTGTTCGATTTTACATTGCTAGTAACTAGTCGAAAAAAAACTATTGATGACATTTCTGACTTCCTTAATTGTGAAATAATATGTTATCATTATTGCAATATTATCTGTATATGATGATATTTATGTCACAACTTTTGAATCTGTATTTATATTATACAATCTACACATTAATAAACAAGTTGAATGGTAGTATTATAATTTCTTGGCAAAGTGAAATCTGGTTGTTTTCTTATAATCTGTTTCAATTGTTCATTGTAGCCATAAACAGAGATTTCTTAATAATAAAATTTTCTGGAACATCCATTTTATTAAAAATAATCAATTTATGATAGTCAAATAAATCAAAATAATTATTGCAATCAATAGAGCAAATATATGACATTCATAATGATGCTTAATATTCTGAGTCTCTTCTGAAACTAATTTATACATCTGATAGGTGCTTTTTAATCTAAGGCTCTATTCTATGATGAATCATTTTCAGCATAATCTTAATTTCACACTCTCATTAAAATTTCTGATTTTTTCTTCTGGTAAATGAATATAACTTTCAATTTTTAGTCTTTTAATAGCTTTTTGTATTAATGACATAAGTTTATCAGTAATCTCATTTGATTCTTTTCCATGTGGTTTATGATCATCAATTACATTGGTGTAATAGAATTGGAAAGTTTAATCTGATCTTATGTTTTACCATCCAAAAGTTTCTAAGTTGCTATTTTTATGTGGTATTATCTTAATGAATATTTTTTCTTAAAATGATATTTATTACTTCAATAATTAGCCATGCATTGACATTTTCCAGGAAACTTATTCAATTCTGAAAAAAAAATTTTTTTTTTCAAGCTTTATTCCATTTTATGTCTTTGCAAATATTAAAACTTACTCTAATAGATATGTTAAAAGAAAATCTATTGGTCGATCTCTTAAAAAATAATTATATTCCAGGCATTAATTAATCATTCTACTTCACTATGGACTTTAGTAATTAATTTGGAAGACCATCATTTCCCTGAGGTTATTAAACTTCCATTTGTTTCTTGCTTTTATAACTACTCATTTAATATTGTATTTATCAGATTTTTGTTTTTTTAATTAGCATATATGAAGGCTTTCTATCACCATTGTACAAATCACATATTCTTCTCATCTTTTCAATATATTTCCATTATGTAATCTACCATTTTTATTTAAGTAAGAACTTCAATCCTGTAATTTTTCTTTTCATATCCAGTTTGCTTTATCCTATCAAATATTGAATATAACCTGCTTTATCTTTGTAATTATTTTCTCTATATTTTTTTGTAGTCAGAATTTGTCCAGCTATAACAGTTTTACATATATTAACTCCTATATTTCTTAGACATACTTCGAAACTGCAATGTATTTTTCGGGTTATTTTTGAAATTTTTTAAAATTATTCTACTTTTTAACTCAACATTTTTTTTATCTCTTTCATAAAATGCTGCTAATACGACTTTTTTAAAAAATAAAAATTGACTACTACTAAGAGTTGTGTTAGAATAATATTTTCATTAGCTTTTATCTATACATCTTTTTATATACAATCAATTTGAAATCTTTCTCTTAGTGTTTCATTTTCAATTTCTAAATAGCCACTTTATTTTTAGGCTTAGTTTTCTAAAATATAATTTTTTTAAATATCATTTACTAAAAAATAATATTTAATTAAAGGGGATTTGAACCCAGACTTTGAAGCTCTCTATAGTCATCCACTCTATTCAATATAACCAATATGCATGACCACATGAAAAAGATGAATTATCTCCAATATATGTATTTCACACTAAACCAGCACTTATCAGTTAGTCCGGATCATCATCTCCCACATACATATATAATCAGTGCTCTGTTTATTTTAAGATAGCAAATCTACACCCTTTAATGGACAGGCTTCAATCCTCTCCACTCTCCAACTCTTCAGCCATCCATTTCACCAAAAATCTGATGATGGAATGCTCAACGCCCTTGTTGACACCAATATTATAGTCATACCCATGTTGACCCAGTCTGGATTCAAATCCTCTTTAATTACATCTAGCTTAAATATATATACTATACTTGTATTTCAATATAAAATGTAATGTGAAATCTATATTTCATTCAGAATATATATATACTGTTTTCAAAATAACTTGAAACAAATTACAATCCATGTATGTAAATTCTTTTATGATTCTTAAATCACATTATCATTGTTTTGAAGTTACTTTCTTCACAAAAGTAAAGAAACCTTTGTTCTTCTTATTTACATCAATTTAATCTTCCGTCAATATGCAATTACTTTTATATTGTTTTCAATTTTTTGACACATGCATTACATTTCTTATTTTGGACATTAATTGGCATGCATTAGAATGACTTCTAGATATTATGCAGTTACTTTTAGCCCAATTACCAATAATAATGTATTATTTATAGAAGTGCCAGTTATAAAACTGTCCTCTTTTACTAATAAAACAATACATTTTTATGTCCTGCTCTCTTATAAATAGTAAACTTTTATAATCTCTTTTTTTTCTTTCAATTTATCCACTTCACTTACATCTAATTTTTTTTTCATCTCTCACAAAAAACATAGGAACTAATCTAATTTATTTTTAGAGCTAATATTTTAAATACTTATTCTTACAATATATTTATTTAATTTTTGTAATTATATTATATGCAATGGTAACTAGATTGATATGATTGGTGAATTGTTTTAGCTTGAAAAAATAAAAAAAATATTGTGGAAAACAAACAAATAAGTAACAAGAAAAATGGAAAACAAAACAGAATGACCATATATTTAACTGTAAGAAGATTATGAATAATGTCTTAACGAAATCAGAAAGAATACTTAATAAGAAAAAAAAAACATACTAAATCAAAAAGGAAAAATAAACAATTTCATCAATTAAAAAATTTTTTTTTTCAAAGTAAAAAAAAACAAACTGTGCTAATCAGTATTAAATCAGCTATTTACATTATTACTAGATCTAATTAATTGTTCATTACATAAAAAAATGTATTTATTATGGATACCCACATATGAAAATACATATAAACACACACACATAAATAGTACTTATCATGTCTATTTCTATATTCATAATCTGGGATTTGTGTTTTCAGTGGATAAATATTGTAATATTTTTAAATCATAAACAGGTTTAAGATTTATGTTGAGATAGTATAATTGGTTATGTCAATCAAGCTAGCAATTCAATACTGTTTGATTTAGTGGATATCTCACTATTATTGGATTAAGGGTATAAATCACAAACAAAGCTAGGTTTATCAGATTAACTTGTTGCACTGAGTCTGTAAAAGCCAAAAAATGCAAATATAATCCAGTTTTAATTGTTGGTGAGTGGTAATATGCCATTCTGGATGTTATACACTCACACACTCATGCATACTTATTTATATTTATGTACACACATATATATATATAAAATACATATTTTATATATTTAACCCACGCACACATATATATATATTTATATGCTCATGAATATGTGCCCAATAAAATCTCATGGTTTATATAATTATATGTCATTGTCAGAAATAAATATATGTGCCAAACAAAAAATAGTTAGGCTAAAAAGGATAATTAGTACTGCTCAAAGTCATGACAACACTAAAATCCCAATAACTGAAACTCTGACAACTCAAAATCCTGATAAGGTAAAATCCCCCAAAATATAAAATGTTAACCAATTTATATAATATAAATTTTAATGTGAAACTATTCATATAAAATTTAATTTTACAATAATATCACAAATAAAAAATCATTTCATGTTTTTAGGATTTTAGATTGTTGAGATTTTGATCTGTTGATATTTTGACTGTTAGAGATGTAATTATTGAATTTTGCTGTCAGGATTTTGAATTTCAAACATTTATGCTATCGAAATTTCAAATTATCAGGATTTTGCACAGTCAATATTTTTTTAAGGATTATAGCTGTTGAGATTTTAGGGAAAACCTATTAAACTTTATTACAAAATCTTTGATTTAGTTTTATGCATTTAATGAGATAATCAATTTTTAAAGTAGATAAATTGTAATATATATTAAATTAAATTAAGGTAATTGAAATCAAAGACAAATGACCATCGATGATGATCAGGTGTCATTATTTGCATGAGATTCCCCATACTACATGGAGATAAAGAGTGGGTTAGAACATGCAATGTTATAGATTACCTGAGGAGCATGCTCCACAGGTATTTTGTCATTGGCATTGTTTAATAAATTGTTAAAAGATGGTGGCAATCTAAAACTAACCCTGTATATGCAAATAGATCCATGAGAATTTCCCAGCATGCTTATCTATACAGTAGGGCTAAACAAAGAATGACTACAGATCTATCTTTCTTGACCAAGAATATGCCATGGGTTATACATTTTCACCATCCAGTGTTAGAATGGTTTGCTCAGAAAGAGACAATAAAAAAAGAAAGAACAAAGAGGCTTGGGCAATTGCAAAGGATCCATGTTCCATCAACAAAAAGGATTTATGTGTTCCATTATCTGGAAAATGGAATATTTAATTGCCTAATTTGCATATTGTGACTCATTTAAATATTATATAACCATACCCATACTGCATAATTTTATTCAGCACTATGCTTCTGGCAGTGTTTTGCTGAAAGCTAAGTCAGTGCTATTAATTTTCTTACAGTTATTAATTGGTTACCTTTTCAACCAAACTCAAAATCAATGAGTGTTTAAGAATTGCATAATTTATTGAAAAGAGTTAATAAGTTGAGATTTACTTAATATTTACATATGTAAGTACGTATTGAAAGCAAGATTATTTAAAAATAAACTGGATTATAAGCTCTGCTTTGTCTAGATACTAGTTGATTTACTGCTAAAATTTATGTTCAAATCTTAAATATTAAAGTTAACTATGTTTAGTATGATCTTATTTAGTCTCTTAAGCAGATGAGGACATTATATATAATTGGCAGAATCATATGTTCTAAAAAAGATTAGTTACTTTTTTTTTTATTTCTCCAATTAAGATGACCAATTTCTATAGAGGATGTAATTAAAATAACATTAATTCATGTGGTTGCCTACAGCAAAAAACTTGGAACACTCATAATAGCTGAAATTAGATGTCCTGTGGTAATTTCTAATTTCAACAATAATGCAACCATTTTGTAGATGCTAATTTTATAATCATTCCAGCTAATCAACTAATAAAGGTAACATTTGTTTATTATCAATGTATGAAAAACAATTTAGACTTATCATAAAGTAATTTGATAACTTTAAAATCTGGTCCTCTTTTGCTATATAGCATTGAAGAATAACTACCATTGTCAGAGTATAGATTGCTAATAAAACATCTTAATTCTTCTCTGGAAACTAAACTTTCTAGTAGTTGGCTTGTTGATCATAATTTATTATTATCACATTCCTTAAAAGTCACTAACTCATTAATCAGTTTTTGTGTGGTAAATTCAATTATATAATCTGCACACTTTAATGGCAGATGGCATATTTGTTTTTTGTATTTAATAAGTTAATATGTACAGGACATAATGTGAAATTTACCTAAAGTCTGTTTATAAACGCTAAGTTATCTAATTTAAAAATTGAATCACAAAACATTTGACAGTCATATTATAAAATAGATATAATAAAAACAGATTTCACATAAAATATATAAAACGAGATTATTGCCGGGAAGTTCATTAATATTCCAAGATTGTGATCAAGTAGAGGATGTGTTAACCACTATGCTATGAGACTCTTTTCAGCTTGCGTGTATATCTATATAATGCAAATAAAATGTCCATTAATTAAAAACTATTGTAATAACAATAAAAATAATAAATATAAAGGTAATTAACTATTATACACAGTCTCTCAATTTGCAGAAGTACTTTCGGTTAATTCCTTAACTCTCCTCAAATGCCATTAAATTCAAAACAATTTAACACTAATTGAGGAGGATTAAGAAATTAATCGAAAGTTATTTCTATGGATTCATAGACTGTATATAATAGTTAATGACCGTTATATATATTATTTTTACTGTTATATATAGGTGTGTGTGAAGCTACTATCCATTTTTTTTTTCTAAGACTTATTTTATGCACCTATTTTCACACACACATTTATATTTGTTAAGATTTTCTGGAAATATTTTGTTTATTACAATACAGTATTTGTAAATCGTTACTAATATCGTTTTTTAAAATTCATTTATCGTTTGATATCTAAGCAAGTTTGTCTATCTTTTTACAGCATATGCAAAATATCTAGTCTATTACTTTAATTATTTAAGTTTTCTTTCTTTATTAGTTTAAAACCATTCACAATACTAAAAATGTAAATAAAAATTAACAACTGAATTAACACCTATTTAATTGAACAACATGATAATTTTTTTAAAAACTTTTTCCACAGCAACAAATATCTTTTACAATATATTTCCTGAATATAAAATTTCGAGGCTTTTTTTTTTTCGTATTAAGAGCACTTAAGAATCATAGCGTGAAAATGCTTTCTATGATACATAGACTAATAAAATAATAAATCTTAAGTAAATTAGCTCATGCATTTTATTTTTGGTTATTTAAAAGAAAATTACTATTGCTTAGTGTTTTCGAGTGGCTACAAATATAACAACAGAATTAATAGCTTTATGAATATTAATAAAAGTCAAAGATTCCGCCATATTGACAGATTGTTTCTAATTGAAATATCCTTGTTCACTTTTTTTTTTTATGATTATAGCATGCAAAGAGTGAATTGGGGATAGAGTGTATTTGAATTAAAGATTTGACATCATTGAAGACAATTATTTTATCTGAATAGATATTTTCCATTAAAGAAAATCTTGTTTAATGAGTAATAACTACAAGGTATAATTTCTAACATGCATAGCTTGTTAAAAGTTCTTTTTTAGAGCCTTTAGAAATATTATAATATTTTTATTTATTGCATGTATATAAATCTGAGTATTAATTTGAAAATTACATAACATAACATGTTATTGAGATTTGAGTAAAGGTAATAAGTTACGTAAATTAATATATATATATATTTGTGGTTATATAGTTTAATTTTAAATGTATATATATCTATTTGAATTCATATATATTGAAAAATACATACTATGCACTTACGCAAATACCGTAAATATATTGACATATATAGGGATTGAACATAGTAATGGAAAGACATATTATATAACCATATTATTGCTGACAACATGATGAACAGGAATATGTGTATATGCTAACTTAATACTTTTTTTTGTATAGATAAAATTCGAAGAAAATGATAAAAAATATCTGATAGCAAGTTCAAATAAATTTTAAAATCTTATAAAAAAAATCTAAAGCCTATTTGAGTTTAAAAAAGTCAAAATAGTACACCCAATCAGGTGAAGTATTATAATAGTGTTATATATTTTATAGATAATGTTTTAAACCATCTCAAGAATAATGAATGTTTTCACAAAAAAATAGATAAAATTAAAAACTGTCATTAGTGACTATTAAACAGAACTAAAAGACATTATAATAGATGGTAATCAAAAAAATATAGTAGAAAATATTCATATTCCTACAAGAAACAGCTTATATTCAAATATATATATGCTTTTTCATATGTCAAAGCATCGATCGGCTGGGAAGCGAACCCGCGACAACTGTCTGCAAGACACTGCTTGCAAGGCAGCTGCGCTGACCTCTCAGCTACCAAAGCTTGACATATCCAGATATTTTGATATCTCTCAAGATAATCTATTACAAACTTTATTAAAATTCCATTTGTAACTAATGTTATAGTTAAAATGTACCAATTTCTAATGATAATCCTACAATTCTGAATTAGTAATGACACTGGTGTAAAAAATAAATAATATAATTAACAAAGATGTAATGGGTTAAGATTGTGCTTGACTATTTCCATATAAGATTATCATTCTGATTATCTTCCTTCACTTGAGAAGCAATATCCTATCATTTTCTGGTTCAATCATTATAATATGGATTCACTGTAGCTACAAACTAAACAAAACATTTTAATGAAACTACCATGATGTAAATGTTGTTATTCTAAGATAGTAATGCTCATTTTACAAAATCTGTGTTATAAAATATTGATATAAAAAATAAGGCAAGAAGGTTCATATATCATGGCTATCATAATCATTTGGTTTAATTATTGTTGAGAACATATAGATAATTTTTAATACAAATAAAATATTTATATAATTACCAACAGCTCTCAAATAACTAAAATCTTTTTTTTTAAAAAAAAGGTTATTCAAAACAGTACTCACTATACGTATTGCCACACACAGCAAGCTAGAGTAATCAATGGATGCCAGAAGGCTTGTGCATAAAATCCCCATCTAGTGCCTACTCATCCAATATCCCCAGACTAGTTTCTGGCTTGTGGCCTTCGTCAGTAAGGAGCCTTGGATCTGAGAGCACTGCACCTAGATCTTAGAATCTAATGCAATTCTCCAGCAGCCACCTTTTATACACAAGCATAAGAAGTGGTAGTCATGTGATGTTTATTGGCTGTTATATTTCATCTCATGTAGACTATAAACAAATAATAGCTTTATATGATAAATAAATGCATCACAGATCTTTCTATTATCTTATAAATATACATGGTCGAGAAGTGTAAACATTTAAATTTGAGTGGAATTTTTTTGTATAGTAATTTAGATAAGAATTCAGATAAAATGTAACTAGGCAACAACTAATTAAAAACTGGAAATGGATGCTAAAATTGTACAATCTAATAATAACAATATTTGTCTGACTTATATTAGCCCATAACAGCTACAAGCAGTTTTGTAACATAAACACTACTTATGGATTAATGATACTATTCATTAAAAAAGTTATTATTTTATGGTATAATTGCAGTTCCAAATTGGTATTTAAAAGAAGTAAAATAAATAAAAATAATTTACTTGAGTCTTTTATCATTTGCATTAATATCATTGCCATTATCAATAGTTTTAGACTTTACCAATGTTTCTAAAAATACATTAGGAGCCTTTACCTCTAAGTATGGATTTGTAAACAATTTTGATAATGCCTATAAAATATCCAAGTATTGAATTTTCTTTGACTACTTAAATTTTTTTATATAAATGAGTGAGTTTTGACAGTTAAAATATTTACCGTTTGGAAGAAAATTACCATTGATCAATCGATGTCTTGTTCAAGTTATAATCTGCAATCATCTCAGACTTTTCAGTGCTAGAACACATTTGATAACTGTGTACAGTAATACTATATAATTCCACACTAAATTTTCATAGTCCTGATAATTGAGTTTCATTGTATACATTTTTAATAGAAAAATTACAGTCAGGTGTTATAATAAATTAAATTTGATTTTTAATATTCTAAAAATTTCTTGAGCATTTCATCATCAGATTTTCAATTGGATGGATGGTTGAAGAATTGGAGTGTGGAATAGATTGAAGCCTGCCCATTAAAGTATGAGGATTAGCTATCTTAATATATATCTGAGCACTTATAGCATATATGTGTAGAGATGGTAATCTGGACCAACTGATGATTGCTGGTTTAGCATGAAATATGTAAATTGGTGATTATTTATCTTTTCAAGATATATGTGTTCAAGTGTATCAGTGTTATGAGATAGTGTGGAGAGAGGTGGGGCATGTAAAAGCCTGTGCTCGTATACCCTATATATTACAAAAATATTGTAATATTTATATAGAAAAATAGAAAAAAAATAACCATAGTAAAATTATTTATATTTAGACTACCCATGATATAATATTGCTAAAATTCCCCAAAAAGTGACATAAAATTTATATTATGTGAGGTAAATTTAAACTAAACTGATTTTTGTAAAATTAGAGACATATTTAGGAAGGTATTAGGGTGGGCATCTGTTCAATTTAAACATTTAAAAATAATATAGAATTAAAGCATTTGAAAATTTATAGGACTATAATACAATACATATAGCAGTTGAGAATTAATTAAAAAGTAGAGATTCAATCAAAGATACACTACATGTGTAAAAATTTGAACCATAATACCTTCTTTGAATTTTTACAAACAGCCACACATCTTCTGCAATGTTATATATATATTTAAAGAATTTTCATGAACTGATAGATGTTAAAAATTGAAATATGGTAGGAAATTTTTAATGTACTCAACAACTAATTTAGATGGGAAATGTAAGATAATTTACTACACTTATACCAAGATTAAAAGGAATCTATTTTTGCTTTATTGTAAGTCAAAAATTACTATTGCTATTACTAGATTACATAGTTTCAGACTGTATTTTCACATAGATTAAAACTCGTGAATATTACATGATGACCTCCTAACAAATTTAAAAAAGTTGAACGATTAAGAATGGTTATGAAAGGGTGTTTTTATTTGATTTACATACACATATAACAGAAAATCTACTTTCTATTAATATAAATGTATATCTTAATAAAAGTGTAATGTTTTTCTTTCAAAATATTGGAGAAAAACTGTTTTGTTCTATGGTAATTGTTATTGATATATATCAATTTTTCACATATATCAAAAAAGACCCCTAGGTAAACAATAATAATTAAAGTAAAAACAGGCAAAACTCTCCATATAGCATTGCCACTCAGTGCAAGCCAAAGTAATCAATGAATGCCAGAAGGCTGGTGCATAAAATCCCCATCTAGTACCTATTCATCCAATATCCCCAGACTAGTTTCTGGCTTGTGACCTTAGTCAGTGAGGAGCCTTGGATCTGAGAGCACTGACGAAGGCGACAACCCAGAAACTAGTCTGAGGATATTGAATGAGTAGGCACTAGATGAGGATTTTATGCACAAGCCTTCTGGCATCCACTGATTATTCTGGCTTGCACTGAGTGGCACTACTGTATGGAGAGTTTTGCCTGTTTAATAACAGTTATAAGCAAAGCATAAGAAATGGTAATCATGTGATGTTTAATAATTAAAGTAGTTGACCAGCCAAGAGAAATAAAACATCCTTTTATTTTTAAAAAAATATTCAATTAAATTTATGAATTGAAATATTTTTATCTTGGAAGATACAAATATTAATATTTCAGGATACAATTTTGCAACATAGGACAAATGTGATTCCCCAAGATGTTCAAATAGTTTGCAACAGTGATGTATTTATATTATAATGACTGAACTAGAAAATATTCTAATTCTTTTAGTTGGAAAATAGTTTTTTTTTTTTTTTATAAATCAAGTTTATATAATTCATATAGATTGAAGTATAGTGATAATATATGATTATTGCAATATATTGAGAAGGTTTTGTCTATTTGACAAAGTCTGTTTCAATTAAAATGCATATTTAGGAACATTTACATATTTTTCCAATATCGTAACTATGTTTTGAAATAAAATATTATGATAGAAATAAGATTGCATATAAATAATTTGCAGTTTTGGAGTAAAATGAAAATAATTCTCACTACTGTTTATAAAAATTTATAGTGGTTTTAAAAAGAAATAACTTATAATTTAGTAAAAAATAATTTTGAAAAATAATGGCATCATTTATCTATTAAGATTTATATATATACATTAAATTAAAGATTTTTATGGCTGCATTGTTGAAAGTCAAGAAGGAATATATGTGTGTGTGCAACAATAAATGTATAACAATTGTGTAGAATAAAAATAAAAATTTTGTACAATAATTATATACATTGATTATATAAATAACAGTGTAACAATAAATGTGTAGCAATATAATTATAAATATGTAGCAATGTTGTTAGATCATAAAGTTGCATACCTGGCCTTATAAATTCTGAGAACTGTAAAAACACCATTTATGGAGAGATATGTAAAAAAATACCATGTGTATGTAAAAAATCTATATATGCTAAGATACATATTTGGTAAAGTTTGTAAAGGCTCCAGAAGTCTTGAGGATTGTATAAATTCCTAAAACCTGTCTTATATGTTCTAGTATTAATGTAATTTGGAGATTCCTGCCTCTATAAATCCAAAAGCAGGACTAAAGTTTATTATGTGCAGGTCACCACAACTTTATTGTTTTAATGTGTCTTAAATAGGCTATGTACATTTGTAAATATGCTCATATGTTATTTAAATTAAACAATTAGCTTATCATCTCAGTTCTTCCTTTGTCAATTATTTACTTGCTACTCACAGAACACAACAATGGACTTATAGATGTAGATATTAATAATCTAATGGAAATTATTCTGTGTAATAATTTAAATAAGATTACAATATGATATAGTTAGTAATATACATATGCAATATTAATTTTTTTGTGTTTCTAAGATATCACACTTTTGGAATTATTCACCAATCTATTAATATTAGGAAGAACACAAAATAAAAATATTTATATAATTCTCAACATAATATATGGAATAAATATTCATTATTTTATTTTGATATACTGAAACAATATAAAGATCTGAGAAATTGAATCACAATTGTATTAAAATCAATAATGACACTATTTTATATGATGGCAATGCTAATTTGACTAGATGAAGGAACATTTTGGTCATCTTTGGAATAATAGTACAGAAATTGATATAATGACTTCTAGTTATATATTCATTTTATCTACAAATTTAGATTTGGATGAAGATATCCAGCTTACTAAAATTAAAATGATTGATCTGGTTAAAATACTAATAAATGTGTTAGAATATGGTGGTCTTATATTAGTTTCAAACATATTGAAATCTTTTAGGAATATATGAAACAATACATGGATTTTTGAATTTGTTATGTCTTATCGTAAAGACGGTTTCATTTGTCAAATTTGTAAATAAAGAAAATAGAAAAGATTGTAATAATTACATTGGAAAATCATCATTATCCACCACAGCAAAGCTCTCCCAAATATTTTCTTGAATAAGTTGTTTCCAATAATAGATGAATGGGTATCAAAATCTCATTGTTTTACAAGATTAAGAAGCACTACAACTATGTTTTTTTACAGACAAATGCAAAAAAAAGTGTGAGAAAAAAAGATTTATATAGTAATTTTATTGATTTGGTCAAGGCATTTGATTCAGTTAAAAGAACAGGTCTATGGTATTGCTACAAATTATTGGTTGTTTACCAAACTTATTCATATTATATAGAATCTATGATAGAATAAGAGGAAATGTTATTACTACAGATAAAAAATTAGAAGCATTTAAAATAAAAATTGGTGTTAAACAAAAATATATACTTGCTCTAAGGTTTTTTCATTTTTTTTGACAGAGATCTTTTTAAGTATTTATAGGTGTCTTAATTAAATAGGAATCAAGATACATATAGGGCTGACAACGGAATTTTTTAATCTGGGCTAATTAAAAGCAAAATCAAGAACTTAGTTTTCTTGAATTCTGGGTTTACAGCATACAAATGATTATTGTATTTATTTCACTTCAAAAGATGACATACAGAATGTAACTAATGTTTTGAATGCATGCAGACTTTGGTTTAATAATTACTATTAAAAACTCCAAGTATTTTTATCAGCTAGTAATGGAGGAAAAATCCTCAGGAGTTTTTAGTTTGGTTGATTATTAACTTGAGAATATAAATCAATTTAAATATCTTGGTAGTTTTGTAATGAGAAAGGTGGACTGCTGAGTTTGCAGTGTAGATTCCAATGACTGCTACTACCCTTAGAAGGTTAAATGGGAAATAACTGCAGCACTTATATAAAATTGTTATTTTACTTAATTTATTATATAGAAATGAGGCTTGGACATCTCTTGATTCAATATAAAGACATTAAAACAATTCACTTAAAAGGGCTCAATAAAATTTTAAAAATGCAATAGCAAAATAATACAGTAATCAATATGTTTTTTAATTTGCTACTTGTGATACTACAAGGATTTGTGGATGGCTGAGGAGTTGAAGTGGGAGAAGCCTGTTCATTAAAGTGTAAAGATTTTCTATCTTAATATAAACTGAGCAAGCAGTGATTGTATATATGTATGGGAGATGGTAATCTGGACCAACTGATGAGTGCTAGTTTAGCACAAAATACATATATTGGTGATTATTAATCTTTTCTGCATGTGTGTGGTCATGTGTATCAGTATTATGAGATAGCATGGATAGTGAAAGGGATTGAAAGACTGAGTTCAAATCCCCTATATTTAGAGTTTACTATTGTAAAATCATACTTTTCTTAGATTGGACATATAAATTGAAAGAACAATGCATAATTTGTTAAAATAGTGTTCTATAGTGGACTTAAGTTAGTTTTCATGGGAGAGGTAATTTCATTTACATTATGAGGATTGTCTCAAAGATATTATAAAAAGAATGAATGCAGATTGTTTACAGTTTGAAGGTGTAGCAAAGAATAGAATACAATGAAGAGCTACAATTAGACATGATGTTGAAGCATTTTATAGAGAAAAGTTTGTTCCTGATAAAATTAATAGACAGCATTGCAAAACATCAACTAAAAAAATATATCAGAATGTTATATATATGGATACATTCATGATCTATAGATTTGTTGCTGTAAGCACCAAAAAAATCATCTCGAGAGTAGTTGTAACCTTACAAGAAGTAAGGAAACAAAGGTTACTCAAAAATTCTGGAATACAGGATAGGTCACATGGGTACCATAATATCTATGGATTTTCTACAGAGTATGAGTTCTCTTATAGACAATATAATAACTAATTATAATTACTAATATACAAGGTTTTTAACTTAAATCTTATCTCAGGTTTTATTTTTATTTTATTTAAAATATAAGTTTTTAGAAATGTTAACTTAGGTTTTAAAATGTTTTTATCTCAGGGTTTAAATTCAAAATGCACTTGGAACAAGAAAAATGCTAAGGGTAATATTTCAAACTCTTAACATGTGAAAACTATTATTCAAACTATATATCAAACATTTTATATTCTTCTCTTAGTTTTGTCCTTAATATTAATATTTTAAGGAAACAGAAATGAAATTACAAAATAATAGAGTATTCAAATGCTTAAATAATATATCACTAGCGAACTGAAACATTTCTAAATAATTTAAAGTTTTTCAAGTATAACTTTCATTTCTACCAACTATAAAATACATAAATTTCATAATTTCAGATGCAACTTTTAATAAGAAATAACATGGAATAATGCAGAAAGCAGTAAAGGTATATTTTATGCTACCAACTACATTATAAGTGCATTTGAAATAAAACACATAACAGTTTTTATCTTTTGATAATGCAGGTAAACATGAACAAAAAGCAAAATGAATGAATAAACTTGTAAATAAATAAATTCTAATAGGCAGGTAAAAATGAATAATAAGTAAAACAGATAAATAAATTCTATATGACCATCGAAGAGTATTCTTATAAAATAACTAATAATGAAAACTTTATTGAAGTAGATTTTCTTAGTAACAAATACGATAATGCAATAATGCCACAATGGCGACAAAACAGAAATATATTTACTTAATAGCAAAAACAATATTTATTTACATCATATAACAAAGTCTAAACAATAGAATATTTATTTTAAATAAGCATTTAAAATAAATTTTACACATAACTATACTTTTCCATAAAGCATTCCAAAAATATATAACACAAGTAATTATCAGCAAGCATCACATGACCACATCTCCATTACTAGCACATAATTGTTTATAAACAAAGCAAAGCAAAACTCCATATAGTAGTGCCATCTGTGCTAAAAATGAGTAGGTATTAGATAGGGATTTTATGCACAAGCCTTCTGGCATCCATTGATTACTCTGTTTAGCACAGGTGGCACTACTATATGGCGTTTTGCTTTGCTTTGTTTATAAACAAGTAATTATCATTACACAAAAGTTTTCCCATCTATCTAATATAGTCTTTATTTAAAATATTATACACACAAAGTAAAACAATACATTTATTTGCCTGTATTCAAGCCACCAGTAAGATATTATATCCTTTTCATAACTAAAACAGATTTGAAAATCATCGTGGAGACCCTTTTATATGTTTTAGAAAGCTAAAAAAAATATTTGGCAAAATAGTAACACAAATATAATACAACACCTATGATGGGGCGAGGAAATAATTATGCTAAATACTCATAATATACTCCAAATCTAAATTGGAGTAGAGCTAAAAGTATAAATATAAAGATAAACATGCTTTCAGATATTATAATGTACTAAATATGCATTATAGTAAATTCCAGGCAAAGTGGATAATGAAAATATAAATAAGTAATTGGTAAGTTGACCTGGTAGCACCTAAAAATGAGAAAGCCACACCCTCTCTCATGGAGGGGCTGAACAATACAATATCATGAATAGGCACTTGCTAACTTTGCAAGCATTGCTGATAAATAAGCCACTCTCTCATTCATGGAGGGACTAATGCATATAAGATACATAATATCCACATAAAATTGCCTGAATGGATATATATATATATTTCTATTCTGCATACAAATTATTAACTACACACGACATAAATTTGATAATAATGATAAATAAAACATCATTAGTTCATCCAGATTACCATCTTCCACCCCCCCCACCCACATATATATATATATATAAAATCAATGCTCAATTTATATTAAGATAGAAAATCTTCAAACTTTAATGGACAGGCTTCAATATTCTCCCCTTTCCAACTCTTCAGTCATCCATATCATTGAAAATCTGATGATAGAATGCTCAAAGTCCTTGTTGATGCCAATATTTTTGTCATATACATGTTGACTTTTAAGATCTTCTGACCCCTCACATATAGGACCTTAATCTGCCCATTTAAAAACACAGAGGATAGAATAGCAGAATACAGGCTAACTATGTAATATTAAAATACAAGTATATTGTCTATACTGAATTTAATGTAATTAGAAGAGATTTGAGCTCAAACTCTCAAGCCTACAACTATCCATTCTATCTTATATAACCAATACATATGACTATATATATATATATGTAAAAAAAGATAAATGATTTCTAATATACATATTTTATTCTGAAACAACATTCCTTAATTGGTTCAGATCATCATCTCCCACACACATATATAATCAGTGCTCACTTTATAATATGATAGCAAATATTCAAACTTTAATGGATAGGCTTCAATCTTCTCCACCTACCTACTCTTCAGCTATCCATATCATTGATTGATGCCAATATTATTCTCATACCCATGTTGACTTTTGATCCCTCACATATTAGATCTTAATAAGTTCTACATGAGATGGGCCAATTATCATTTATCTTTTTAACATGTATATGATCATGTGTATTGGTTGTATAAGATAAAATGGATAGTTGTAGAGGCTTAAAAGTTTGAGTTTAAAATTCTTCTAATTACATCAAGTTCAGTTTAGACAATGTACTTATATTTAAATACTACCTGTTCAGCCTGTATTCTGACCATCCTTCTTCTTTGTATTTAAATAGACATATTAAGGTTCTATATGTGAGGGGTCAGTGACTTAAAGTCAACATTGGTATGACAATAATATTGGCAACAACAAGGGATTTGAACATTCCATCATCAGATTTTCAATGATATGGATGCTGAAGAGTTGGAGGGAAGAGAAGATTGAAGCCTGCCAATTAAAGTTCAAAGATTTTCTATCTTAATATAAAGTGAGCACTGATTATATATATGTGTGGAAGATGATGATCAGATCAAGTGATGAGTGCTGATTCAGTATAAAATATGTATATTGGAGATTATTTATTTTTTCCACGTGTATGTGGTTATGTGTATTGCTTGTATAAGATTAAATGGATAGTTGTAGTGGGCTTGAAAGTTTGAATTCAAATCACCTCTAATTGCATTAAGTTTAATATAGACAGTATATTTGTCTTTAAAAATGATTTCAATAAAAAATAATTTTTTGTGTAAAAAAATATATCTGTAGTTCAGAAGCAGAAATAAGAGATAATGAAATAATAAACTAGAATTTGAAGATAATGATATTTTTAGTCAATAATTTTATAAAACATATATTTTATGATGATCATATTGTTTCTAAATTCAGATTTGTCATTTATCAGATCTTTTTTTTTTTTTGAATCTTAAATTTTAATTTAAATGTTATATCCTTCTAAAATTCTGGATTTTTTTTGTTCTTATTTTTAATTTTGCTTTTAAATATTAACCGATGTTTCATCACTACTATTTTAGTTACATTTTTCTATTTCTAAAAATAAGCTTTGTCTTTTTTCCATTGTATAAATTTTATATTCATTTCGAATACTGGCATTACAAAGACAATTGGAAATTATATATTTTTAATGCAAAATTAAGTGTTTTTTTAAATTCACAATTATTTTATTCATAACATGTTTTTGTATTTCGCTATTCTTTCAATTTCAGCATTGTGATTTATCTATTGATAATGCTAATATTATCAGCAAGTTTTAATTTTAAATTTACATATTATTTTATATCATAAATGTTACCAAAATCACACTTTTCTTTATTTTGCTGTAATATCCTATAAATACAATTTATCCAAACCACTTCAAACACTTTGTACACCTTACATTTCGACTGTCCTGCAGTCTTCTTCAGAGCCAGTTTTTTTAAGAGATTAGAGCCAGTTTTTTTAAGAGATTAAAGTGAACTGGCGCTGAAGAAAATGTAAGATGTACAAATAAAGAGTTTTGCTAAAAAGTGTTCAATGTGGTTTGGATAAATTGTATTATTTTATATCACCATATATTTTCTCTAATGAGAGAAAAAATTAACTCATAGGTTATTGCAATGTGTTAAATGCTTTAAACCTACATCTTTTGCTTTTTGTTTAATGGAATCCAAATCAGTTTTACTATTTAAATAAATTATAGATCATATAAACACACAATCATTTACTTTCCAGATTTCTTTCACTATGTTTTGGATAATCCAAACTTATCACTTATGAAAATTTCACGTTTTAAAAATAAATTAGCTTTTTTGCTATCAATAATGTTTATTAACTAAAATCATTAATTTAAAAACTAAAATTGAGGTTTCAGTAAGAAATTTATCAATCCAGTGCTTCACTTGGACTTTGTTTGTAAAAGTTAACATACAATTAGTTGTAAAGATTATGTAATATTTTATTCATATGTTTATCTAGATAGTTAAAATGTTACCAATTATTATAATGACTCAATTTTTCCTAAAAATTGAAATAAGGCCATTCTTGATTAGAAAAACAAAATATTTTGCAGTTAACTTTTTCATAACAGATAATTCAGTTTGTTATTTTATTTTTTATATGTCAAAGCATTGAACAGGAAGCAAACCCGGGCCAACTGCTTGGAAGGCAGCTATGCTAACCGCTAGGCCACCAATGCTTGTTTTTTGTCAATTTCATTTCAGTTTTTGGTTCAATTTATCATCTTTTCTACTATTTGCATCTAAGTTTAGAATTACTAACAAAAAAAACCCCCTGATCTATAGATAATACAATGCTTAATAGAAATACCTATAATAAGCATTCTGTTAAAAGTTTGTGAAAAAACAGATTGTATTAAAAATATTTTGTCATTTGTTAGATTTTTTTTTTTTTGTATTTTATTAAAAAGCAAGCGTTGGTGGTCGAGTGATCTGCACAGCTGCCTTATAAGCAGTTACCCCAGGTTAGTGGGTTCACTTCCCGGCCAATGCTATGACACAAAAAAAAACTTGAGTTTACTGTCTGTAGGAATATGAAACCTTTCCCATCATCATCACTACAATAGTTTTTTTTTATATTTAACACAGCAATACTAATTTGGATAATTCAAATTTAACTAGGACTATTACCTTCTAGATAATAATAATTTAATGCTAATTTACCAGCCAATATTGGATGACTAAATGAGTTGGGCTAAGCCTTATTGATAACCTGAAATAATTATCAAGCTTCACTAGATCCATATTCAAATCTTAAGGCATAGGCATGATAAATTAATGTGTTAAACACTTTTATTTTATGTTATTTACATTATTTATTTATAATACTGATGATTTAATCAAGTAGAAAACATTTGTGCATTAACTAAATTGTTTTAAAATTTCGTTGTAAAAAGTATCATTTTGCATATTATTTTCTAAAAGTTTCCCAACCATTGTTTTTCCATTAACATTTTTTTGGAGATTAAATTAAAAGTATATTATTTTATATTATTTGGTTATTTAAAAATTATTATTTTTTTTTTACTGAGAGAAAAAGGTAATATTTAGTAGAAAAATCTTCACCTGATATTCTTATTATTTTATAAATTCTGTAGATTTAGTTTTAGATCATTTATAAATTTTACAAATCTTATGTAAATATTGCATTATAACAGTCGGAATGAGCTGACAACAGCAAAATCACCACTAGAGTGATTTAAACAACAACAACTCGTTCCCACGCTGCATAAGATTTAATTTTACTTGGCTTGGTTAACAGGGAGAGAGAGACTCTTAGAATTAGATTATAAATATATGACTTTCCTGTGGCAAACAAGACACGAAATGCAATAGATATATATGATACAAACACTTTATTAGTAATAAAATTACAAACAAAAGAAATAAATACTGCTTAACTGATTTCTAGACTCATTGTAGGTAGTGGAAATTACATTTAATTAGTGATTATATATGTGTCAAGAATTTCAAAGTATAACACACACACACACACACATATATATAAAAGGGACTACATGACATTTAATTTGTGATTGCATATATACAAGGAATTTCAATACACACATATATATTTGGATTGATAGATTTGATGATCTCTAGATCAGATATCCCTTAAGGAGGCACTTGATACTAAATTAAGCATACACAAGAAAACATGTGAATTAACTCTAAGAAATATGGTTGAAATAGATGATCACATAGCTTTCATGATCATGACGCAAGAATGCTAAAATATCAGTCTTAAATATACACAAAAAAGGAAGGCAGTACTCGGTTGCTAGAGCAATAAACAGTCCAATGATGAGGTAGACTGGAATATGCTTGTCTCCATGAGACCATATCCAAGTCTCTAAGAAATAAATGGATCCTGGCAGGAAGGAATCAGCATCTTCCCATAATCATTAATAAATCTCATCAACAGGTAGGACAGATTCATTGCCCAATTGGTGATAGAAAATGAAGATTGACTGGCTCTGAAATAGAAAGCAATATTCCCATATTTACATGGGTCATATTCAAAAAAGACCCAGCTATTCAATTTTCCAAAGCAGGGACATATGCCTGATGAAGAATTTATATAAAATAATAAATATTTGGCCTTAAATTTAAATTTATATATAAAATAAAAATGAACGATCATATCATAAGATTACAATATGTGAATGACAATATGTGAATGACGATTATCTGAGGCTAAATCAGGGCATACACAGCACAGTTATATATATATATTGTAACGGAAACACGGCGATCGAAAGCTTAACTTCCCTCTTATTTATATATAATGGGGAATTCTTAAATTTCAAGATCGTCCACTTTCCACTACTGCAAGCAGAGAGAACATACGGACATAAATGAGTCTATATCCGTACTTGACCGAACCTGTAACTATACGGGTATAGCCCTAGGTTATTTTTCCCAGTCAAATGTCTCTCGACTGCTTAGTAAGATTTAACAGAGTTACAGTGCTTGGATATTTATAAATTTTAATGGGATTAAAATATTGCACCACTAGCTTCACGTGTTAATTCAGTACTCATAATGAGTAATAATTATTTTCCCAAACCCTAAGATTATATTATTTTTGGAAGTGGCAAAAAACTAGACGAAACAGATTTAAATCAATAATAAATATATTTAATAGAATAAATTAACAATAAAAGAAATACTTTAAATCATTAACACTCAATAAAAAAACAGATTATATGCTATAATGGTACAAGTAAACAAAATAAAAAGATCCTATAAATGATTGTACATTTATAAATTGTCATTCCGGATATATATATATTGTACCATTTATTTATATCTTTAG